>JARQOD010000003.1:2168245-2351316 GCA_033576555.1 Oophaga sylvatica | reverse complement strand
CGCCTCTCCATACACTCTCCAGGGTACTGCGTGTGCCCACCACCAGGGCTACACACATGGAGTACATTTCTAGGATGCTGCATAACTTCCGCTTGAAGCCTGCTAATGTGCCTGGCCCACCGCTGTATTGGGGAAGCCATTTCGCCCCAGGCATATATGGGAGCGTTAGTGGCATGATCGGGACTACCGGACTGGGTGCAGGGCCTGCGCCCCCATCTGGCGCTACAATACCAGACGGTGCGGGATTGGGGCCTCTGGCCGGGGCCGCACTGTCAGCCGGTTGTTGTGACATCTTAGCGCCCCCTTGGTTAAACGGAGCCTACCGGTTTCAGACGCTGCTATTTCACAGGCACCGCAGTGGGAACAGGACCTTCGTCGCAGGCGCTCTGATGTCAGAGCGTTCACTTCCTGTCGCAGGACCTGCAGCTCTATTTTGCGATGCAATTTGCGATGCGGATTGCAATGCAGATTGCTATGCAGTTTGCGATGCGGTTTGCGATGCAGATTGCGATGCGGTTTGCGATGCGGTTTGCTATGCAGTTCGCGATGCGGTTTGCAAAGCAGATTGCTATGCAGTTTGCGATGCGGTTTGCGACGCAGATTGCTATGCAGTTTGGGGTGCAGGTTGGGGGCGTGTCCAAGACTTTGCGCGCTTTTTCAGGTCCGCCCACCTTCTTCTCCAGCGCCTGAGGGCGCGAATATGGCGGCAAAATGGCGGATTTTAGCGCCAAACAATAGCAACAGTCTTTTTCATCAAAACACTCCACAGGCACACAGGGCTCGCAATGCTGCAAGTTTCGGATCCTGTTCGTGACGCCAAGTAATTGTGTCGACCCGCCACCACAATTGTGGGTTACCAGGGCAATGGGGTACTCAGAGCCGAGCCCGTAGAAGTCTATGGGGATTTTGTCACAGGTAGCTGTGGCTCGGTCTGTGGCCCGGGCGGTCTGGCGTATGTTGTTGTTGGGAATATTTACAGGGGATAACTATATACAGTTCGTGACGCCACCTGTAGTATTCTGGTAATTAGTACCAGCGCTGCTGTAGATCTCTGAGGGGATGGTGAGGCAGCTAGATGACGGGTCCCCTACAGGTGGGACTCTTCCCTCAGGTCGGTAGTTAGGTGAGGATTGTGCAGGCATGCAATAATAACTCAGTCTCACACAGTCAACGTCTTTCCATACCTTTACTTGCAGGATGATAAGGCAGGTCCCAGGGAGGCTGATGGGGTTGATGGAGGATGAGCTTTGAGGCAACAGATAAGCAAGTTAGGGGCCTCCTTTACTTTCCAATGAAGCTGAGTACGACCAGCCTGAAGCGTAGTCCTCTCTATGATTCCAGCTAGTCTTTAGCTGTTCTGCCCAGTCAAATTTGTGTTAGAAGCCTTCCTGCGAGGGAGCTGAATCCTTTTCTTGTCGTGCACAACTCAAAGTCTTCACACCCCTGACTCCAGCTACGTTCTGACTATAAAGGGGCTTGTCTGCCGCGACCTAGGGTCCGGTAGATTCCTGGTTTTCTCTTCACTATGCTGTACAATAGTGATCCTTCGGTCCCCAGTAACCGGTTGCAACGTGCAGGACTTTTCCAAGTCAAAAGCACTTCTCCAATTACCTTCCTTCCACTTTGCCCTTCGCCTTGCTTGTCTCTTAATAGATAGTTCAGTCTTTCTTCCAGTGGGGCACAGCTCTGACTAGACTAAGGTGTATACAGACACCTACACCAGACTCCACTTTCTGAACTGATGATAGACTTAAACTGGACACGTCTACTCTGTCCAAGGACAGGAAACTGACTTCTCACTCTGAAGTCCGGACACTGACTGACTAAATCACTCCCTTCCACACCCCTACTGGGTGTGTCAGAAGTGTACATGATGTCATGAAGAGACCTTAACTGTTACCTCTCCACTCATCCTCCTGGTATTGTGTACCAGGGCTACACATAGTCACCGCCCACACACATACACACACACAGTCACCGCCCACATACTATACACGCACACAGTCACCGCCCACACACATACACAGTCACTGCCCACACACTATACACGCACACAGTCACCGCCCACACACATACACACACACAGTCACTGCCCACACACTATACACGCACACAGTCACCGCCCACACACATACACACACACAGTCACCGCCCACACACTATACACACACACAGTCTCCGCCACACACTATACACTCACACAGTCACCGCCCACACACATACACACACACAGTCACCGCCCACACACTATACACACACACAGTCTCCGCCCACACACTATACACTCACACAGTCACCGTCCACACACATACACACACACAGTCACCGCCCACACACTATACACGCACACAGTCTCCGCCCACACACTATACACTCACAGTCACCGCCCACACACATACACAGTCACCGCCCACACACTATACACGCACACAGTCTCCACCCACACCTATACACGCACACAGTCTCCGCCCACACACTATACACTCACACAGTCACCGCCCACACACATAGACACACACAGTCACCGCCCACACACTATACACACACAGTCACCGCCCACACACTATACACGCACACAGTCTCCACCCACACACTATACACTCACACAGTCACCGCCCACACACTATACACTCACACAGTCACTGCCCACACATATACACACACACAGTCACCGCCCACACACTATACACACACACAGTCACCACCCACACACTATACACGCACACAGTCTCCACCCACACACTATACACGCACAGTCTCCGCCCTCACACTATACACGCACACAGTCTCCGCCCACACACTATACACTCACACAGTCACTGCCCACACATATACACACACACGTCACCGCCCACACACTGTACACGCACACAGTCTCCGCCCACACACTATACACTCACACAGTCACCGCCCACACACATACACACAGTCACCGCCCACACACTATACACACACACAGTTCCCGCCCACACACTATACACGCACACAGTCTCTGCCCACACACTATACACTCACACAGTCACCGCCCACACACATACACACACACACAGTTCCCGCCCACACACTATACACGCACACAGTCACCGCCCACACACTATACACTCACACAGTCACCGCGCACACACATACACACACACAGTTCCCGCCCACACACTATACACACACACAGTCACCGCCCACACACATACACACACACAGTTACAGCCCACACACTATACACGCACACAGTCACCGCCCACACACTATACACGCACACAGTCTCCGCCCACACACTATACACTCACAGTCACCGCCCACACACATAGTCACCGCCCACACACATACACACACAGTCACCGCCCACACACTAGACACGCACACAGTCACCGCCCACACACATACACACACACAGTCACTGCCCACACACTATACACTCACACAGTCACCGCCCACACACATACACACACACAGTCACTGCCCACACACTATTACACGCACACAGTCACCGCCCACACACATACACACACACAGTCACTGCCCACACACTATACACACACACAGTCTCCGCCCACACACTATACACTCACACAGTCAACGCCCACACACATACACACACACAGTCACCGCCCACACACTATACACGGACAAAGTCTCCGCCCACACACTATACACTCACACAGTCACCGCCCACACACATACACACACACAGTCACCGCCCACACACATACACACACACAGTCATCGCCCACACACTATACACGCACACAGTCTCCACCCACACACTATACACGCACACAGTCTCCGCCCACACACTATACACTCACACAGTCACCGCCCACACACATACACACACACAGTCACCGCCCACACACTATACACGCACACAGTCTCCACCCACACACTATACACTCACACAGTCACCGCCCACACACTATACACTCACACAGTCACTGCCCACACATATACACACACACAGTCACCGCCCACACACTATACACACACACAGTCACCGCCCACACACTATACACGCACACAGTCTCCACCCACACACTATACACGCACACAGTCTCCGCCCACACACTATACACTTACACAGTCACTGCCCACACATATACACACACACAGTCACCGCCCACACACTGTACATGTGTAGCCCTGGTGTGAAGGCACACGCAGTACCCTGAAGGATGTGTGGAGAGATAGCAGTTTAATGCTCAATGAACATTCATTTCAACACACACTTAGACACGCCCTCAGGTATACAAAGTCTAGTCACATGTAGCATTCAGGGAGTGTTTCTCTAGTCAGTTTCCTGTCCTCGGACAGTGATTCAGTCAGTGAGTCATTCAGAGGTCCATTCAGTCAGCAGCAGAGCTGAGTGCAGTCGTTGTGCAGTTCAGAAAGTGGAGTCCAGTACAGGTGAGCCCGTTCACCTCAGCCTGGTCAGAGCTGTGCCCCACTGATAGCCAGACTGAGACACTTATTAAGAAGAAAGAAGTGAGTTGCAGATATACTTCAGTCTCCTGTCTCAAGGACAGTGAAGGTTCAGAGACGTGCTCCTGCCTAGAAGATTACTGAGAGTCTGGCAACAAGCTCAGGAAAGGAATTAAGTAAGGGACTGACTTTGTTAACCTGTGAAGTGAGAAATGCTTATGCTACCAGCGCGGACAAGGCGAAAGGCACAGTGGTAGAAATTCGGAGTGCAATAGGATTGGAGAAGTCCTGCACATTGTTACCGGTCACTGGAGACCGAAGCATCACCATAGCTTCACGCATGGTGGTAGAAAACCCAGAGGCTTACCGGACCTTAGGTAACGGCAAGCAGCCCCTGGAGTGTCAGTACGTAACTGGGGTCAGGTGGAATAGGAACTTTGAGCTAGGCCAAGCAGAGAAGAACCTAGTTTCATCACAGGAAGGCTCCGACCACAACACTGACCGGGCAGTACAGCTTTGAGATAGCTGGAGTTTATTGAGGGAACTACGCTTCATGCTGGTTGGACTCATCTTCGTGGAAGTAAAGGAGGCCCCTAACTTGTCCAGCTGCTATCTTGAAACACATCCTCCATGGATCAGCCTCCCTGGGACCTGCCTGAACAACTTGAAGTAAAGGTATGGAAAGACGCTGACGGTGTGAGACTGAGTTATTTAACTGCATGCCTGCACTACCCCATCATAACTACCGACCTGAGGGAAGAGTCCCACCTGTAGGGGACCCGACATCTAGCTGCCTCACCATCCCCTCAGAGATCTACAGCAGCGCTGGTACAAATTACCAGAGACTACAGGTGGCGTCACGAACTGTAAATAAATCTATCCCCTGTAAATATCCCCCCCAAACATACGCCAGACCGCCAGGGACACGGAACGATCCACCGCTACCTGTGACATCCCCATAGACTTCCATGGGCTCGGCTCTGAGTACCCCATTGCCCTGGTAACCCACAATTGTGGTGGCGGGTCGACACAAAACTTTGGCGTCACGAACAGGATACGAAACTCGCAAAATTGCGAGCCCTGCGTGCCTATGGAGTTGTTTTTGTGAAAAAGGACTGTTTGCACTTTTGGCGCCAAAAATCGCCATCTTTGTCGCCATATTCGCGCCCTCAGGCGCTGGAGAAGAAGGTGGGCGTGGATTCGTGGGCGTGTGCCCCCCTGTGGCGCGAAGAAAATGCCTGCCCTCTCAAAGTGCTATTACAATATGCGATCCTGCCCTACAGCAAAAGAGGTCCGCCTCCTCTTCACCTTCCCTGCGAAGAGGAGGAGACGCAAACCCCGCCTCCACGGAAGAGACCGGACGTCTCTGGAGGAAGATGAAAGAACGCTCTGGAACATCATGGAAGCAGGACGTGTGCAGCCGAGCAGGGAAGCGGAGGAAGGCAGGCCCGTTCCCCAGCCAAGCTGCCACCAGCACCGGAACCATCCGTGGTCCTGCACCTGCAGCAAGCATTGCTGGAAGTTAAAGAAGAAAATGCACGACTGAAAAAGATGATTTTGCCACAACCTGGATTTGAAGAGATCGAGAGACGCCGGCGTACCCTGGAGCAGCGGCGGATGTGGGACGCGGTGTTCTCTCCCCTCGACGACCCCCTACGTCTGGAGTTGCCAAAACTTCTGCTGCCCAAGGCAAAGGAGCAACCGGAGGCTGCCCCCAAAAGTACCGATCCTGATCCCACCGGTGAAGCGGTGGAGGCGAAGGAGGTTGAGGAGGTACCGCCAGTTCCGGAACGCCCGCCCGGCCAGGAGGCCGCAGCAGATGATCGATCCCCGGCAGGGACACCAGAGGGGTCCTGTCCGTCATTACCAGACGTGGACTGGGACGAGATGGCGCGCCTGGATGACGTCGCCTACACCGCCCAGTGGGAACGTGAGTGGCAGCGTCGCGAGGAGAAACAGAAACGCCAGCAGGAGGAAGAGCGGGAAGCTCAGCGGAATCGACAGCGGCAACATGCAGAGCTGATCGCGGACAAGGAAAGTGTCCGTCGAGAAAAAGGTACTCTGAGGGAACCGCGGCGGCAGGGGTGTGTGACAGAGTTCCAGCTCCGGAAGGGCTGGGGCTTCATAAGAGAACCGGGCCTCTACCCAGGGGTCTTTGTCAGCAGACGTGATGTAGAATCCCACCTACCGCAAGGCCATCCCGGGAGGGACCTAGTTAATGGAGACATTGTCACATATACACGGCACTGGGGTATGAAGGGATGGTATGCCCTTAATGTCACAATCGTCCGTGACCCCGTCCCCGACGCAGGTAACGTCACCACTACCGCAGCGTCCCCGTCTCCAGCTCAAACAGCACCAGGTCGTGCCCCAGCATCGCCCCCTGCAGGCTCCTCGCAAATAGAAGCAACACCTGTATACTCTCCACTAACTCGTTATTCTTCTACATCGCAACTTGCGACCCAGTCTCCATCGCAATCTATGACACGATCGATATCGCTAACGGTAACGCAAATTGAAACGCAATCGGTGTCTCGCAAGGAGAAAGTACCCGTTGCGCCCCTAGAGGTTCGCACGAGAACTGTGGCGACCCAGACCCTAATAGCAGCACACGACTTGTTAGTCATGGGATCTAGGGACCATCGCATTGTTCCAGCCCCCGGGGTGGAAAATGTATTTGAAATAGTTAAACAGTAAAAACCGGTGAGATCCAGACAGGGGTCTACCATATGTAATGTTGTAAAAAGTTTGAGAATGTTACCAATTTTGCACTTTATTGCCAGAGGTAATTTCTATGTCTTTTCTATATTAAGTAGAATGCCCGGCTGGGTACCAAAGTTGAAAAATTAATGCATATTAGAAATGTATTTATATTTGTGTCTTTGTTTTACAATGGACTTCGAGGCTGAGGACTGAGCCAGCCCAAGAACTGATTTTGTAAATAGTTGCACCTTGTGCATTATCTTGGTTTTACATAAAACCACCACAACTACCTCTGAACATAAAACCCGTGTGGTGTGGCACTGAGTGAGGTCTGCATTCCTAAGTCCTGCAGCCCACCCAGGACCCACGTTGAAGGTTTGGTGCGGGTCCTTCACAAGAATTTTGCTGTGTATTATATGAGAATTTATATTTAATATTTTGTACTTTTCTACATTTAATGTTTTGTCGCAACGTTCAAGAAATCCTTACCTCCCGGATGGGACGAGTTAATGTTAATGTTTAATGCATAAACAAAATTTCTGTCTCTTTGTATTTTACAGCCCGGGAGTGCTGTCATTTACCATGGGGGAATGTGTAGCCCTGGTGTGAAGGCACACGCAGTACCCTGGAGGATGTGTGGAGAGATAGCAGTTTAATGCTCAATGAACATTCATTTCAACACACACTTAGACACGCCCTCAGGTATACAAAGTCTAGTCACATGTAGCATTCAGGGAGTGTTTCCCTAGTCAGTTTCCTGTCCTCGGACAGTGATTCAGTCAGTGAGTCATTCAGAGGTCCATTCAGTCAGCAGCAGAGCTGAGTGCAGTCGTTGTGCAGTTCAGAAAGTGGAGGCCAGTACAGGTGAGCCCGTTCACCTCAGCCTGGTCAGAGCTGTGCCCCACTGATAGCCAGACTGAGACACTTATTAAGAAGAAAGAAGTGAGTTGCAGATATACTTCAGTCTCCTGTCTCAAGGACAGTGAAGGTTCAGAGACGTGCTCCTGCCTAGAAGATTACTGAGAGTCTGGCAACAAGCTCAGGAAAGGAATTAAGTAAGGGACTGACTTTGTTAACCTGTGAAGTGAGAAATGCTTATGCTACCAGCGAGGACAGGGCGAAAGGCACAGTGGTAGAAATTCGGAGTGCAATAGGATTGGAGAAGTCCTGCACATTGTTACCGGTCACTGGAGACCGAAGCATCACCATAGCTTCACGCATGGTGGTAGAAAACCCAGAGGCTTACCGGACCTTAGGTAACGGCAAGCAGCCCCTGGAGTGTCAGTACGTAACTGGGGTCAGGTGGAATAGGAACTTTGAGCTAGGCCAAGCAGAGAAGAACCTAGTTTCATCACAGGAAGGCTCCGACCACAACACTGACCGGGCAGTACAGCTTTGAGATAGCTGGAGTTTATTGAGGGAACTACGCTTCATGCTGGTTGGACTCATCTTCGTGGAAGTAAAGGAGGCCCCTAACTTGTCCAGCTGCTATCTTGAAACACATCCTCCATGGATCAGCCTCCCTGGGACCTGCCTGAACAACTTGAAGTAAAGGTATGGAAAGACGCTGACGGTGTGAGACTGAGTTATTTAACTGCATGCCTGCACTACCCCATCATAACTACCGACCTGAGGGAAGAGTCCCACCTGTAGGGGACCCGACATCTAGCTGCCTCACCATCCCCTCAGAGATCTACAGCAGCGCTGGTACAAATTACCAGAGACTACAGGTGGCGTCACGAACTGTAAATATATCTATCCCCTGTAAATATTCCCCCCCAACATACGCCTGACCGCCAGGGCCACAGACCGAGCCACCGCTACCTGTGACATCCCCATAGACTTCCATGGGCTCGGCTCTGAGTACCCCATTGCCCTGGTAATCCACAATTGTGGTGGCGGCTCGACACATACACGCACAGTCTCCGCCCACACACTATACACGCACACAGTCACCGCCCACACACATACACAGTCACTGCCCACACACTATACACGCACACAGTCACCGCCCACACACATACACACACACAGTCACTGCCCACACACTATACACGCACACAGTCACCGCCCACACACATACACACACACAGTCACCGCCCACACACTATACACACACACAGTCTCCGCCCACACACTATACACTCACACAGTCACCGCCCACACACATACACACCACAGTCACCGCCCACACATACACGCACACAGTCTCGCCCAACACATACACTCACACAGTCACCGCCCACACACAACACAGTCCCGCCCACACACTATACACGCACACACTCCCCACACACTATACACGCACACAGTCCCGCCCACACACTATACACACACAGTCACCGCCCACACACACAACCACACAGTCACCGCCCACACACTATACACACCACAGCACCCCCACACACAATACACGCACACAGTCTCCACCCCACACCTAACTCCCACATCACGCCCACACACTAACACTCACACAGTCACTGCCCACACATATCACACACACAGTCACCGCCCCACACTAACACCACAGTCACCGCCCACACACTATACACCACACAGTCTCACCCACACACTATACACGCACAGCTCCCCCACACACTATACATCACACATCTCGCCCACACACTATACACCACACAGACCGCCCACACATATACACACACACAGTCCCCACACACTTACACGCACACAGTCTCCGCCCACACACTAACACTCACACAGTCACGCCCACACACATAACCACACCAGTCACCGCCCACACACTATACACCACAAGTCCCGCCACACACTATACACGCACACAGTCTCGCCCACACACTATACACCACACAGTCACCCCCACACACATACACACACACAGTCCCGCCACACACTATACACGCACACAGTCACCGCCCACACACTATACACTCCACACAATCACCGCCCACACACATACACACACACAGTCCCGCCCACACACTATACACGCACACAGTCACCGCCACACACATACAACACACACATACCGCCCACACACTATACACGCACACAGTCACCGCCCACACACTTACACACACACAGTCACTGCCCACACACTATACACGCACACAGTCACCGCCCACACACATACACACACACAGTCACCGCCCACACACTATACACACACACAGTCTCCACCCACACACTATACACGCACACAGTCTCCGCCCACACACTATACACTCACACAGTCACCGCCCACACACATACACACACACAGTTACCGCCCACACACTATACACGCACACAGTCACCGCCCACACACTATACACGCATACAGTCTCCGCCCACACACTATACACTCACACAGTCACCGCCCACACACATACACACACACACTGTTACCGCCCACACACTATACACGCACACAGTCAATCCGCCCCACACACTATACACGCACACAGTTACCGCCCACACACTATACACTCACACAGTCACTGCCCACACACTATACACGCACACAGTCACCGCCCACACACTATACACACACACAGTCACCGCCCACACACTATACACGCACACAGTCCGCCCACACACTATACACGCACACAGTCTCCGCCCACACACTATACACTCACACAGTCACCGCCCACACACATACACACACACAGTCACCGCCCACACCACTATACACACACAGTCACCGCCCACACACTATACACGCACACAGCCTCCACCCACACACACTATACACCACACAGTCACCGCCCACACACTATACACTCACACAGTCACTGCCCACACATATACACACACACAGTCACCGCCCACACACTAATACACACCATCACACAGTCACCGCCCACACACTATACACGCACACAGTCTCCACCCACACACTATACACGCACACAGTCTCCGCCCACACACTATACACGCACACAGTCTCCGCCCCACACACTATACACTCACACAGTCACTGCCCACACATATACACACACACAGTCACCGCCCACACACTGTACACGCACACAGTCTCCGCCCACACACTATACACTCACACAGTCACCGCCCACACACATACACACACACAGTCACCGCCCACACACTATACACACACACAGTTCCCGCCCACACACTATACACGCACACAGTCTCTGCCCACACACTATACACTCACACAGTCACCGCCCACACACATAGACACACACACAGTTCCCGCCCACACACTATACACGCACACAGTCACCGCCCACACACTATACACTCACACAGTCACCGCCCACACACATACACACACACAGTTCCCGCCCACACACTATACACGCACACAGTCACCGCCCACACACATACACACACACAGTTACCGCCCACACACTATACACGCACACAGTCACCGCCCACACACTATACACGCACACAGTCTCCGCCCACACACTATACACTCACACAGTCACCGCCCACACACATAGTCACCGCCCACACACATACACACACAGTCACCGCCCACACACTATACACGCACACAGTCACCGCCCACACACATACACACACACAGTCACTGCCCACACACTATACACTCACACAGTCACCGCCCACACACATACACACACACAGTCACTGCCCACACACTATACACACACACAGTCTCCACCCACACACTATACAAGCACACAGTCTCCGCCCACACACTATACACTCACACAGTCACCGCCCACACATATACACACACACAGTTACCGCCCACACACTATACACGCACACAGTCACCGCCCACACACATAGTCACCGCCCACACACATACACACACACACAGTCACCGCCCACACACTATACACGCACATAGTCACCGCTCACACACATACACACACACAGTCACTGCCCACACACTATACACGCACACAGTCACCGCCCACACACATACACACACACAGTCACTGCCCACACACTATACACGCACACAGTCACCGCCCACACACATACACACACACAGTCACCGCCCACACACTATACACACACACAGTCACCACCCACACACTATACACGCACACAGTCTCCGCCCACACACTATACACTCACACAGTCACCGCCCACACACATACACACACACAGTTACCGTGTGTCGACCCGCCACCACAATTGTGGGTTACCAGGGCAATGGGGTACTCAGAGCCGAGCCCATGGAAGTCTATGGGGATTTTGTCACAGGTAGCTGTGGCTCGGTCTGTGGCCCGGGCGGTCTGGCGTATGTTGGGGATATATTTACAGGGGATTGATTTATGTACAGTTCGTGACGCCACCTGTAGTATTCTGGTAATTAGTACCAGCGCTGCTGTAGATCTCTGAGGGGATGGTGAGGCAGCTAGATGTCGGGTCCCCTACAGGTGGGACTGGTCCCTCAAAGTCTATGTGAGTTGTGAAGTCGAGTGCAGATAAAGAACACAGTCTCACACGGTCAGCGTCTTTCCATACCTTTACTTGCAAGATGATAAGGCAGGTCCCAGGGAGGCTGATCCAAGGAGAGTGTATCTTGAGACGGCAGCTGGACAAGTTAGGGGCCTCCTTTAACTCCAATAAAACGAGTACAACCAGCCTGAAGCGTAGTTCCCTCAAATCTCCAGCTAATCTTTAGCTGTACCTGCCCAGTCAGCTTAGTGTTAGGGGCCTTCCTGTGAAGGAGCTGAATTCTTATTTTGTCCTGCAGAACTCCAAAGTCTTCACTCCCCTGACCCCAGTTACGTACTGACTATAAGGGGCTTGTCTGCCGCGACCTAGGGTCCGGTAGATTCCTGGTTTTTTTATCACTGTGCTTGAAACAACAGTGACCCTTCGGTCCCCAGTGACCGGTAGCAATGTGCTGGACTTCTGCAATCCTGTAGCACTAATCCTATAAATCCACTTGCCTTTCGCCTTGTCCACGCTGGTAACATAAGCACTCAAAACTAGCCAAGGGTCGAGCAGTCACTTCTTTCCTTTTTCCTTCCAATGAAGTTAGCCACAGATGCTCAGTTATCACAGGCAGGAGCACGTCTCTGAACCTGATACCGTCCTTTAGACAGGGATGCTGAAGACTTTCCGTGCTAATACTTCTTCTTTCCTCAGTATGTGTTGAGAAGGTGATACAGCTCTGACTAGACTAAGGTGTATTCCAAACACCTATACCAGACTCCACGATATGAACTGGTGAATAAGCAGGCTAGACTCTTTCCTCCCTCCAAACGTCTTCTCACAAAGAAGTCTAGACTCTACTCCACACGTCCTCACTGTCCGAAGACAGGAACTAGACTAATCACTCTAACACCTACTACCTTGACCACTCCCTCTAGAGTATCCTCCACTACCCTAGGGGTGTGTCTAGTGTGTGTCGAGTGAATGGATATTTAGCATTAAACTGCCGTCTCGCCATACACTCTCCAGGGTACTGCGTGTGCCTACCACCAGGGCTACACATTCCCCCATGGTAAACGACAGCACTCCCGGGCTGTAAAATACAAAAGACATTTTGTTTATGCAATAAACATTGAACAATAACATCTTCCCATCCGGGAGGTGAGGACATCTTGAACGTTGCAAACTTTTATAGAAAAATACAAATAGTATCAAATAGCATTCAATAAATAAATATACAATATACTTGTGAAGGACCCGCACCAAACCTTCAACGTGGGTCCTGGGTGGGCTGCAGGACGTCCGATTGCAGACCTCACTCAGTGCCACACCATACGGGTTTTGTTTTTCAGAGGTAGTTATGGATGGTTTTTGTAAAACCAAGATAGGGCACCGAAGCGCAACTATGTACAAGAAAGTTCTGGGTTAGCATAGTCCTTAACCTCAAAAGTCCATTTGTAAAGAAAGACATATTATATTAAATCGCATTATAAAAGTGCAACTGTTTATCATTTATCATCTATCATTTACCCAGCCGGGCATTCTATAATTAGAAATATATATTCACTATATATAACCTGTGCAAACTTTTTCAAAACATTTTAAACTTTTTGCTTTTTACTTTTGGTAGATCCGATAGGGATCTCACCACATTTCTTACTATCTATTCATCTTCTAATAATACACCTTCCACTACATCTTTCACCCCGGGGGCTGGAATGATGCAATGAGCCCTAGATCCCAAGACCAGCAAATCATGTGCTGCGATCAGGGTCTGGGTCGCGACAGTTCTGGTGCGAACCTCTAGGGGCGCAACGGGTATACTCTCTCCGCGTGACACCGATTGCGTCTCCATCACAGTCAACGATATAGACCGCGTCAGGGTTTGCGATCTAAACTGGGTCGCATGTTGCGATGTGGAGGTGGCTTTAACTTGCGATGAACTCTGGGTCGCTTGTTGCGATGACTTTGCAGGGGGCGATGCTGGGGCACGGCCGGATGCTGCTTGAACTGGGACCGGGGACGCGGCGGTAATGGTGACGGTACCTGCGTCTGGGACGGGGTCGCGGACGATGGTGACATTCAGGGCATACCACCCCTTCATTCCCCAATGCCGCGTATAGGTGACTATATCTCCGTTTGCTAAGTCCCTCCCGGGATGACCTTGCGGCAGGTGGGATTCTACGTCACGCCTGCTGACAAAGACCGCTGGGTAGAGGCCCGGTTCACGGATAAAGCCCCAGCCCTTCCGGAGCTGGAACTCAGTCACACACCCCTGCCGCCGCGGTTCCCGTAAGGTACCTTTGTCGCGACGGACAGTCTCCTTGTCAGCAATCAGCTCGGCATATTGTCGCTGGCGGTTCTTCTGAGTTTCCCGCTCTTCCTCCTGCTGACGCCTCTTCTTCTCCTCACGACTCTGCCATTCTTGTTCCCACTGGGCGGTGTAGGCGACGTCATCCAGGCGCGCCATTTCGTCCCAGTCCACATCTGGTAGTGACGGACAGGACCCCTCCGGTGTCCCTGCCGGGGACCGATAATCTGCTGCGGCCTCTTGGCCGGGCGGGCGTTCCGGGATTGGCTGTACCTCCTCAACCTCCTCCGCCTCCACCGCTTCACCAGTGGGATCGGGAACGGTACTTTCGGGGGCAGCCTCCGGTTGCTCCTTCGCCTTGGGCAGCAGACTCTTCGGTATTTGGAATCGTGGGGTTCGTTGAGGGGAGAGGACGCCGTGTTCGTTAGTTGCCACTGCAGCAGGTTACATCGGCGTCTCTCAATCTCCTCCAGTCCAGGTTGGACCATCTTCTTTAGGCGTGCGTTCTCCTCCTGAATCTCTAGCAACGCCTGTTGCAGGTGCAGGATCGCATAAGACTCTGATGCCGATGGCAGCTTGGCGGGGGCACGGGGCCTGCCTTCCTCCGCTGCCCCGCTCGGCTGCACACGTCCTGCCTCCATTATGTCCCAGAAGATTCTCTTTCCTTTCTGCGGAGACATCCGGTCTCTTCCGTGGAGGTGGGATTTGCGTCTCCTCCTCCTCGCAGGGAAGGTGAAGAGGAGGCGGACCTCCTTTGCTGTAGGGCAGGACCGCATGTTGTAGTAGCACTTTGAGAGGGCAGGCATTTTCTTCGCGCCACTGGGGGGTAGACGCCCACGAAGGTACGCCCACCTTCTTCTCCAGCGCCTGAGGGCGCGAATATGGCGACAAAATGGCGATTTTGGCGCCAAGAGTGCAAACAGTCCTTTTTCACAAAAACAGTTCCTTAGGCACACAGGGCTCGCAATTTCGCGAGTTTCGTATCCTGTTCGTGACGCCAAGTTGTTGTGTCGACCCGCCACCACAATTGTGGGTTACCAGGGCAATGGGGTACTCAGAGCCGAGCCCATGGAAGTCTATGGGGATTTTGTCACAGGTAGCTGTGGCTCGGTCTGTGGCCCGGGCGGTCTGGCGTATGTTGGGGATATATTTACAGGGATTGATTTATGTACAGTTCGTGACGCCACCTGTAGTATTCTGGTAATTAGTACCAGCGCTGCTGTAGATCTCTGAGGGGATGGTGAGGCAGCTAGATGTCGGGTCCCCTACAGGTGGGACTGGTCCCTCAAAGTCTATGTGAGTTGTGAAGTCGAGTGCAGATAAAGAACACAGTCTCACACGGTCAGCGTCTTTCCATACCTTTACTTGCAAGATGATAAGGCAGGTCCCAGGGAGGCTGATCCAAGGAGAGTGTATCTTGAGACGGCAGCTGGACAAGTTAGGGGCCTCCTTTAACTCCAATAAAACGAGTACAACCAGCCTGAAGCGTAGTTCCCTCAAATCTCCAGCTAATCTTTAGCTGTACCTGCCCAGTCAGCTTAGTGTTAGGGGCCTTCCTGTGAAGGAGCTGAATTCTTATTTTGTCCTGCAGAACTCCAAAGTCTTCACTCCCCCTGACCCCAGTTACGTACTGACTATAAGGGCTTGTCTGCCGCGACCTAGGGTCCGGTAGATTCCTGGTTTTTTTATCACTGTGCTTGAAACAACAGTGACCCTTCGGTCCCCAGTGACCGGTAGCAATGTGCTGGACTTCTGCAATCCTGTAGCACTAATCCTATAAATCCACTTGCCTTTCGCCTTGTCCACGCTGGTAACATAAGCACTCAAAACTAGCCAAGGGTCGAGCAGTCACTTCTTTCCTTTTTCCTTCCAATGAAGTTAGCCACAGATGCTCAGTTATCACAGGCAGGAGCACGTCTCTGAACCTGATACCGTCCTTTAGACAGGGATGCTGAAGACTTTCCGTGCTAATACTTCTTCTTTCCTCAGTATGTGTTGAGAAGGTGATACAGCTCTGACTAGACTAAGGTGTATTCCAAACACCTATACCAGACTCCACGATATGAACTGGTGAATAAGCAGGCTAGACTCTTTCCTCCCTCCAAACGTCTTCTCACACAGAAGTCTAGACTCTACTCCACACGTCCTCACTGTCCGAAGACAGGAACTAGACTAATCACTCTAACACCTACTACCTTGACCACTCCCTCTAGAGTATCCTCCACTACCCTAGGGTGTGTCTAGTGTGTGTCGAGTGAATGGATATTTAGCATTAAACTGCCGTCTCGCCATACACTCTCCAGGGTACTGCGTGTGCCTACCACCAGGGCTACACAACCGCCCACACTATACACGCACACAGTCACCGCCCACACACTATACACGCATACAGTCTCCGCCCACACACTATACACTCACACAGTCACCGCCCACACACATACACACACACACTGTTACCGCCCACACACTATACACGCACACAGTCACCGCCCACACACTATACACGCACACAGTTACCGCCCACACACTATACACTCACACAGTCACTGCCCACACACTATACACGCACACAGTCACCGCCCACACACTATACACACACACAGTCACCGCCCACACACTATACACGCACACAGTCACCGCCCACACACTATACACGCACACAGTCTCCACCCACACACTATACACGCACACAGTCTCCGCCCACACACTATACACTCACACAGTCACTGCCCACACATATACACACACACAGTCACCGCCCACACACTGTACACGCACACAGTCTCCGCCCACACACTATACACTCACACAGTCACCGCCCACACACATACACACACACAGTCATCCCCCCACACACTATACACGCACACAGTACCACCGCCCACACACACATAGTTACCGCCCACACACATACACACACAGTCACCACCCACACACTATACACGCACATATCACCGCCCACACACATACACACACACAGTCACTGCCCACACACTATACACGCACACAGTCACCGCCCACACACATACACACACACAGTCACCGCCCACACACTATACACACACACAGTCTCCACCCACACACTATACACGCACACAGTCTCCGCCCACACACTATACACTCACACAGTCACTGCCCACACACATACACACACACAGTCACTGCCCACAACACTATACACGCACACAGTCACCGCCCACACACATAGTCACCGCCCACCACACATACACACACACAGTCACCGCCCACCCCCACTATACACGCACACAGTCACCGCCCACACACATACACAGTCACTGCCCACACACTATACACGCACACAGTCACCGCCCACACACTATACACTCACACAGTCACCGCCCACACACATACACACACACAGTGACCGCCACACACTATAAAACACACACAGTCTCCGCCCACACACTATACACTCACACAGTCACTGCCCACACACATACACACACACAGTCACCGCCCACACACTATACACGCACACAGTCTCCGCCCACACACTATACACTCACACATCACCGCCCACACACATACACAGTCACCGCCCCACACACTATACACGCACACAGTCTCCACCCACACTATACACGCACACAGTCTCCGCCCACACACTATACACTCACACAGTCACCGCCCACACACATACACACACACAGTCACCGCCCACACTATACACACACAGTCACCGCCCACACACTATACACGCACACAGTCTCCACCCACACACTATACACTCACACAGTCACCGCCCACACACTATACACTCACACAGTCACTGCCCACACATATACACACACACAGTCACCGCCCACACACTGTACACACACACAGTCACCGCCCACACACTATACACGCACACAGTCTTCACCCACACACTATACACGCACAGTCTCCGCCCACACACTATACACGCACACAGTCTCCGCCCACACACTATACACTCACACAGTCACTGCCCACACATATACACACACACAGTCACCGCCCACACACTGTACACGCACACAGTCTCCGCCCACACACTATACACTCACACAGTCACCGCCCACACACATACACACAGTCACCGCCCACACACTATACACACACAGTTCCCGCCCACACACTATACACGCACACAGTCTCTGCCCACACACTATACACTCACACAGTCACCGCCCACACACTACACACACACAGTCCCGCCCACACACTATACACGCACACAGTCACGCCCACACACTATACACTCACACAGTCACCGCCCACACACATACACACACACAGTTCCCGCCCACACACTATACACGCACACAGTCACCGCGCACACACATACACACACACAGTACAGCCCACACATATAACGCACACAGTCACCGCCCACACACTATACATGCACACAGTCTCCGCCCACACACTATACACTCACACAGTCACCGCCCACACACATACACACACACATTACGCCCACACTATACACGCACACAGTCACTGCCCACACACTATACACCACACAGTTCCGCCCACACACTATACACTCACAAGTCACCGCCCACAACAAGTCACCGCCCACACACATACACTCACACAGTCACCGCCCACACACTATACACCACACAGTCACCGCCCACACACTATAACGCACACAGTCACCGCCCACACACTATACACTCACACAGTCACCGCCCACACACATATACACCACACAGTCACTGCCCACACACTATACACACACACAGTCACCGCCCACACACTTACACACACACAGTCACCGCCCACACACTATCACGCACACAGTCACCCCACACACTATACACGCACACAGTCTCCGCCCCACACTATACACTTACACAGTCACGCCCACACATTACACACACACAGTCACCGCCCACACACTACACGCACATAGTCCCTCCCACACACTATACACGCACACAGTCACCGCCCACAAACATACACAGTACTGCCCACACACTATACACTCACAAGTCACCGCCCACACACATACACACACACAGTCACGCCACACACTATACACCACACAGTCACCGCCCACACACATACACCACACAGTCACCGCCCACACACTATACACACACAGTCTCCTGCCCACCACACTATACACCACACAGTCACCGCCCACACACATACACACACACAGTCACCGCCCACACACATACACGCACACAGTCCCGCCCACACACTATACACCCACACAGTCACTGCCCACACATATACACACACACAGTCACCGCCCCACACCTTACACCACACAGTCACCGCCACACACATACACCACACAGTCACCGCCCACACACATACACACCAGCACCGCCCACACACTATACACACACAGTCACCGCCACACACTATGCACCACACACAGTCACCGCCCACACACATACACGCACACAGTCTCCGCCCACACACTATACACCACACAGTCACCGCCCACATACACAAGTCACCGCCCACACATATACACACACAGTCACCGCCCACACACATACACGCACACAGTCACCGCCCACACACATACACGCACACAGTCACTGCCCACAACACTATACACTCAAACAGTCACCGCCCACACACATACACCACACAGTCACTGCCCACACATATACACCACACAGTCACCGCCCACACACATACACACACAGTCACGCCCACACACTATACACCACACAGTCTCCGCCCACACACTATACACCACACAGTCAACGCCCACACACATACACCCCAGTCACCGCCCACACACTATACCAGCACAAGTCCCGCCACACACTATACACCACACAGTCTCCGCCCACACACATACACCACACAGTCACCGCCCACACACATACACCACACAGTCATCGCCCACACACTATACACGCACACAGTCTCCACCCACCACTATACACCACACAGTCCTCCGCCCACACACTATACACACACACAGTCACCGCCCACACACATACACACACACAGTCACCGCCCACACACTATACACGCACACAGTCTCCACCCCCACACTATACACTCACACAGTCACCGCCCACACACATACACACACACAGTCACCGCCCACACACTATACACACACAGTCACCACCCACACACTATACACGCACACAGTCTCCACCCACACACTATACACTCACACAGTCACCGCCCACACACTATACACTCACACAGTCACTGCCCACACATATACACACACACAGTCACCGCCCACACACTATACACACACACAGTCACCGCCCACACACTATACACGCACAGTCTCCACCCACACACTATACACGCACACAGTCTCCGCCCCACACTATACACGCACACAGTCTCCTCCCACACACTATACACTCACACAGTCACTGCCCACACATATACACACACACAGTCACCGCCCACACACTGTACACGCACACAGTCTCCGCCCACACACTATACACTCACACAGTCACCGCCCACACACATACACACACACAGTCACCGCCCACACACTATACACACACACAGTTCCCGCCCACACACTATACACGCACACAGTCTCTGCCCACACACTATACACTCACACAGTCACCGCCCACACACATACACACACACAGTTCCCGCCACACACTATACACGCACATGTAGCCCTGGTATGTAAAGCACACAGGATCTGTAGAATGCACAGTAAGGTAACAGTTAAAGCTTGACATCACGCACTTACACTTCAGACACACCCACAGGGGTGTATAGGGGAGTGTGTAGCACAGAGTAGTCAGTCTAGCTTCCTGTCATCGTACAGAGCAGTCAGGGCTAGTTCTGCTCAGACAGTGAGGATTCCTGTCAGAGCTCTGGGTGAGCAGAAGATTAGTTCCTGCTAATTCAATGAAGTGGAGTCTAGTAACGGATGACTAGTTATCATCCCGAGTCTAGTCAGAGTTACCTTTTACTCAGTCTGAACTTTGAGGAAACTGAGAGTTACTCAGTGAGACCAAGGAAGAAAACTGACTTTCTATCTTACGCTAATGTGCAGCCCTGGTGTGAAGGCACACGCAGTACCCTGGAGGATGTGTGGAGAAGTAGCAGTTCAATGCTCAATAAACATTCACTCCAACATACACTTAGACACACCCTTAGGGTATTTAGTCACTCGTCAGGGAGTGTTCAGTGTCAGGAAGACAGAGGAGGCAGTCTAGCCTGGACGTGGAGGGAGGAAGTATTCCAGCCTGAGCCTGTCAGCAGTTCAGAAAGTGGAGGCTAGTACAGGTGAGCCAGATCACCTCAGCCTGGTCAGAGCTGTGCCCCATGCAGACGGACTGAGACATCTATTGAGAAGGAAGAGTTAGTTGCAGATACTTCAGTCTCCTGTCCCAAGGACAGTGAAGGTTCAGAGACGTGCTCCTGCCTAGAGGAATACTGAGATTCTGGCAACAAGCTCTGGAAAGAAGCAAGAAGGGAATGATCTATATGACCTTAGGAAGTGTGGAGTGCTTATGCTAAAAGCGCGGACAAGGCGAAGGGCACAGTGGAAGGATTCTTAGAAGTGCATTAGGATTGGACTATCCTGCACAATTTCACCGGTCACTGGGGACCGAAGCGTCACTATTGCTCCAGGCATAGTGATAGGAAAACCAGAGGCTTACTGGACCTTAGGTTACAGAAAGCAGCCCTTGGAGTGTCGGTACGTAACTGGGGTCAGGGGGAGTGAGAACCTTGAGTCTCTGCAGGACAAGAGTAGGAACTCAGCTCTCTCATAGGAAGGCTCCGACCACAAAACTGACCGGGCAGTACAGCTTTGAAATAGCTGGAGTTTCAGGAGTGAACTACGCTTTATGCTGGTTGGACTCACCATTTGGAAAGTAAAGGAGGCCCCTAACTTGTTCAGCTGCTACCTCGAAACCCATCCTCCATTGGATCAGCCTCCCTGGGACCTGCTTAACCATCTTACAAGTAAAAGGTATGGAAAGACGCTGATGTGTGAGACTGTGTTATTCAATTATACCCCTGCACAACCCCACCATAACTATCGACCTGAGGGAAGAGTCCCACCTGTAGGGGACCCGACATCTAGCTGCCTCACCATCCCCTCAGAGCTCTACAGCAGCGCTGGTACAAATTACCAGAGAACTACAGGTGGCGTCACGAACTGTATATAAATCTATCCCCTGTAAATATACCCCCCAACATACGCCTGACCGCCAGGGCCACAGACCGAGCCAGCGCTACCTGTGACAACCCCCATAGACTTCCATGGGCTCGGCTCTGAGTACCCCATTGCCCTGGTAACCACAATTGTGGTGCGTGGTCGAGACACTGCAGTGCTATATTGAAAGCAAAAGCAGGGCGAAGGGCATAATGGGAAGGATTCAGAAGTGCCTTAAGGATTGGATTATCCTGCACATTGTCACCGGTCACTGGGGACCGAAGCGTCACTATAGCTCCAGGCATAGTGATAGAAAAGCCAGAGTCTTACTGGACCTTAGGTTGCAGAAAGCCGCCCTTAGAGTGCCAGTACGTAACCGAGTCAGGAGAACAAGGCTTCTGAGTCCGGCGCGCGGCAAAAGAAAGTACTTAGTTCACCACTTATAAGGCTCTATCACAAAACCGGCCGGGCAGTACAGCTAGTGGGAAAAGTTGAAAACTATAGAGTTAGCTTAGCTACAGGCAAGCTTGGACTCACTCATCATTTGGAAAGAGAAGGAGGCCTGTAACCTGCTCAACTGTTACCGCTACGTGCATTCATCCACCCCGAACAGCCTCCCTGGGACCTGCCTGAACAACTTGAAGTAAAAGGTATGGAAAGAAGCTTTTATGTGTGAGACTGAGTTATTCAATTGCATCCCTGCACAACCCCACCATAACTATCGACCTGAGGGAAGAGTCCCACCTGTAGGGGACCCGACATCTAGCTGCCACACCATCCCCTCAGAGATCTACAGCAGCGCTGGTCTTAGTGATCAGAGAACTACAGGTGGCGTCACGAACTGTATATATATATCTATCCCCTGTAAATATACCCCCCAACATACGCCTGACCGCCAGGGCCACAGACCGAGCCACCGCTACCTGTGACAACCCCATAGACTTCCATGGGCTCGGCTCTGGGTACCCCATTGCCCTGGTAACCCACAATTGTGGTGCGTGGGTCAAGACAACTTGGCGTCACGAACAGGATCCGAAACTTGCAGAATTGCGAGCCCTGTGTGCCTGTGGAGTGTTTTGGTGAAAAAGACTGTTGCTGTTGTTTGGCGCCAAATACCGCCATATTTGCCGCCATATTAGCGCCCTGAGGCGCTGGAGAAGAAGGTGGGCGTACCTGAAGGAGCGCGCAAAGTCTTGGACACGCCCCCGGCTCTGACTCAGCGGCAGGTCCTGCGACAGGAAGTGGACGCTCTGACATCAGAGCGCCTGCGACGAAGGTCCTGTTCCTACTGCTGTGCCTGTGAAATAGCAGCTTCTGAAACCGGTAGGCTCCGTTTAACCAAGGGGGCACTAATATGTTGCAACAACCGGCCGACAGTGCGGCCCCAGCCGGAGGACCCGACTCCGCACCGCGTGGCGTTGTAGCGCCAGATGGGGGCGCAGGCCCAGCACTCAGTCCGGTGGTCCCGCTCATGCCACTAACGCTTCCATATATGCCTGGGGCGAAATGGCTTCCCCAGTACAGCGGCGAGCCAGGCACTTTAGCAGGCTTCAAGCGGAAGATATGCAGTGTCCTGGAAATGTACTCTATGTCTGAGAGGCAAAAAGCTGCAGTATTAATAGGGCAGCTAACTGGCGCTGCTGAGAGAGAAGTGGAGACTTGGGCTACCACGGACCAGGAGTTGGTGCCTGCAATCCTCTTAAAGTTACAGGCCATTTTTGAAGATCGCACCGAAACAGATCTCCGGATGGCATTCTATAACTGTTCACAGCAACCAAGTGACAGCATAAGGGACTATGCCTGCCGACTACAAGGGGCCCTGAGAGCCCTCAAGCAGGTTAATACCATAAGTGTCATTGATGAAAATAAGATGCTGAAAGAACAATTTGTGCAAGGACTGAGGTCCCAAGCGGAACGCAGAACTGTGAATTGGTGGTCTTTAGATCACCCTGATGCTACCTTTGATGCTCTAAAAGACATGGCAATAAAAGGGCTGCGGCCCCTGGGCAAACCTGAGGTGGCAACCCAACATCATCAGGGTGAAGTCACTCTGGAGCCGGCGGCAACCCCCTTTTCCTCGCTAGTGGCAGAGACCAAAACACAGGTGACACCCCCTAGTGAATTGGACTGTCTGCGCTCAGAGGTGCGCCAGCTGACTAAAAATCTGGCTGCTGTGATGAGTGCCCTGCAGCTGCGGAAGGAGGAAGAAGGGAAGATCTTATTAGCGGACTGCCCAGAAGACGTTCCGTGGATGAACCGGAGAAGAAGGAAAACGTCGCCCCCTCGGAGGAGGACCACGCCACCCCCGGGAGCGACCTCTGATCAACACCCTCCTCGTCGGGAGATCACCTGTTATCGATGCAACCGGAAAGGCCATATGTCTCCACAGTGTCCTTTAAACGGGCAGAACCTGGGTCCGAGGGCCAACACCCAGGAGGAGACCCGTCAGGCCCCCTAGACTGGAACCGCAGGTATGTGGGTGGGCGACCCTACCTGTCTATCATTCTAGATGGTATTGCTGTTCCAGCATTGTTAGACACTGGGTCTCAGGTGACCCTAATACCTGATGCCCTATATACTAAGTTCTGGTCAATGGACAGTCTTAAACCCCCGAGCCCTGACTTTACCGTGTATGCTTCTAATGGTCTTCCTGTAGAAGTACTCGGGACAAAATGTGTAGATGTGAAAGTGGGCAGAGAGGAGTTGAAAGACCAGGGGCTTCTGGTAGTAAAGACTGTAAATGAGGAGAACGGTTTAAATATAATTTTGGGTACCAACATTATCAGTAATTGTTTGGGAGAAGTTGTGTTCTTACTCCAACAGCTCGCTGAGATTGCCCGACCAAGGCAGAAAGGAGTAATCCAAAGAGAGATCCGGGCCCTGGTGTGTCAGCAGCAAGCGAAGCTTACAGACGGCGAAATTGGTAATGTACGGGTCACTGACTCGAATCCCATTGTGATACCCCCAATGTGTGAAATGATAATCTGGTGCAGGGCAGCCATAGGTCTGAGAGGACAGAACTACCAAGCTGTAGTAGAACCACACCTTTCAGAACATAGACCTACACTTATGACTGCTAGGGGAGTAGTGGAAGTGGTGAATGGAAGAGTACCGGTACGGCTTCTCAATTGGGGAGATGATGAGGTAAACTTACCCCGTTATGCAACCATTGCTAAACTACATGCTGTCGACAATAATTCTATTCTCCCGGCTGAGTCCTTAGACTCCTGTCAAATAGTGGAGGACAATGACCCAGCAACTCAGGTGGCGGAATGGTGTCAGCAACTCCATGTTGGGACGGACACCACTCCCGCTCACCAGAAGCAAGGGGTATTACGGGTGGTCCAGGAGTACGCCCAAGTGTTTAGCAAGAATCCACTTGATTTTGGGATAATTAAGGGAGTACAACATCATATCCCTACAGGCAGTCATCCTCCCATCAAGGAGCGGTACAGGCCTATACCCCCAGCCCATTATCAGAAGGCTAAAGAAATGTTGCGAGATATGAAAGAAGCCGGAGTAATCAGGGATAGTTGTAGTCCCTGGGCAGCACCTCTAGTCCTGGTTAGAAAGAAAGATGGTAGCTTGAGAATGTGTGTGGATTACAGGCAGGTGAACCGCATAACACACAAGGATGCATACCCGTTACCACGTATTGAGGAGTCATTAGCTGCTCTAAAAACGGCTAACTACTTTTCTACTTTTCTACCCTTGATCTGACTAGTGGATACTGGCAAGTGGCTGTGGCTGAGGAGGATCGTGAGAAAACGGCTTTCACCACCCCAATGGGGCTCTGTGAGTTCGACAGAATGCCGTTTGGGCTCAGCAGTGCCCCAGGAACATTTCAGAGAGTAATGGAGAACTGCCTGGGACATCTCAATTTTGAAACCGTGCTGCTATACTTAGACGACGTCATTGTGTACTCCAAGACATATGAGGACCATCTGAAGCACCTGGCAGAAGTATTTGAGTCCCTGTCCAGGTACGGGATGAAGTTGAAACCCTCAAAATGCCATCTACTTAAACAGAAGGTACAATATTTGGGGAACATCGTCAGTTCGGAAGGAGTAGCGCCGGACCCAGAGAAAGTCACTGCCATCCAGAAGTGGCCGGAGCCGAAGAACCTCAAGGAAGTGCGACAGTTCCTGGGACTAACGGGTTACTACAGGAGGTTCGTGAAAGATTACACGAAGAAGGCAGCGCCTCTACAGGACCTCCTAGTAGGCCAATCCTTAAAGAGCAGAAACCCTCCCTTCAATTGGGGTAAGGAACAGGCTGAAGCATTCCAAAAGATGAAAGAGATTCTTACAGGTGATGAGATCTTGACCTATCCTGATTACAGCCAACCGTTCCTGCTGTACACCGATGCAAGTAAAGTACCAGCTGGACGTGGGAACGCAGAGTAACGGGAAGCTGTCATGACGCAGGGAGGCAGTGACGACAGGGATAGGGAAGGGGGGGGGTAAGGTGGGCCGGGGGACGGTACGATTGGGCGATACGGAGAGGACGTGACATAGGTAGAGGTGGGGTCAGAAGGGGACAAAAAGGCACTGAACGAGGAGCGAAGCCTCTCTTTTCGGGACCACCAGGACGGACAACAATGACCAGGACAAGACAGCAGCAGCCCCCCAGCCAGAAACTTACCGGTATGGAAGCCCTGTTAGCGCAGCTCCAGGAGGCAGCCAGCCTGCATCCGCCAGGCTGGCTGGAGGAATCCATTAGGAGGATGTTAAGCAGCAGTGGGGGTCCCACCAGAGTCCATAGGGCAGCAGCCAGGCGGGCGGGAGCGGGGTCACGCAGCAGGCGAGCGCCGGGGAAGGGTAGCGGTCCCGCAGTACAGCAGGGGGCTCAGGAGGGCAAAGCAGGAACGCAAGGTTCGCCTGCCGGCAGACCGCAAGCCGGGGAGGGGCGCAGCGCTTCCCCCAGCGACATGCCCACACAGCGGTATAATCCTACCGACGCACGGCGGCAGCGCGGGTCCCCTCTCCAGGTCCGAACCCATCGCACCAACTTCACAACGATCCCATGCTGCAGCGTGACGGGAAAACCGCCAGGAAGCCAAGGGAGCGCGGCGGCCCCCCTGCGGTGCGGCATGGACAGCGCGGTGCCCCCACGGCAGGAGAAAGCGGGACAGGACCACCCGGGGAGCGACAGGCAGGCGGCGCCGCATGTAGCACATGGGCGCCGCCATCTTGTTTCCGGGGTCCATCCATCAGGCCCCCGGGAAGCAGGCTGTCCAGCGACATGCCTGATCAGAACAGGAGTGACGAGGGGCTGGCTGTGGATTTGCCTGAGGGGAGGGAGGGACCCCGTAGACCCCTTAGACCGGCGCGGAACACCAGGCCCCCAAAACGGCTATCCCTGGACATGCCCGTCAGGGGGCAGCGACGGGTCAGAAGCCCATCGGGGGACCGCAGGTGTGGGGGGGAGGCACGAAGAAGTAGGCCAAGGCAGGGGAGGGAGCCCCCAGCAGGTCACTCCTTAGAATTAGAGGCAGTACAACCGGGGGGCGCTGCAAGGAACGCGTCACCGGGGCTGCAAGCAGAGAGGAGGCGTCCATCGCACCACGCGCCCGATCCACAGCAGACACGGGCTCAGAAAACAAGACCCACTGAACCCGCGTGGCACCCCGAACAGGACCAGTCCGACGGCGAGGACATCGAGGAATACATACCCCTGACGGCCGGAGGGTCATCAACGCCCTGGCGGCCTGGTAACTATGACTCTATGTTGTGTCCGTCGGGTGTAGTGCGCTCATCTAATGGGAGGGGGGGTAGTCCGGGGACACATAGTGACCAAACATTTTCCCCTACATCCCCTAGTTCCCCCAACAACGAATGGGTCACGTTGCTAACAACATTGCGGGACAGATTAGACCGCCTGGAAGGGTCCGGGCAGAGACACTTAGCGGCATGGACGAGCCCATACACCACTCAAAAGGCCAGCAGGACAGAAAAGGCTAGGGAACAGCCTGAGGCTGTACCGGGGGAAGTCGAACAGGGTGGGCTGGATGACAAGGCCCGGGGGGAGGTATACATCTGTTTCGCGGGCCCGTTAGGGGCACACCTTAAGAATGAAGTAAAAGAAAAAATATGGAAGGATGAATATGTCGACATATTTTCACTGTTGCCCATGGAGAAAGCGAACCTTGAGAGAGAGGGGAAAGTGGGGAACAAAAAGGATGAGGAGGATGCGCGGCGGGGGCCAGTAGTACCACAGACATTCACAAATTGGTTGCAAGCCTTCGCTATCCTGGCCAGTATCATAGGGGAGAGAGCGCCGGGGAACTGCTCCCAACTATTTTGCTACATGGACTTTATCGGGGAGGCGTACCGGACATATGGGGGGTACGCATGGTTGCGGTACGACGAGCAGTTCCGCCAGCGGAAGGCCATTCGCCCTTCCATTAGATGGGACCAAAAAGACATCAGCCTTTGGCTAAAGTTCATGTACCACAATCAAAACAACTACAGATACGGTACCCCCTTTCACGGGTGGGCCGGTAACTCCGGCCAAGTGGGATAAGGGGCACAGGGTCAGTCGACGGGCAGTCCTCAGGCCAGAGCGGGTGGGCAAAGGGCAGGGCTGTGTTGGCAGTTCAACGACAGCCAGTGCAAGTATGGGCCTGGCTGCAAGTTTAAACACATTTGCGCAAATTGCAACGGGGCCACCCACGGGTCCAGCAGATGTTACAGCAAGAACAGCGCAAAAGGGGGAACACACGGCTATGGTCAAGGGGCTAACGCCCATCAAACTCCGCGCGATGCTCCCGTACCTAAATAAATACCCTGACGCAGCCAAAGCGGACATACTGAGACAAGGCTTTAGAGACGGTTTTATCATTCCCGCCCCACCATTCCAAATGCAAAAATGTTTAAAAAACCTTCGTTCGGCCTATCAACACTCGGAGGTTGTGAAAGACAAGCTAAAAAAAGAGATGTTGCTAGGCCGAATGTCTGGCCCGTTCAAATCCCCCCTGTTCCCGATTTAGTCATTTCCCCATTGGGCATTGTCCCCAAAAAGGAGCCAAATAAATATCGCATGATCCACCATCTGTCCTACCCACGGGGCCAGTCAGTTAACGATGGCATCTCGCCGGAGTTATGCGCCGTGGTGTACGCGTCCTTCGACGAGGCGTTACAGTGGGTGAGGAAGTGTGGAAGAGGGGCATTAATGGCAAAAACCGACGTAGAATCAGCATTTAGGCTACTACCGGTACATCCCTGTAGTCAGCGCCTGCTCGGGTGCTATTGGGAGGATGAATACTTTGTGGACAGGTGCCTACCCATGGGCTGTTCTCTGTCATGCTCGCTGTTTGAGACCTTTAGCACATTTGTTGAGTGGGTCGTAAAGTACATCTCCGGCTGCAAGTCAATAATACATTACTTGGATGATTTTTGGTGTGTAGGACCGCCCGAATCGCGGGTCTGTGAGACCATCCTGCGGTCTTTGGAGTGGGTAGCGGGGGAATTCGGGGTACCCCTGGCCCCCGAAAAAACTGTCCGGCCTACGACATGCATTTCATTCCTGGGAATTGTGATAGATACGGTAAAGTGGGAATGTCGCTTGCCGGAGGAAAAGGTAATGGCGCTAAAGGACGAAGTAGCCAGGGCGCTGAAGGTTAAAAAATTAAAATTAAGGGAGGTGCAGTCTTTGCTGGGCAGTTTGAATTTTGCGTGCCGGGTGATGCCCATGGGTAGGGTATTCTCAAGGAGGTTAGCAGGAGCAACGGCAGGGGTGAGGTCGCCACATCATTACGTGCGATTGTCGGCGGAAAACAAGGCGGATTTGGAGGTGTGGGGGGCATTTTTGAGTAAATACAATGGGCGGTCTCTGGTGATGGATAACTTGTGTGGCAACTCGGACATCGATCTTTACACAGACGCAGCGGGAAGCTCAGGTTTTGGGGCCTACTTACAAGGGCAATGGTGGGCAGAAAAGTGGCCCGAGAAATGGGTACGGGCAGGCTTGGTAAAAAACATAGCTCTCTTGGAGATTTTTCCCATCTTGGTGGCTGTGTCGTTGTGGGGGGACAAACTTAGAAACAAAAGGATCCGCTTCCAATGCGACAACATGGGCGTGGTGATGGCAATAAATAACATTTCTGCTTCTTCCCCCCCCGTAATTAGGGTACTACGTCAGTTGGTTTTGGTATGCTTGTCCATCAACGCTCAGTGTACTGCGACACACGTGCCGGGTGTAAATAACTCGATAGCTGATGCGCTTTCTCGTTTTCAGTTGGAGCGGTTCAGGGCTTTAGCCCCGGAAGCGGACGAAGAGGGCCTACCCTGCCCTCCCGGGCTCTGGAAGGTGGTATAAGGGCTGCCGAACCTTTAATCAGGTCTTCATTAGCTAGCGGCACATGGATAGCGTATCAGCGGGCATGGCAACTATGGGAGGAATGGTTAGGTCAGGGGAACCCGCAATTAGCGGAGGAGGAACAGGTGGGAATAATGCTAATGGGTATCAGGAGAGGGGCGGATTGCAATTGGTCAGCTGCCAGGATGAACCGGTTGATTTCCGGTTTGGCGTTTGGGTTCAAACTCCGTAACAAGAAAGACCTAACAAAGAACTTTTTAGTGAGGCAAGCACTCAAGGGATATCGTAGGGACAAGGTTCAATCGGATGGGAGGAGACCGGTGTCATTCGGGCTATTAGAGGTGATTGGTAAGCAGTTAGACACGATATGCAGGACAAAATTCGAGGCCGGTTTGTTCAGGTTGGCCTTCTCGTTAGCCTTTTTCGGGGCAATGAGAATAGGAGAGTTAGTTGCGCCGGGAAAAAACAGAAGCGGGGGCATACTGGCGGAGGACGTAGCGGCCAGTAAAGGAGAGTTGGAATTCTGGATTAGAAAGTCAAAAACGGACAAGCAGGGAATGGGTAGGCGAGTACGGCTGGGCAGGGTGAAGGAGTCTAGCATGTGCCCATTACTATGCTTTGGGGTATTTATAGCTGGGAGACCCACGCAAAAGGGGCCCTTGTTGCGCCACGAGGATGGGTCATACTTGTCAAGATACCAGTTTATCGCAGTGTTCCGGAGGTGCTTGGAAGCAGAGGGCAGAGATGCTCGGAGCTACGGCAGTCATTCGTTTCGCATTGGTGCTGCTACAGAAGCAGCGGTTGGAGGTTTGAGTTCCGAAATGGTAAAGAGAATAGGCCGTTGGGAATCGCAACGGTACCGGTCCTACATACGACCAAACAGGTACGAGCGGCCAACCCCCCAAGAAACCTGGAACACTAACTTTTAATTATGTCATTACAGGCCGGGTCCCAATGGTAATCTGGATTCTAGGTCACTCCTACGTGCACTGGGGGGAAAAGCGAGCCCGCACACGGACTGAGGGGAGACAACTCGGCTTCAGCAAGAATATGGCATTGATCAAGTGGTTGGGGTTCAGGGGTTTGGTATGGAGCCAGGTAGTCAACGAGTTTCACCTGGCGGTAAGACGACACGGGGCACCGGACATATTGGTTTTACATGTGGGCGGTAACGACTTGGCGGTCCGGTCAGGAAAGGCGCTGGTCAGGGACATCACAATCGACTTGAAACAACTATGGGGGGCCTTTCCGAAGTTGAAGATAGTATGGTCTGACATGATACCCAGAAAAGCATGGAGGGGAGCACGATCCGTTGCTGGGATTAACAGGGCACGTATAAAAATCAACAAGGTAGTATCCAAATTCGTGGTGCAGAATGGGGGAGTGGCGATACGCCACGCGGGCCTTGACAATATAGACGACGACTTTTGGTTAGCGGACGGAGTACATTTGAACGGAGTGGGAACTGACCTGTGGTTGTGGGGTTGCGGAAAGGCATGGAGCAGGCCACAGCATAACCGAATGGTGGGGTCTCGAGCCCTTGAGGGGGTCAAGGGCTCTCGGTGTGGCGTTGGTGGGTCCTCGAAGTTGGTAAAAGAAGGAGGATTGGGGGACTGGACTCGTTGGATACGGGGGTCCCCTTCATTTGGAGGTTGAGGTGGTGGCGGTCTGGTACCCGGCGATGGAACGCCGGGGGCACGGTAACTGGACAGTTGGGTGATACCCGGCGATGGAACGTCGGGTTCACAGCTGTATTACATTGGGCGATTCCCGGCGATGGAAGCCGGGATCGCAGGGAGGCCACCCCTTACCCCGGTTCATGGTGCTCCTGAGTCGGAGAGCGGCTAGGAGTAAGGCTGGGAGGGTAAATGGGGCAAGGCCCGGTAAAAAAAAAAGACCGCCACACCTTTTGTAGCTTCGAGGACCTCACCAAGTGCTTGATTAACATTTTAAATAAAAAGGCTGCTGTGGCCGTTATTACCCAAAATACGGTGTCGCGTCTTTCTTGGCTAATAGGAAGGGGGGGAACGGGAGGTGAAGGCGACGGGGAGTGGAAAGGGGGTTAGTTGGTCATAGGAATCAGCCTATCCAGTGTCATGAAGGTTTAGGAGCAGTTCTCAGTCAGAAGCAGAATGGCCAAGAAAAAGTCATCGCTTATGCCAGCAGAAAACTCAGGCCAACTGAGAGGAATCCGGAAAATTATAGCAGCTTCAAGCTGGAGTTTCTGGCGCTGGTCTGGGCCATTACTGAAAGATTTAAGCACTATCTGGCCTCCAACAAGTTCACGGCGTACACAGACAACAACCCGCTAACGCACCTGGAAACGGCCAAGCTGGGCGCCATGGAGCAGCGTTGGATGGCTCGGTTGTCCAATTACCAGTTTACTATCAAGTACCGGGCAGGCTGAAAGAATGCTAATGCTGACGGATTGTCCCGTATGCCGCATGACTCTGACACGGAGGAAGAATCGGATGACCTGGAAGAAATTGAGCTACCTGCGTTCCATCGAAATGGGGTAGTCCACGAGCATCGAGTCTACAGAAAGCAGTATGGTGCAACGTTAAATCCTTTACCCCATCACAGCTGGAAAGAGACTCAGGACAGCGATCCAGTGGTCAGCCGGTATCAAGGAGTTGTTAAGACAGGAAGGTTCCTCCTTGGAAAAAGATGCACCTATGTCTGCAAAGCTCCTGTGGAACGAGAGAAGCAGGTTATTCCTATACCGTGAGAAGTTGTGCAGGAGATACGTCAATCCCAGGACCCACGAGATGGTCTGGCAAATAGTGGTCCCCAAGGCAGACGTCCAAATGGTGTTGGAAGCATACCATGATCAAGCAGGACACTTTGGCTGGAGAAAGCTGGAGACCCTGTTGAGGTGCCGGTTCTACTGGGTAGGGATGCGCAGCTCCATCGAGAGGTGGTGTCGGAACTGTGGACCCTGTGGTCTCAGAAGAAAGGACTACGGTAGTCAGAAGGCACCCCTGCAACCTATCCGGACGACTCGTCCCCTGGAGATTGTGGCCCTGGACCACGTCAAACTGTCGCCAAGTAGATCTGGATACTCATACGCCTTGACCATGGTGGACCATTACTCTAGATTTCTGGTGGTTGTACCAGTTAAGGATCAGACAGCAGTGACGGCAGCAAAAACCTTTCAAGCAAGCTTCTGTAGACCGCATGGGTATCCGGAGCAAGTATTAACCGATCAAGGACCTGCTTTCGAAGCTGATCTATTCAAGGAATTCTGTCACATGTATGGGTGTAAGAAAATTAGAACAACACCATACCATCCTCAAACCAACGGTCTTTGCGAGAAAATGAACCACATTGTCCTTGATTTGTTGAAATCCATACCGTTGGAAGACAGAAATCGATGGCCGGACTTACTACCTGATTTGGTTGATTTGTATAATCATATACCTGTAAGTTCCACTAACTGCACTCCAGCCTATCTTATGAGAGCAAGGCCCGGAAGACTACCAATGGATTTAGAACTTGGAGTGGTAGAACCAGAGGCAGATGACGCCATTGAAAACTGGGACATCAATCGGCAAGAGCAATACAGAAGAGTGCAAGTCTGTGTAGAAGAAAGTCTCAACAAGGCACGGGAAAAACAGGAAGATATTTACAACAGGAATGCTCCTGCCAAGCCTTTGATGCCTGGAGAAGTGGTATTGAAAAGGAAAAGGAAAATGCACAAATTGGATAACCAGTGGGAGCAAGAACCCTACGTCGTACAAGATTCCAAATATGACAATAGAAAAGTTTGTATCATCAGTAAGGACGGAGGAAGAACAATATCCACTGTGTCCAGAGACCATTTGAAATTGTGTCCAGAACCCTTAAAGTTTCGTGAAGAGAACTCTGTCATCAATCAAGAAGAAAGAAAAGAAGAGGTCATACACACGGATCTGGGAGATTTCCCTGCAGATTGGCCGAGACTGGGAGATGCTGTAATAATTCCGGTGTTGCAGTTTTATCAGCCACAAGAGGAAGTTCTACCTCCAGTTGTGCCCATGGTGCCAGTTGAGCCAGTTCAGGAGTTACCTACTCCAGCAGCACCCCAACCTGCGGAACCTCAAGAGGAAGAATCATCGGAAGCAGCGCCCCATGCTATGGGAACCCCTGGTGAAGCTGACTCACACCGCCCAGCCATCAGTACGCTTGCCAGATCCATAGAAAGATTGAGGCAGTTCTATAGTTTGCCGTTACGTAGAACAGTTGGGTTAGAGATTAATATACCTGAAGCTACTCCACGTAGATCAGAACGTACAACGAAAGGGAAGATACCTATTCGTTATCAAAAGTAGTCCTAGCAAACTAGTTTACTAAGTATGGATAATTGTATAAAGTATTGTTATGATATGTAAATTACTTGAAAATGTTTCATGATGGACTCTGAGGCTGAGGACTGAGCCAGCCCAAGAACTGATCTTGTATATAGTTGCACTTTGTGCATTCTCTACCAGCACACCTACCTCTGAACATAAAACCCGTATGGTGAGGCACTGAGTGAGGTCTGCATTCAGATGTCCTGCAGCCCACCCAGGACCCACGTTGAAGGTTTGGTGCGGGTCCTTCACAAGAATATTGTCATCTATTTATATGAAAATGTCTATTTAGTATTTTGTATTTTTCTATATCTAGTGTTTTAATGCAACGTTTAAGAAATCCGTACCTCCCGGATGGGATGAGTTTAAAATGTTACTTGTTTAAATGAAAAACAAAATGTTTTTTTTTTTTTTTCTTATATCTCACAGCCCGGGAGTGCTGTACTTTACCAAGGGGGAATGTGTAGCCCTGGTATGTAAGGCACACAGGATCTGGAGAATGCACAGTAAGGTAACAGTTAAAGCTTGACATCACGCACTTACACTTCAGACACACCCACAGGGGTGTATAGGGGAGTGACGTGTAGCACAGAGTAGTCAGTCTAGCTTCCTGTCATCGTACAGAGCAGTCAGGGCTAGTTCTGCTCAGACAGTGAGGATTCCTGTCAGAGCTCTGGGTGAGCAGAAGATTAGTTCCTGCTAATTCAATGAAGTGGAGTCTAGTAACGGATGACTAGTTATCATCCCGAGTCTAGTCAGAGTTACCTTTTACTCAGTCTGAACTTTGAGGAAACTGAGAGTTACTCAGTGAGACCAAGGAAGAAAACTGACTTTCTATCTTACGCTGCAGTGCTATATTGAAAGCAAAAGCAGGGCGAAGGGCATACTGGGAAGGATTCAGAAGTGCCTTAAGGATTGGATTATCCTGCACATTGTCACCGGTCACTGGGGACCGAAGCGTCACTATAGCTCCAGGCATAGTGATAGAAAAGCCAGAGTCTTACTGGACCTTAGGTTGCAGAAAGCCGCCCTTAGAGTGCCAGTACGTAACCGAGTCAGGAGAACAAGGCTTCTGAGTCCGGCGCGCGGCAAAAGAAAGTACTTAGTTCACCACTTATAAGGCTCTATCACAAAACCGGCCGGGCAGTACAGCTAGTGGGAAAAGCTGAAAACTATAGAGTTGACTTAGCTACAGGCAAGCTTGGACTCACTCATCATTTGGAAAGAGAAGGAGGCCTGTAACCTGCTTAACTGTTACCGCTACGTGCATTCATCCACCCCGGACAGCCTCCCTGGGACCTGCCTGAACAACTTGAAGTAAAAGGTATGGAAAGAAGCTTTTATGTGTGAGACTGAGTTATTCAATTGCATCCCTGCACAACCCCATCATAACTATCGACCTGAGGGAAGAGTCCCACCTGTAGGGGACCCGACATCTAGCTGCCAAACCATCCCCTCAGAGATCTACAGCAGCGCTGGTCTTAGTGATCAGAGAACTACAGGTGGCGTCACGAACTGTATATATATATCTATCCCCTGTAAATATACCCCCCAACATACGCCTGACCGCCAGGGCCACAGACCGAGCCACCGCTACCTGTGACAACCCCATAGACTTCCATGGGCTCGGCTCTGGGTACCCCATTGCCCTGGTAACCCACAATTGTGGTGCGTGGGTCAAGACACACACAGTCACCGCCCACACACTATACACTCACACAGTCACCGCCCACACACATACACACACACAGTTCCCGCCCACACACTATACACACACACAGTCACCGCCCACACACATACACACACACAGTTACCGCCCACACACTATACACGCACACAGTCACCGCCCACACACTATACACGCACACAGTCTCCGCCCACACACTATACACTCACACAGTCACCGCCCACACACATAGTCACCGCCCACACACATACACACAGTCACCGCCCACACACTATACACGCACACAGTCACCGCCCACACACATACACACACACACTCACTGCCCACACACTATACACTCACACAGTCACCGCCCACACACATACACACACACAGTCACTGCCCACACACTATACACACACACAGTCTCCACCCACACACTATACAAGCACACAGTCTCCGCCCACACACTATACACTCACACAGTCACCGCCCACACATATACACACACACAGTTACCGCCCACACACTATACATGTGTCGACCCGCCACCACAATTGTGGGTTACCAGGGCAATGGGGTACTCAGAGCCGAGCCCGTAGAAGTCTATGGGATTTTTGTCACAGGTAGCTGTGGCTCGGTCTGTGGCCCGGGCGGTCTGGCGTATGTTGGGGATATATTTACAGGGGATAGATTTATATACAGTTCGTGACGCCACCTGTAGTCTTCTGGTAATTTATACCAGCGCTGCTGTAGATCTCTGAGGGGATGGTGATGCAGCTAGATGTCAGGTCCCCTACAGGTGGGACTGGTCCCTCAAAGTCTATGAAGTTAGTGAAGTCGGGTGCAGATAAATAACACAGTCTCACACGGTCAGCGTCTTTCCATACCTTTACTTGTAAGATGTTCAGGCAGGTCCCAGGGAGGCTGATCCAAGGAGAGTGTATCTTGAGACAGCAGCTGGACAAGTTAGGGGCCTCCTTTACTTCCAATACAATGAGTACAACCAGCCTGAAGCGTAGTTCCCTCAATAACTCCAGCTAATCCATAGCTGTACTGCCCAGTCAGTTTTGTGTTAGGAGCCTTCCTGCGAGAGAGCTGAATTCTTATCTTGTCTGCGCCTGACTCAAAGTCTTCACTCCCCTGACCCCAGTTACGTACTGACTATAAGGGGCTTGTTTGCCGCGACCTAAGGTCCGGTAAATTCCTGGTTTTCTTACCACTATGCTTGAAGCTAATAGTGATCCTTCGGTCCCCAGTGACCGGTTGCAATGTGCAGGACTTCTTCAATCCAAACGCACCTTTCCAATAAACCACTGTGCCTTTCGCCTTGTCCTCGCTGGTAGCATAAGCACTCACACTTGCATAAAGTCGGGTAGTCACTTCCTTCATTCACTTTCTTCAAAGTTAGTTACAGATGCTCAGTTATCACTAGGCAGGAGCACGTCTCTGAACCTTTCACTGTCCTTTAGACAGGTGACTGAAGTCTTTCTGCACTAATCTCCTTCTCCTCAGTCCAGGCTAGACCTTCCTCTCTGAAGTCCAGGCACTGACTGACTGACCACTCCCTCACAAGTAACTACACTACCCTAAGGGTGTGTCTAGTGTATGTTGAGTGAATGGTTATTTAGCATTAAACTGCTGTCTCGCCACACACTCTCCAGGGTACTGCGTGTGCCTAACACCAGGGCTACACATTCCCCCATGGTAAAAGACAGCACTCCCGGGCTGTAAAATACAAAAGAGACATTTTGTTTATGCATGAAAACATTAAACAATAACATTAATTCGTCCCATCCGGGAGGTGAGGATATCTTGAACGTTGCAAACAACAACATTATATATAGAAATACAAATATTAAATAGCATTCAATAAATATACAGTATACTTGTGAAGGACCCGCACCAAACCTTCAACGTGGGTCCTGGGTGGGCTGCAGGACATCCAATTGCAGACCTCACTCAGTGCCACACCACACGGGTTTTTGTATTCAGAGGTAGTTGTGCTGGTTTATGTAAAACCAAGATAAGGCACCGAAGCGCAACTATGTACAAGTAAGTTCTGGGTTGGCACAGTCCTCAACCTCAAAGTCCATTGTAAAACCAAAGACATAGATATAATATCACATTATCATACTAAAGTGCAAAACTTTTTCTGGTTACCCAGCCGGGCATTCTACGGTTAGAAATATATATAAATGTATTATACACGTTGTACTTTTCAACTTGTGCAAAAACTTATAAAACATTTTCAAACTTTTTACTTATGGTAGACCCGATATGGATCTCACCGATTCTTCTTTACTATTTATTCATTTTCAAATACACTTTCCACCCCGGGGGCTGGAACAATGCAATGGGCCCTAGATCCCAGGACTAGCAAATCATGCGCTGCGATTAGGGTCTGGGTCGCCACAGTTCTTGTGCGAACCTCTAGGGGCGCAACGGGTACATTCTCTTCACGTGACACCGATTGCGTTTCAATCACAGTTAACGATATGGACCGTGTCATGGATTGCGATTGAGACTGGGTCGCTAGTTGCGATGTAGAGGTGGCTTTCCTTTGTGATGAAATCTGGGTCGCTAGTTGCGATGCGGAAGGATAACAGTGTACAGGTGTCGCTTCCACTTGCGAAGTACTTGCAGGGGGCGATGCTGGGGCACGGCCGGATACTGCTTGAGCTGGAGACGGGGACGCTGCGGTAGTGGTGACGTTACCTGCGTCTGGGACGGGGTCACGGACGATGGTGACGTTAAGGGCATACCATCCCTTCATTCCCCAATGCCGTGTGTACGTGACAATGTCTCCATTAACTAAGTCCCTCCCGGGATGGCCTTGCGGTAGGTGGGATTCTACGTCACGCCTGCTGACAAAGACCCCTGGGTAGAGGCCCGGTTCACGGATGAAGCCCCAGCCCTTCCGGAGCTGGAACTCAGTCACACACCCCTGCCGCCGCGGTTCCCTCAGGGTACCTTTATCTCTCCGGACACTCTCTTTGTCCGCGATCAGCTCTGCATGTTGTCGCTGACGGTTCCGCTGAGCTTCCCGCTCTTCCTCCTGCTGGCGTTTCTGCTTCTCCTCACGACTCTGCCATTCATGTTCCCACTGGGCGGTATAGGCGACGTCATCCAGGCGCGCCATCTCGTCCCAGTCGACGTCTGGTAACGACGGACAGGACCCCTCCGGTGTCCCTGCCGGGGACCGATCATCTGCTGCAGCCTCCTGGCCGGGCGGGCGTTCCGGAACTGGCGGTACCTCCTCAACCTCCTTCGCCTCCACCGCTTCACCGGTGGGATCAGGATTGGTACTTTCGGGGGCAGCCTCCGGTTGCTCCTTCGCCTTGGGCAGCAGAATCTTCGGTAACTGGAATCGTGGGGGGTCGTTGAGGGGAGAGATCACCGTGTCCCACAGCCTCCGCTGCTCCAGGGTACGCCGGCGTCTCTCGATCTCTTCAAATCCAGGTTGGTGCTGGACCATCTTCTTCAGGCGTGCATTTTCTTCTTTTGTTTCTAGCAACGCCTGCTGCAGGTGCAGGAGCACGGATAACTCTGGTGCTGGTGGCAGCTTGGCTGGGGCACGGGGCCTGCCTTCCTCCGCTTCCCTGCTCGGCTGCACACGTCCTGCTTCCATGATGTTCCAGAAGATTCTCTCTTCTTCCTCCAGAGACGTCCGGTCTCTTCCGTGGAGGCGGGGTTTTCGTCTCCTCCTCCTCGCAGGGAAGGTGAAGAGGAGGCGGACCTCCTTTGCTGTAGGGCAGGATCGCATGTTGTAATAGCACTTTGAGAGGGCAGGCATTTTCTTCGCGCCACAGGGGGGTAGACGCCCACGAAGGTACGCCCACCTTCTTCTCCAGCGCCTGAGGGCGCGAATATGGCGACAAAAATGGCGATTTTGGCGCCAAAAGTGAAAACAGTCCTTTTTCACAAAAACAATTCCTTAGGCACACAGGGCTCGCAATTCTGCGAGTTTCGCATCCTGTTCGTGACGCCAAAGTTTTGTGTCGACCCGCCACCACAATTGTGGGTTACCAGGGCAATGGGGTACTCAGAGCCGAGCCCGTAGAAGTCTATGGGGATTGTCACAGGTAGCTGTGGCTCGGTCTGTGGCCCGGGCGGTCTGGCGTATGTTGGGGGAATATTTACAGGGGATAGATTTATATACAGTTCGTGACGCCACCTGTAGTCTTCTGGTAATTTATACCAGCGCTGCTGTAGATCTCTGAGGGGATGGTGATGCAGCTAGATGTCAGGTCCCCTACAGGTGGGACTGGTCCCTCAAAGTCTATGAAGTTAGTGAAGTCGGGTGCAGATAAATAACACAGTCTCACACGGTCAGCGTCTTTCCATACCTTTACTTGTAAGATGTTCAGGCAGGTCCCAGGGAGGCTGATCCAAGGAGAGTGTATCTTGAGACAGCAGCTGGACAAGTTAGGGGCCTCCTTTACTTCCAATACAATGAGTACAACCAGCCTGAAGCGTAGTTCCCTCAATAACTCCAGCTAATCCATAGCTGTACTGCCCAGTCAGTTTTGTGTTAGGAGCCTTCCTGCGAGAGAGCTGAATTCTTATCTTGTCTGCGCCTGACTCAAAGTCTTCACTCCCCCTGACCCCAGTTACGTACTGACTATAAGGGGCTTGTTTGCCGCGACCTAAGGTCCGGTAAATTCCTGGTTTTCTTACCACTATGCTTGAAGCTAATAGTGATCCTTCGGTCCCCAGTGACCGGTTGCAATGTGCAGGACTTCTTCAATCCAAACGCACCTTTCCAATAAACCACTGTGCCTTTCGCCTTGTCCTCGCTGGTAGCATAAGCACTCACACTTGCATAAAGTCGGGTAGTTACTTCCTTCATTCACTTCCTTCAAAGTTAGTTACAGATGCTCAGTTATCACTAGGCAGGAGCACGTCTCTGAACCTTTCACTGTCCTTTAGACAGGTGACTGAAGTCTTTCTGCACTAATCTCCTTCTCCTCAGTCCAGGCTAGACCTTCCTCTCTGAAGTCCAGGCACTGACTGACTGACCACTCCCTCACAAGTAACTACACTACCCTAAGGGTGTGTCTAGTGTATGTTGAGTGAATGGTTATTTAGCATTAAACTGCTGTCTCGCCACACACTCTCCAGGGTACTGCGTGTGCCTAACACCAGGGCTACACATACACGCACACAGTCACCGCCCACACACATAGTCACCGCCAACACACATACACACACACACAGTCACCGCCCACACACTATACACGCACATAGTCACCGCTCACACATATACACACACACAGTCACTGCCCACACACTATACACGCACACAGTCACCGCCCACACACATACACACACACAGTCACTGCCCACACACTATACACGCACACAGTCACCGCCCACACACATACACACACACAGTCACCGCCCACACACTATACACACACACAGTCTCCACCCACACACTATACACGCACACAGTCTCCGCCCACACACTATACACTCACACAGTCACCGCCCACACACATACACACACACAGTTACCGCCCACACACTATACACGCACACAGTCACCGCCCACACACTATACACGCACACAGTCTCCGCCCACACACTATACACTCACACAGTCACCGCCCACACACATACACACACACACTGTTACCGCCCACACACTATACACGCACACAGTCACCGCCCACACACTATACACGCACACAGTTACCGCCCACACACTATACACTCACACAGTCACTGCCCACACACTATACACGCACACAGTCACCGCCCACACACTATACACACACAGTCACCGCCCACACACTATACACGCACACAGTCACCGCCCACACACTATACACGCACACAGTCTCCACCCACACACTATACACGCACACAGTCTCCGCCCACACACTATACACTCACACAGTCACTGCCCACACATATACACACACACAGTCACCGCCCACACACTGTACACGCACACAGTCTCCGCCACACACACTAGTCACCGACACGTCCCCACACACATACACACACACAGTCACCGCCCACACACTATACATGCACACAGTCACCGCCACACACATACACCACACAGTTCCACGCCCACACACTATACACGCACACAGTCACCGCCCACACACATACACACACACAGTCACCGCCCACACACTATACACCACACAGTCTCCACCCACACACTATACACGCACACAGTACCGCCCACACACTATACACCACACAGTCACCGCCCACACACTATACACACACAGTACCGCCCACACACTATACACACACAGTCACCACCCACACATACACCTAGTCACCGCCACGTACACACTATACACCACACAGTCACCGCCCACCACACACTATACACGCAACACAGTCACCGCCCACACACATACACACACACAGTCACGCCCACACACTATACACGCACACAGTCACCGCCCACACACCATAGTCACCGCCCACACAATACACACACAGTCCCACCACACACTATACACGCACACAGTCCACACCCCCACACACATACACACACACAGTCCGCCCCAACACTATACACGCCACACAGTCACCCCCCACACACATACCACACACAGTCACGCCCACACACATACACACACACAGTCACGCCCACAACACTATACACTATACACGCACACAGTCACGCCCACACACATACACCACCAGTCCGCCCACACACTATACACGCACACAGTCCCAGCACCACACACATACCCACCACACACAGTCACCGCCCACACACTATAACACACACAGTCACGCCACCACACTATACATCACACAGTCACGCCCAACACATAACACACACAGTCACCCACACATACACCACACAGTCACCGCCCACACACTATACACGCACACAGTCACGCCACACACTATACACGACACACAGTCTACGCCCAACACTATACACCACACAGTCACCGCCCACACACTATACACCACACAGTCACGCCCACACACTATACACACACACAGTCACCGCCCACAACTATACAGCACACAGTCTCCCCCACACACATACATCACCGCGCCCACACATACACCACCAGTCACGCCCACACACTATACACGCACACAGTCACCGCCCACACACATACAACACACAGTCACCGCCCACACACTATACACGCACACAGTCACCCGCCACACACTATACACACACACAGTCACGCCCACACACATTACACACACACAGTCCCGCCCACACACTATACACGCACACAGTCCCCCCACACACTATACACCACACAGTCACCGCCCACACACATACACACACACAGTCACCGCCCACACACTATACACGCACACAGTCTCCACCCACACACTATACACTCACACAGTCTCCGCCCACACACTATACACTCACACAGTCACCGCCCACACACATACACACACACAGTTACCGCCCACACACTATACACGTACACAGTCACCGCCCACACACATAGTCACCGCCCACACACATACACACACACAGTCACCGTCCACACACTATACATGCACACAGTCACCGTCCACACACATACACACACACAGTCACTGCCCACACACTATATACGCACACAGTCACCGCCCACACACATACACACACACACAGTCACCGCCCACACACTATACACACACACAGTCTCCACCCATACATCTATACACGCACACAGTCTCCGCCCACACACTATACACGCACACAGTCACCGCCCACACACATACACACAGTTACCGCCACACACTATACATGCACACAGTCACCGCCCACACACATAGTCACCGCCACACACATACACACACACAGTCACCGCCCACACACTATACACGCACACAGTCACCGCCCACACACATGCACCACACACACAGTCACTGCCCACACACTATACACGCACACAGTCACTGCCCACACACTATACACACACACAGTCACCGCCCACACACTATACACACACACAGTCACCGCCCACACACATACACGCACACAGTCACTGCCCACACACATACACACACAGTCACCGCCCACACACTATACACACACACAGTCTCCGCCCACACACTATACACTCACATAGTCACCGCCCACACACATACACACACACAGTCACCGCCCACACAGTATACACACACACAGTCTACGCCCACACACTATACACTCACACAGTCACCGCCCACACACATACACACACACAGTCACCGCCCACACACTATACACTCACACAGTCTCCGCCCACACACTATACACTCACACAGTCACCGCCCACACACATACACACACACAGTCACCGCCCACACACTATACACTCACACAGTCACCGCCCACACACATACACACACACAGTCACCGCCCACACACCATACACGCACACAGTCTCCACCCACACACTATACACTCACACAGTCTCCGCACACACTCTGCCAACAGACTTCCCTCCTCACTAACTGCAGCGTTTCACCCGCAGCAAAACCGCAGATCTTTTTAGACCTGCGGTTTTGCTGCGGAAGTGCCCGACTCAATGCAAGTCAATGGGCGCAGAAACGCTGCAGTTCTGTATAGTACTGAATATGAGGGAACTCTGACTGTAGTATATATAAGGAGACTTATATGTGTTTTTTATATTTTGGTATGTAACTATTTATATACAATTTTTTCACTTGCACTGTGGAAAAATTCATGGACACTAATAATTTGCAGTTTTGTAATGTCGTTCTAGCATTTGCCATATTGCTTGCTATGTGCAACACCTAATTGTTAAACTAATTATGAACATCTGTGTTATACCTGATGTGTGGCCCAGCTACACCAGGCACACATATTCCAGGAAAATGCACAAGAAGGCAACCGTGAAGCTTGATATTCATTCACGTCACTCACATTTCCCAACACACCCACTAGGGGTATAAAAGGAAGTGACATGTAGCAGTCAGTGGTCATTCAAGCTTCCTGTCTTAGGACAGTGCAAGTCAGCCTGGACTTGGAGGGAGAGGAGTTCAGTCAGAGTTCAGTCTAGTTCCTGTCTCAGGACAAGACACACCGTTCAGTGTCACTTCAGTCTAGTCTTGGAGGAAGAGGAGTGCAGACTAGATTCTGGCAGAGCAAGTTCATGAAGTGGAGTCTGGTTTGAGTGTAAGGAGTCACTCTAGCCCAGTCAGAACTACAAAGCCAGTACCTCAGCACAAGCTACCTGTATTCCTTGGAAAGTGGAAGGTGACTCTCGGAGCTACAGCGTGTACACAGTATGACAGAGTTCCTGTGCGCTGCTCTGGACAGGGTCTGAGAAAGGAAGGAAAGAAGGAAGGTAATCACAGGAGCTGCGACAGTGAGTGTACTGAGAACTGTTCAGTGAGCTCTGAAGAAAGCTGACATTCACATCATCGCTACTAGTGCTTATGTTAAGAGCAAGAGTAGGACGAGAGGCATAGTGGAGAAAGATAGGGACAAGTGCATCAGGTACCGGATTACCCGCACTAATTCACCGGACACCGGGGTCCGAAGCGTTGCTAGTGCTTCACGCCTAGTAATAAGAAAACCGGAGGCTTTCTGGACTACAAGTCGCAGAAGGTAGCCCTAAGCGCTGATACGTAAACGGAGTCAGGTAGAACAAGGACCTTGAGTGGGACGCTACAAAAGTAGGGACTCTGTTCTCACCAACTAGAAGGCTCTACCACAATGTCGGCCGGGCGTTGCAGCTATTGAACGAGCTGGAGACAGACAGAGTTAACTTGACTTCATGCAAGTTTGTACTCACACACATACAAGGTTTAAAGGAGGCCTCTAACCTGCTCAACAGTTTTCCTGAATGTGCATTCTCCAACCTAACCAGCTTCCCGGGACATACCTGCAACATCTACAAGTAAAGGTATGGAAAGAGATTGCATTGTGTGTGACTGAATCCTTATCTGCACCCTGCATCACCACCATAGACTTTGAGGGACCAGTCCCACCTGTGGGGGACTTAACACCTAGCTGCCATAACATCCCCTCAGAGATCTACCCTGCAGCGCTGGTCAATCAGATCAGAAACCACAGGTGGCGTCACAAACTATCTTTATAATCCCCTGTAAATATCCCCCATTGCATGACCGCCAGGCCACGGACCGAGCTCTGCTGCCAGTGACATTCCCCATAGACTTCCATGGGCTCGGTTCCGAGTACCCCATAGCCCTGGTACCACCAATGTGGTGCGCGTCATCTTAACTGGCGTCACGAACAGGATACGAAGCTTGCAAAATTGTGAGTCCTGTGTTGCCTATATTGACTGTTTTGTGCAGAAAAGACTGTTTGCTGTTTTGTCATTTTTGGCGCCAAATACCGCCATTTTTACCGCCATATTCGCGCTCTGAGGCGCTGGTGAAGAAGGTGGGCGTGCATTTGTGGGTGTACCTGAAGGAGCGCGCTGTTTCCTGGACACGCCCCCAACGCTGACGCGGCGGCAGGTCCTGGGAAAGCGGAAGTAAACGCTCTGACATCAGAGTGCCAGCGACTAAGGTCCCGTCTCCATCGCTGTATCTGGAGAGCTGTAGCCTTTGGAAAAGGTAGGCTCAGATCAAACAGGGGGGGCGCTAACATGTCACAACAACCGGCAGACAGCGCGGCCCCAGCCGGGGCCCCCAATAACTTACCGCTGGGCGTAGTAGCGCAGGATGGAAATGTGGGTCCCTCACCCGGTCCTGTGGTCCCGCTCATGCCCCTAACGCTCCCATACATGCCAGGAGCGAAGTGGCTCCCTCAGTACAGCGGCGAGCCAGACACCCTGTCAGTGTTCAAACGGAAAATATGCAGTATCCTGGACATGTATTCGATGACAGAGAAGCAAAAAGCTGCAGTGTTAATAGGGCAGTTAGCTGGTGCTGCTGAGAGAGAAGTAGAGACTTGGGCCATTGCAGACCAGGAGTCGGTGCCTGCGATTCTCTTAAAGCTACAGACTATCTTTGAGGACCGCACAGAAACAGATCTCCGGATGGCATTTTATCAGTGCTTCCAGGGACCGGGTGACAGTATTAGGGACTACGCCTGCCGACTACAGGGGGCCCTGCGAGCTCTCAAACAGGTTAACCTATAAATGCCGTTGATGAAAGCAAAATGTTGAAAGAACAATTTGTACGGGGACTGAGGTCCCAAGCGGAGGGCAGGACTGTGAACTGGTGGTCCTTGGATCATCCTGATGCTACCTTTGATGCCTTAAAGGATATGGCTATAAAAGGACTGCGGCCCCTGGAAAAGCCTGAAGTGGCGACCCAGTATCACCCGGGTGAAGCCACTCTAAAGCCGGTAGTACCCACCTTTTCCCCGCTAGTGGCAGAAGCCAAAACGCAGGTGACACCCCCTACTGAGTTGGACTGTCTGCGCTCGGAAGTGCGCCAGCTGACTAAAAACCTGGCCACTGTGATGAGTGCCCTGCAACTGCGGAAAGAGGAAGGAGGAAAGATCATGCTAGCCGACTGTCCAGAGGATGTCCCTTGGATGAACCGGAGGAAATGGAGGACGTCGCCTCACCGGAGGAGGACAACGCCACCCCCAGGAGCGACCCCTGATCAGCACCATCCTTGCCGAGAGATCATCTGCTACCGCTGCAACCGAAAAGGTCATATGGCTCAGCAGTGTCCTTTAAACGAGCAAATCCTGGGTCTGAGGGCCAACACCCAGGAGTAGACTCATCAGGCCCTTAGACTGGAACCGCAGGTTTGTGGGAGCAAGACCCTACTTGTCCATCATTCTGGACGGGATCGCAATCCCTGCACTGCTGGACACTGGATCTCAGGTGACCATCATACCTGATGTCCTTTATAATAAGTTTTGGTCCATGGACAGTCTCCAGCCCCCGAGCCCTGACTTTATAGTGTACGCCACCAATGGTCTCCCTGTTGAAATACTCGGAGCTAAAAACGTGGACGTAAAGGTGGGCAGAGTGGAGCTGAAGGACCAGGGACTCTTAGTAGTAAAGACTGTAAACGAGGAAAATGGCTTAAATGTGGTTTTAGGTACTAACATTATCAGTAACTGTCTGGGAGAAGTTGTGTTTTTGCTCCAACAGCTCGCTGAAGTTGCCAAGCCAAAGCAGAAGGGAGTGATCCAGAGGGAGATCCAGGCCCTGATGTGCCAGCAGCAAGCGAAGCTTACAGATGGTGAAATTGGTAATGTACGGGTAACGGACCCAAACCCCATTGTGATACCCCCAATGAGTGAAATGCTAATATGGTGTAGAGCAGCAATAGGTCTGAGAGGACAGAACTACCAAGCAGTAGTAGAGCCCCATCGTTCAGAGCACAGACCTACACTCTTGACTGCAAGAGGGGTAGTGGAAGTAATAAATGGGAGAGTACCAGTACGACTTGTCAACTGGGGAGAAGATGAAGTAAATTTACCACGTTATGCCACTGTTGCTAAATTACATACCGTAGATAATAACTCCATTCTCACAACAGAGTCCTTAGCCTCCCGCCAACCAGCAGAGGATAATGACCCGACAACCCAGGTGGTGGATTGGTGTCAGCAGCTCCATGTCGGGACAGACACCACTTCCGCCCACCAGAAACAGGGAGTACTACGGGTGGTACAGGAGTACGCACAGGTATTTAGCAAACACCCACTTGACTTTGGGACAATTAAGGGAGTACAGCATCATATCCCTACAGGCAGTCATCCTCCCATCAAAGAACGGTACAGGCCTATACCTCCAGCACACTATCAGAAGGCTAAGGAAATGTTGCGTGACATGAAGGAAGCCGGGGTGATAAGGGATAGTTGTAGTCCCTGGGCAGCACCTCTAGTCCTAGTTAAGAAAAAGGACGGAAGCATGAGAATGTGTGTAGATTACAGACAAGTAAATCGCATAACACATAAAGATGCATACCCATTACCACGCATAGAGGAATCCTTAGCTGCTCTGAAAACGGCTAACTACTTTTCTACCCTCGACCTCACTAGTGGGTACTGGCAAGTAGCTGTGGCTGAGGAGGATCGGGAGAAGACGGCTTTCACCACCCCAATGGGACTCTGTGAGTTTGACAGAATGCCGTTTGGACTCAGCAGTGCCCGGGAACATTCCAGAGAGTGATGGAGAGCTGCCTGGGACATCTCAACTTTGAAACCGTGTTGCTGTACCTGGACGACGTAATTGTGTACTCCAAGACGTATGAGGATCATCTGAAGCACCTGGCAGAAGTATTCGAATCACTGTCCAAGTTTGGGATGAAACTGAAGCCCTCAAAGTGCCATCTGCTCAAACGAAAGGTACAGTACTTGGGGTATATTGTCAGCTCCGAAGGAGTAGCGCCCGACCCCGAGAAGGTCTCGGCCATCCAGAAATGGCCGGAGCCGAAGAATCTCAAGGAGGTGCGCCAGTTCCTGGGACTGACAGGTTACTACAGGAGGTTTGTAAAAGACTACACCAAGAAAGCAGCGCCTCTGCAGGACCTCCTGGTAGGACAACCCCTCAAGAGCAGAAATCCTCCATTCCACTGGGGTAAAGAACAAGCTGAGGCATTCAAAGAGATGAAAGAGATCCTGACAGGCAATGAAATCTTAGCCTACCCTGATTACAGCCAACCGTTCCTGCTATACACAGATGCCAGTAACGAAGGATTGGGAGCGGTCCTCAGTCAGAAGCAGAATGGCCAAGAAAAAGTCATCGCATATGCAAGCAGGAAGCTCCGGCCAACTGAGAGGAACCCAGAACACTACAGCAGCTTCAAGTTGGAGTTCCTGGCATTGGTCTGGGCCATTACAGAAAGATTCAAGCATTACCTTGCCTCCAACAAGTTCACTGCGTATACAGACAATAACCCCTTGACGCATCTTGAAACAGCCAAGCTGGGAGCCATGGAGCAACGTTGGATGGCTCGGCTGTCAAACTATCAATTTACCATCAAGTACAGGGCAGGCCGTAAAAATGCCAACGCTGACGCCTTGTCCAGAATGCCGCATGAATCCGACACGGAGGAAGAATCGGATGACCTGGAAGAGATTGAGCTACCTGCGTTCCACAGAAATGGGATGATCCATGAACAACGAGCCCACAGAAAGCGGTGTGGTAAGACGGTAAACCCTTTACCTCATCACAGCTGGAAGGAGACTCAAGACAGCGATCCAGTGGTCAGCCGTATCAAGGAGTTGATAAGACAGGAAGGTTCCTCCTTGGAGAAAGATGCACCTATACCAGCAAAGCTCCTGTGGAACGAGAGAAGCCGGTTGTTCATCTACCGTGAGAAGTTGTGCAGGAGGTATGTCGACCCAAGGACCCATGAGATGGTTTGGCAGATAGTGGTTCCCAGAGCAGACATCCAAATGGTGTTAGAAGCCTACCACGATCAAGCGGGACACTTTGGCTGGAAAAAGCTGGAGACCCTGTTGAGGTGTCGGTTCTACTGGGTAGGGATGCGCAGCTCCATCGAGAAGTGGTGCCGGAACTGTGGACCCTGTGGCCTCAGACGAAAAGACTACTGTAGTCAGAAGGCACCCCTGCAGCCTATCCGGACGACTCGTCCCTTGGAGATCGTGGCCTTGGACCATGTCAAGTTGTCACCAAGCAGGTTGGGATACTCATATGCCCTGACCATGGTGGATCACTATTCCAAATTTCTGGTGGTCGCCCCTGTCAAAGATCTGACAGCAGAGACAGCAGCAAAGACCTTCCAAGCAAGTTTCTGCAGACCACACGGATATCCAGAGCAGGTACTGACTGATCGAGGTCCAGCCTTTGAAGCTGAACTGTTTAAGGAATTCTGTCACTTGTATGGGTGTAAGAAGATCAGAACAACACCGTACCACCCTCAAACCAATGGCCTTTGTGAAAAGATGAATCACATTGTCATTGATTTACTGAAATCTGTACCCCTGGAAGAAAGAAATCGGTGGCCAGACTTGTTACCTGACCTGGTCGACTTGTACAACCACATACCAGTAAGTTCCACCAACTGCACTCCAGCCTACCTTATGAGAGCAAGACCAGGAAGACTGCCAATGGATTTGGAACTTGGTGTGGTAGAACCAGAGGCTGATGACACTGCTGAAGATTGGGACACAAACCGACAGGAACAGTACAGGAGAGTACAAGCCTGCGTAGAAGATAGTCTCAATAAAGTAAGGGAAAAGCAAGAGAAGAACTACAACAAAAATGCTCCCGCTAAGCCTTTTATGCCTGGAGAAATTGTGCTAAAAAGAAAGAGAAGAATGCACAAATTGGATGATCAGTGGGAACAGGAGCCATATGTCGTGCAAAATTCCAAATTTGATAACAGAAAGACCTGTACCATTAGCAAGGATGGAGGAAAAACGACTGCAACTGTGTCTAGAGATCATCTAAAGTTGTGTCCGGGCCCACTAAAGCTTCGCGAAGAAGAACCTGTTGTCAATCAGGAAGAAAATGATGAAGCGGTCATACATACGGATTTGGGAGATTTACCTGCAGATTGGCCCAGAGTGGGAGAATCTGTAATCATTCCTGTGCTGCAGTTTTATCAACCGCAAGAAGAATCTCTACATCCAGTCATACCAATTGTGCCAGTAGAGTCAGTTCCAGAAGGACCTGTTCCGGCAGACCCTCAACCAGTGGGATCCCAAGCAGCGGAACCACAAGAGGCAGCACCACAAGAAGTGGAAACCCCTGGTGGAGCAGTACCGCATCGCCCAGTCGCTAGCATGCTTGCCAGATCCCTAGAAAGGTGGAGTCGTGTTTACAGTTTGCCGGTACACAGAGCAGATAGGCTAGAGACTACTATACCTGACACTACACCACGTAGATCAGCACGTACAACGAAAGCAAGGTTACCTATTCGTTATCAAGAGTAGTCCTAGTAAACTAGTTTAGTATGACCCAGACAGGGGTTTACTGTATCTGAAATTGTACAAAGTTAAAAAGTTAATATCTCTTGAAATGTTATATGTGAAATGTTTTATCATGCACAGGACTGCGTGGCTGTGGACTGTGCCAGCCCAGAAACTGTAAATGTAAATAGTTTGCACTTCGGTGCCCCATTTTGGTTTTACATAAAGCCTAACTACCTCTGAAGAAAAACCCGTGTGGTGTGGCCTTGAGTGAGGTCTGCTGCTCAGAAGTCCTGCAGCCCACCCAGGACCCACGTGGGAGGTTTGGTGCGGGTCCTCCACAAGAATCTTGTCTTGTATTTATGAAAGTGTTTTTGATACTTTTATATTTTTCTATGTATACAGTGTAACGTTCAAGAATTCTTACCTCCCGCAAGGGATGAGTTAAAACTGTTTGATGTTTTATGCAAAACAAAATGTTTTCTTTTCTCTTTTACAGCCCGGGAGTGCTGTGTTTAACCAAGGGGGGATGTGTGGCCCAGCTACGCCAGGCACACATATTCCAGGAAAATGCACAAGAAGGTAACCGTGAAGCTTGATATTCATTCACGTCACTCACATTTCCCAACACACCCACTAGGGGTATAAAAGGAAGTGACATGTAGCAGTCAGTGGTCATTCAAGCTTCCTGTCTTAGGACAGTGCAAGTCAGCCTGGACTTGGAGGGAGAGGAGTTCAGTCAGAGTTCAGTCTAGTTCCTGTCTCAGGACAAGACACACCGTTCAGTGTCACTTCAGTCTAGTCTTGGAGGAAGAGGAGTGCAGACTAGATTCTGGCAGAGCAAGTTCATGAAGTGGAGTCTGGTTTGAGTGTAAGGAGTCACTCTAGCCCAGTCAGAACTACAAAGCCAGTACCTCAGCACAAGCTACCTGTATTCCTTGGAAAGTGGAAGGTGACTCTCGGAGCTACAGCGTGTACACAGTATGACAGAGTTCCTGTGCGCTGCTCTGGACAGGGTCTGAGAAAGGAAGGAAAGAAGGAAGGTAATCACAGGAGCTGCGACAGTGCGTGTACTGAGAACTGTTCAGTGAGCTCTGAAGAAAGCTGACATTCACATCATCGCTACTAGTGCTTATGTTAAGAGCAAGAGTAGGATGAGAGGCACAGTGGAGAAAGATAGGGACAAGTGCATCAGGTACCGGATTACCCGCACTAATTCACCGGACACCGGGGTCCGAAGCGTTGCTAGTGCTTCACGCCTAGTAATAAGAAAACCGGAGGCTTTCTGGACTACAAGTCGCAGAAGGTAGCCCTAAGCGCTGATACGTAAACGGAGTCAGGTAGAACAAGGACCTTGAGTGGGACGCTACAAAAGTAGGAACTCTGTTCTCACCAACTAGAAGGCTCTACCACAATGTCGGCCGGGCGTTGCAGCTATTGAACGAGCTGGAGACAGACAGAGTTAACTTGACTTCATGCAAGTTTGTACTCACACACATACAAGGTTAAAGGAGGCCTCTAACCTGCTCAACAGTTTTCCTGAATGTGCATTCTCCAACCTAACCAGCTTCCCGGGACATACCTGCAACATCTACAAGTAAAGGTATGGAAAGAGATTGCATTGTGTGTGACTGAATCCTTATCTGCACCCTGCATCACCACCATAGACTTTGAGGGACCAGTCCCACCTGTGGGGGACTTAACACCTAGCTGCCATAACATCCCCTCAGAGATCTACCCTGCAGCGCTGGTCAATCAGATCAGAAACCACAGGTGGCGTCACGAACTATCTTTATAATCCCCTGTAAATATCCCCCATTGCATGACCGCCAGGGCCACGGACCGAGCACTGCTGCCAGTGACATTCCCCATAGACTTCCATGGGCTCGGTTCCGAGTACCCCATAGCCCTGGTACCACCAATGTGGTGCGCGTCACTAGTATAATAATATATAAATGACTGCATGTTATTCGCCGTGCAATGCTCCTCTGGGAAATTTTAATATGCAAATTGCCTCTTCAAACAAAGAGGACTTGTACTCTATAGCGCCACCTATTGGAAGTAGCGATCCTACAAGTCACAATCGACCCTTTAACGAGTCTTGTAATATGACTTAGGATAAAAGCCAAATCAGTATCTCCATTTGCAGACACGGTGTTTCTGACTGTTTCCCAGAGGAGCATTGCACGGCGAATAAGCCTCCTTACCTCGACACGCCAGAGCTGGTATGTCACTCTCCACAAGGAGAAACCTTACCCCTCAGACCCCAGTCCAGAGCCTCTCATCTAGCCAAATCAGATCTCTCCTACTTTGCACTGACGAGGACCAATAGTCAGAAACACCGTGTCTGCAAATGGAGATACTGATTTGGCTTTTATCCTAAGTCATATTACAAGACTCGTTAAAGGGTTGATTGTGACGTGTAGGATCGCTACTTCCAATAGGTGGCGCTATAGAGTACAAGTCCTCTTTGTTTGAAGAGGCAATTTGCATATGTTATTTAACAGTTAGTCATGAGTAAGACTGCATAGCGCAGTGGAAACGTGTCGACTGGGTCATGTCAACCATGTAAATTTTTATTTTGTATGCACTATAATTTCTTTTGAAAAATAATAAAAAAAGGAAAATCCAGTCCTGTTGAGCCGGACTTCATTTTTTTATATTTTCCTTGATACTATATGGGGGCCTATGGGGAGTGCATTATACTATATGGGGGCCTACGAGGAGTGCATTATACTATATGGAAGCCTATGGGGAGTGCATTATACTATATGGGGGCCTACGAGGAGTGCATTATACTGTATGGAAGCCTATGGGGAGTGCATTATACTATATGGGGGCCTACGAGGAGTGCATTATACTGTATGGAAGCCTATGGGGAGTGCATTATACTATATGTAGGCCTATGGGGAGTGAATTAAACTATATGGGGGCCTACGAGGAGTGCATTATACTATATGGGGGCCTATGGGGAGTGAATTATACTATATGGAGGCCTACGAGGAGTGCATTATACTATATGGGGGCCTATGGGGCGTGCATTATACTGTATGGAAGCCTATGGGGAGTGCATTATACTATATGGAGGCCTATGAGGAGTGCATTATACTACATAGAGGCCTATGGGGAGTGCATTATACTACATGGGGGCCTATGGGGAGTGCATTATACTATATGGAGGCCTATGGGGAGTGCATTATACTACATAGAGGCCTATGGGGAGTGCATTATACTATATGGAGGCCTATGGGGAGTGCATTATACTATATAGAGGCCTAAGGGGAGTGCATTATACTACATAGAGGCCTATGGGGAGTGCATTATACTACATAGAGGCCTATGGGGAGTGCATTATACTATATGGAGGCCTATGGGGAGTACATTATATTACATAGAGGCCTATGGGGAGTGCAATATACTATATGGAGGCCTATGGGGAGTGCATTATACTACATAGAGGCCTATGGGGAGTGCATTATATTATAGAGAGGCTTATAAGGAGTGCAGCATACTATATGGAGGACTATGGGGATCCACTATTAGGGTGTGCCACCATATTTGTACTCAGGGTAAGCAGGTTAGAAGTTTCGCCACCCCTGTACCAAAACTCTGACCTCGTGGGTTAAATAATTTTAGATATTCAGACTTTTAGGACAAGGCAATAACAAATTTTCCATTTCTTTACTTATAAACTGGGAAAACCGTTTTTGTAAATTTGTTAAATATTTTTACAACCCTTTTTTCCATTTCTACTTTTATTTTTTTTAGGGGATTTGAGCCTTCAATTGTTTGTCTTTATATTGCAATTTATTTGTCTTGGGCTTCATGGGAGAACAAAGATGGCAGCGGCTGAGGCCTTCAGTATGACTGACAACACCCCTTGAACACGTCAAGAAGAACCCCCGACACGCAAGTGTCGCTCGTCCTTTGCTCGCTATAAATTTTACAGTAAAGACATCACATACATCATTCACATGGGTGCTGCCGACATCATCTGCCCAATGCGGGACCGCTAGGGCTAATGATTGGTTGCAGCGGTCAAGTAAACTTTCCTAAATCTCACACAACTCCTTCGGGGTGCGTCCATCTATCTTTGCGATTGGGTCAGAATATATGAAGCTGTTGAAATCGGGTCAGGAGACCGGCACCGTTGCGTGCGAGCAGTATAACCCCATAGGTGCCGCGATCAATCATGGCAGAGGCATTTAAGGGGTTAGTGGCCTACTGAAGGTCCTCCTTTTCTGCCATGTTTCTATACCCTTTTTTAACAAACGTACCGGCACAGGCTACAATCTTTTACGCCCTTTGGGAGCCATTTACAGATCCGATTTCTGCGAGTAAATTGTAAAGCCAATGGCGACGACACAGCAAGATGAAACGCAGCGATAAATCTGATCCGGTAGTCATGCTTCATGGAAGTGATAGTAAATGTTCACTAAAGCACCTCAGAATAAATGAGCCAAAAGTATTGAAAAAAAAATGGCTGCCATGAAAACTTTAGAAATGGCGCCATCTTTATAAAAGCTTGAGGTTATCCGACAGGACGGGCGCCATTTTAAGCACAAACAAAAGACATCTGCAAATGGAGCCTTGAAGGTGTAAAGCTTCTGAGAAAATGCCACCATTTTGTATGCAATGTGTCAAAACAAACACAAGCAGCGAATGACATCTTGCGAGTGAACTACTAAAAGAAAATGGCGCCCTGGAAGTCATCTAGGGTACCGGTGCCAAAACATACGTCAGCATCATATGAGGTTAGTGAGTGGAGCCCTAAAGGAGCACATTTTTAAAGAAAAGGGCATCACGGAAACCATTTTGTGTATGTCAAAACATATGACAGGAACCAACATCTTCGAGTGGCATAAATATTTTCTAAAAAAGCCATTTTTGTCTACAGAAGTGTCATAACAAGCAGAGAACCAAATCTTGAAAGAAAGCGGTGCCCTGAGTAATATACTTATATATTTTACCACAATCAGTAAAAAAAAACCTGGACTAAAAGTATCTGACTCTGAAAGCCGCCATTTTAGGCTTCCCTGATGCCACAGGTCTGAGGTAAAACTACAAGTCCAAGTGTCGGCTGCCATTAATAATCACATATATGATGATCTTTTAGTATTAAAACCACTTTTACCTCATATTATGACATTTCTCTCACAATACATACACCTTGTGCAGGAGAAAACAGGAGGTTGTGCAGTTTCCCGCCAAGAATCTAAGGCGCCATTTTTGAGGGCCGAGTTGTAGTTTTAAATGACGCCATTAAAGTTACCACATATGGTGCTGAAAAATGGGAAAAAAAATAAAAACTTCGTGAAATTGTGAAAAATTAAATAAAACGCAATTGTTTTTCGAGTTTTCTTTTTAACGACGTTCATTGTGCCGTAGAGGGGACAGCTAGTTCTGATTTTAATTTTTTCACCATATGCTTTAAACACTTTAATAATTTATTTGGACCGGACATTTATGGACGCGATGGCACCAATTATATTTTTTTATTTATTTTAAGACTGGAAAGTGTGATTAAAACTTTTATATTCTGGTTATATATATATATTTTAGTTTTATAATTATATAAATACATTTATAAATATAAAATATATATTTATTAATATATACATATATAATAATAAATACATGTTATATATATTGTTATATACATACTTAATTTTTATATATATGTATATATTAAAAAATATATATTTTCTATAAATTTATAAATTTATTGTCATAATATCTATATATACATTTATAAATTTATAAATATAAAATATATATTTATTAATATATTCAGTATATTTATATATAAATTACATATGCGGTATATAACATTTAGGTTTTTTTTTCATTTTTTTGTCTTCCCCTCCCCCACCTGCACTTTATCCTGTGATTAGTTGATCACTTATACGGTACCACACTAGTGCAGTATATACAGTAGTACATATGGTATAGATCTTTGAAGGGCAGCCTATAGCTGAGCTTCAGATGAGTACCAAGATGGCGGAAACGGGGGTCTTCGGCAGGCCCATGTAACCCATCGCTTCCTCATGATCGCATGGGTATCGGCGATCGGGCTAACAAGCGTGGCATTCCCTGTGTTGCAGCTGTCGAAAAGCCGAGTGACATGCAGCCGCGGCGACTCGAACATCGTTTTCAAGCACACCGGAGAGATTCTGCTAACACCCCAGAATTCTCGGAGAACACCATCTCCCTGCATGCTCGCTCATCACTACTCCTGATCCATACCAGTCTATGACTATGAGATGCAGTTAAGTTGTAAAAGGGTTAAATAATTGGAGCTTTTTTATATCTAGTTGATTCCGAGATATATTTTTTGTTTGTGACACTTTGTACTTTATGTTATTGGTAAATATATGTTTAGGAAATTTTGACAAAAAATTTCAAAAATTTGCAATTTTCAAACGTTAAATCATCACAGAATTAGAGCTTGTTCACACATTGCTTTTTTTCAGGACGCTGCACATAAAAATGCATCAAAAAGGTGTATTTTATGCAGCGTTTTTCCTTCCAGCACTCAGGTTTTTGTTGCAGAAAAATCCGCTGCAAAAACTCAAGGTGTGCACATGCCTTTATTCTAGAGAGTCATACCACACAAACTAGTTAATAGGCAACATTTCCCCAAATGTCATTTAATGCTGCCTCCCACCTCAAAGTATTAAAAACAGCCGTCAGTGAATTTGGTAACCCTTCAGGTGCTTCATGAAAATTAATGCAAAGAAGAGTGAAAAATTACATTATTTTTTTCCACTAAAACATCGATTTAGCCAAAAATGTGTCATTTTCATAAGGGGTAAAAGGAAAAAATTGACTCCGCAATTTTTCCCAAACGCAGTCATAACTGGTTAAAAACTACTCCTTGGGCGGAAAAGAACGAGCGCTATTTGACTTTCGAAGCACAATTTTGTCTGGACTAGATGGCAGATGACGTCACTTTTGTTGAGACCTGAGGTACGTGGGTAACAAAGACACCCCACAAGTGACCACATTTTGGAACCTACACTCTTCAAGCAGTTCATCTAGGGGTGTAATGAGTATTTTGAACCAGGGTTGGACTGGCCCAGCGAGACACTGGTGCATTTTTCAGTGGGCGCCGAGTCCTTGGCGGGCTTCTGAGCAAGATGTAGAGGGCACCCGCTGGTTTCATCTGAATGTACAGTCTAGACCGTACATTCAGTTAAAATTTATTGCACCAACGCAATAGTTAACAAGGCCGCCGTCCTCAAAGAGGCCAATGGCCGATGTGAGTGCGCCCGTCGCAATCGATGCATCACAGTGATATCACGGCATATGATCTCACTGCATATGGCACATGAGACAGGCACATTCATGTCAGCCACTGGCCTCTACTAGGTCGACGACCATTTTAACACGACAATGCCGGATCTGTAAGAAGAGGAGGGATCGTGGCACCGGGAGCACAGGCAGGTAAGAGGAATCTTTTTTTCCTCCTGCGTATGCGGCATGATGCTGGGGCCAGGCCAAGGGACAGGGGGGCCAGCCAGGACAAGAGACAGGGGTAACAGCCAGACCAATGGACGGGGGGGCTAGCCAGGTTAAGGGACAGGGGGATCAGCCAGGCCAAGAGACGGGGGGCAACCAATCCAAAGAACGGGGGAGGGGGCAGCCAGGTCAAGGAACAAGGGGACCAACCAGGCCAAGAGACGGGGGGCAGCCAGGCCAATGGACAGGGGGACCATCCAGGTCAAGGGACATGGAGCCCAGCTAGGCCAAGAGACAGGGGGCAGTCAGTCCAAGGTACAGGGGGGTTATCCAAGCCAAGAGATGGGGGGCAGTCGGGCCAAGGGATGGGGGGCAGCCAAGAGACAGGGGGGCAGCCAGGCAAGAGACAGGGGCACTAGCCAGGTCAAGGAACTGGGGAGCCAGACAGGCCAATGGACAGGGGGGGTAGCCAGGCCAAGGAACGGGGGGGCAGTCAGGCCAAGGGATGGGGGGTCTGCCAGTCCAAGAGACAGGAAGAGCAGCAGGCCAAGGGACAAAGAGGGCAGTCAGGCCAAGAAACGGGGAAATCAGCCAGGCCAAGAGACAGGGGGAGCAGCCAGGTAAAGGGACAGGGGCGACAGCCAGGCCAAGGGAAATGGGGGGTCAGCCAGGCTAAGAGACATTGGGGCCAACCAATCAAAGGACATGAGGGGCTAGCCAGGCAAAGGGACATGGAGGGCCTGCCAGGCCAAGGGACATAGGGGGACAGCCAGGTCAAGGGACATGGTTGAAAGCCAGGTCAAGGGAGCCAGGATGAGGCACTTTATTAAATATAGGGGTCCAGGATGAGGGACTTATTTACTGTATGGGGGCCAGAATGAGAAACATACATTATGAATTTATTGCAGCAAGTAGGGGCATTATTTCTGCTCTAATATAATTTACTTTTTAGGAGACAAAAATTGGGGAATGTGCTCTAGAAGATATCAGCTATAAATGACTGTGTTATGTACTGCATAGACAAACCCCAGCAGGAAGAAGTGATGGCAGTCTATGCCAGATGAAAAAGAAAAGCGAAGATTAAGGACTTCACCTATAGACGTCACTGGTGATTGCTGTATTACCTCTACACTGGCACTATATACAGAGCTCCTGTGTATAATATCACTGGTGATCACTGTATTATCTGTACACTGACACTATATACAGAGCTCCTGTGTATAATGTCACTGGTGATCACTGTATTACCTGTACACTATACACTATATATGGAGCTCTGTTATGATTTGGTAACCGAGGAGGATAATAGAGAAATAGGCTAGGCAACCAAACACCCAGAGAGGTTGGTAACTTAGCGGATTGCAGACCCCTAAACTGACAACACAAGTAGAATTAGCCGTGGGACGTACCTACGATGCCCTAGACGTCTCGACACAGCCAAAGAGGTAACTAAGCCTAAAGAGAGAAAGGGGAAAGCTAAACTGCCCCGGAGTAGAGTCCCAAAGGAATAGATAACCCCCAAACATATATTGCCGGTGAGACAGATGAAGTACAAAACCCAAGAAGAAAATAGAGTAAGCAAATGCTGGGGCCTAAAATGTCTGGATGGAACAGGACAGGAAAGGATACTGTCTGCAATCCCGCAAAAACCCTAAGAAAAATTCCAACACATCTGATATGCAAAAATACTGAGGCCACACGACCTCTCCCCCACTAAATCAGAACTCTGGTGTGAACTGGAAAACAACAGATACTGAAATAACAGGAGACTAGAAATACAAAAAACTGACATAAGCTGTGGCAAAGAAAAACAGAGTCCAGCACAGGTCCCAGCAGAGAACCTGGCTGAACTCACACCAGCAAGGCAGAGAAGAGGGAAAAGCAAAAAGGGAAAAAATGCCACAGATTAAAACAGACAAATAACTTATCTGAAAGATGCAGGACAAAGCAGGGAGCAAGCAGACTTCTAGAAGGCTCAGGAAGAAAACCAAATCACCGGCCACAACTAAGGGAAGGCTGCTCATTTAAATCTCTCCAGTCAGTAACACCTGACCTCCAATCATCCTCTTCAGGTGATTGACTTCTGTCAGCCAGACCAGCTCCATTACCAGCAGCAACCACCAGAGGGAGCCCAAACTCAGAAACCAGAACAAAAGTGTTCACAACAGAGCTCCTGTACATAATGTCACTGATGATCACTGTATTGCCTGTACACTATATACTAAATACAGAGCTCCTGTGTTTAATATCACCGGTGATCACTGTATTACCTGTACACTGATACTATATACAGAGCTCCTGCGTATAATGTTACTGGTGATCACTATTACCTGTATACTGACGCTATATACAGAGCTCCTGTGTATATTGTCACTGGTGATCACTGTTTTACCAGTACGCAGATACTATATAACGAGCTCTTGTATATAATGTCACTGGTGATCACTGTATTACCTGCACACTATATACAGTGCTCCTATGATAATGTCACCGGTGATCATGGTATTAGCTGTACACTGACACTATATACAGAGCTCCTCTATATATTGTCACTGGTGATCACTGTAATACCTGTACACTATACACTATATACAGAGCTCCTGTGTATAATGTCACTGGTGGTTAAACAGTGTTAGTATTGTGGTTATTATTCATGATCAGTATTGTAGTATTTGGCCACTATGTGGTGGTAATATGTGTGGTGATATTTCTTCGTTGCATGTAGTATTATTTGGTCACTATGTGGTGGTAATATATGGTCTGGTCATGATGTGGCAGTATTTGTTCCTGTATGTGGTATTATTTGGTCACTATGTGGTAGAATGTGTAGTCCAGTGTTGGTGTGGCAGTATTTTTCTGTTGTATGTAGTATTATTTGGTCACTATGTGGTGGTAATATGTGGTCTGGTTATGGTCTGGCGGTATTTGTCCCATGTATGTGGTATTATTATAATTTGCTTTAACCGAAGAAGCCCTTCAATGCAAACTACCATAACTGTACATCCCAGTTATGGTGACGTACAGTAGATATGCAGGAGCCTCCTAACAGGTATTTGCAAATAGCTGTAGAGTGGGCCCTAGGGTCAATTCCTTCTGTGGGCTCCAGACACCCCAGTCTGACCATTTTGAACCCACAGATGCATCACACAGTTTTAGAACATTGGGCTGTGAAATTAAAAAAAACAACAACTATTTTTACCACTAAAATGTTAAATTAGCTGTAAGTTTTTCACTTTCGTCAAGGGTGATAGGAGAAGACTGACCCCCGATTTGTTATGAAATTCCTTCTGAATGCAGTGATACACCTTTTGTTGTCAGAATCTCCTGTTTTAGCACACGGCCAGGCTCGGAAGGAAAGGAGCGCCAGTTGACGTTTTGATATGAAAATTTTGCTGGGACGGTTTGCAAAACCGCTCAGATGTCCAAACAGCAGAAAACCCCAAAGTGACCCCACTTTTTATTCAACAAGACAGAAGAATCGGCACCTTCAAAATGTGGAGCTGGAGAAGAATATTATCAATACCATGGACGGCAAGAAGAACAAATCAAGCCAGACATGTCACTGGAAGGAAGAATCATCAAGGTACGACTGGTGGACACATCATACGGAGAGAGCGATCACTGGAGGACATCATGGCCGGAAGACTAGAAGGAACAAGGTGAAGAAGACCAGCAACCTGTTGGCTTTATACTATCAAGATAATGGCGGAGAAGACCCTGGTGGACCTATCTAGGCTGCACAAGATCCAGCTTCCTACAGAGCGTTCTAAGAGATTCAGACGAAACCCCCAACAAAACCATATAAAATGAACTGGTTGGAGTCACTTTTGACTCCGTTGGCCTCTGTTCCTGTGTTGTCCCTACTTTTTAATCCTACACCGCAAGAAAAGAGGAGAGTCGGAGAACCAAGCGACTCCAGGTGCCTCGTCATAGTGTAGTGTTTCATCGAGGGTTTCGTCTGATTGTCATTTTTTGGGCATTAAGGCTTCAGACGTCCGTTTCTCATTTTTCTGATCTATCTAGAACACGTATCCATTATAAACTACAGAGGTGTTCTCATGTCCTTGCTTGTTTGTGGACCACAAATGAAAAAAGAGAAATGTCCATTTTTGAGCCGCGAAACAGATCAAAATTAGCTATACCAGACTATCGGTCCGTGAACATCACTGGCTGACAATTGTACAGCACTGTGGAATATTAGGACAATACATAGTTCTTCTGATTAGCTATGTCGCTTACCCCCGGTGGAGGGCAGTGTAGTTGTGTAGCCCTGGTGTGAAGGCACACGCAGTACCCTGGAGGATGTGTGGAGAGATAGCAGTTTAATGCTCTATAACCATTCACTCCAACACACACTTAGACACACCCTTAGGGTATTTAGTCACTCGTCAGGGAGTGGTCAGGAGTAGTGTTGAGCATTCCGATACCGAAACCCGGTTCCGATACCTGAAATCCAATGTAAGTCTATGGGAACAAAATATCGGAAGTAAAAATATTCCGATATTTTGTTCCCATAGACTTACATTGGATTTCAGGTATCGGAACCGGGTTTCGGTATCGGAATGCTCAACCTAGTCAGGAGTCATTCAGTGATTCATTCAGTCAGTCTAGCCTGGACCTGGAGGGAGGAAGTAGTCCAGCCTGAGTCTGTCAGCAGTTCAGAAAGTGGAGGCCAGTAAAGGTGAGCCAGATCACCTCAGCCTGGTCAGAGCTGTGCCCCACTAGAAGACGGACTGAGACACCTAATGAGAAGGAAGAGTTAGTTACAGATACTTCAGTCTCCTGTCTCAAGGACAGTGAAGGTTCAGAGACGTGCTCCTGCCTAGTGGAATACTGAGATTCTGTCAGCAAGCTCTGGAGAGAAGTAAGGAAGGATTGATTTATATGACTTTAGGAAGTGTGGAGTGCTTATGCTACAAGCGCGGACAAGGCGAAAGGCACAGTGGAAGGAATTTAGAAGTGCTTTAGGATTGGAGAAGTCCTGCACATTGTCACCGGTCACTGGGGACCGAAGCATCACTATAGCTTCACGCATAGTGGTAGAAAAACCAGAGGCTTACTGGACCTTAGGTAACAGAAAGCAGCCCTTGGAGTGTCGGTACGTAACTGGGGTCAGGGGGAGTGAGAACCTTGAGCCTGATCAGCAAGAATAGGAACTCAGCTCTCTCATAGGAAGGCTCCAACCACAAAACTGACCGGGCAGTACAGTTTTGAAATAGCTGGAGTTTATAGAGGGAACTACGCTTTATGCTGGTTGGACTCATCATTGTGAAAGTAAAGGAGGCCCCTAACTTGTCCAGCTGCTACCTCAAAACACATTCTCCATTGGATCAGCCTCCCTGGGACCTGCCTTACCATCTTACAAGTAAAAGGTATGGAAAGACGCTGACGGTGTGAGACTGAGTTATTTAATTGCATGCCTGCACAACCCCACCATAACCATCGACCTGAGGGAAGAGTCCCACCTGTAGGGGACCCGACATCTAGCTGCCTCACCATCCCCTCAGAGATCTACAGCAGCGCTGGTGCAAATTACCAGAGACTACAGGTGGCGTCACGAACTGTATATAAATCTATCCCCTGTAAATATTCCCCCAACATACGCCAGACCGCCAGGGCCACAGACCGAGCCACCGCTACCTGTGACAAACCCCATAGACTTCCATGGGCTCGGCTCTGAGTACCCCATTGCCCTGGTAATCCACAATTGTGGTGGCGGGTCGATACATAGTAGCTTAGGTATGCATGGTTACGACTACTCTTATAGTGACAGGTAGTTAGTGGTCTTAACCATGGATATTTAAGCTACTGCAGTGCCTTGCACATAGGGTAAGTAACATAGTGAATCAGAAGAACTATACTACATTTCTTATCAGAGGTATTTGCTAATTTAATTATTATTACACCTACTACATATTGGGATGGGATCTAGGATATGTGAATATCCCTTTTACTCTCATTGCCACCCTTTTGCATAGCTCGCGAGCTAAATATACAGAACCAGCGGCCGACTTCCCTGTACACATCACACGTGGGAGGAGATTCTTCTCTTCTTGTAGCTCCCCCTTCAGAACAAAAAAAGCAAAAATGTGACAGAAGGATCTGTGGTGTGATCTGTTTCTGCTTCCTGGCAGATCCTTACTGACTTCTGGTCGGTACACGGAGCCCGTGGTGACCGAAATCTGGATAAACAGGTCAAGATAATCCACATATACAAGTCCTGAGCCTTAACGAAACATACTCAGGTACTCAGGGTCGTGGGGGGCTCGTCTGAATGTGACCTTTTATTGCTCCTTTTATTTACCCTCTATAGTCTCGTGTGACTCCGGTTCTCTCCTGTGAGATCATTTGCTATCTAGCAGTGATGAACGAACGTGTTCGGATATGGTGTTCTCCGAGAATTCGCGTGTGCTAACCGAGTGTCTTCGGCGTGCTTGTGTACTATGTTCGAGTCCTCGCGGTTGCATGTCTCGCAGCTGATCAACAGCCGGATCACATGCAGAGATTGCCTGTATCGTCAGTACGGATGTCCGTTCTCGATATTTGCCCCCTAACCATAGTGAAAATACTCTTTTTTTTTTTTTTGTTGATCGCCATAAAAGTGTGCGGGAAACCCCACCGCACGGTTATCGTGACGCATGAATAAAAGTAAACTAGTGTCTGTCAACTTCCTACATAATCGATCGTCGCTAACACCCTGCAGAAGTTCTTCATCGCTGATTAAGGGTTAATTAAGAAAAAAAAACCTCAAAGCCAAGATTTCCTAAAATATTTCATTTTTTTTTTTTACTTCTACCACGTTTCTGAGAATTGAATTATGGCAAAGTGAAAGTACTGTGGTGTTATTTTGAGCGGTTCCTCGTAGCGGAGAGGGTTACATGTAGGGGAAGGGAGATTACGCAGCTTCTAAAATTTGTATACAACACAAGTTTATAAAAACAGAGCCCTTTCTTAATACTTTTATCTATTGCTGCTGAGCATGAGACACAAGATACTTATACTGATCCCTTCCCACTTTACGTCAACTTATTTTTGCGTTTTTTTTGTGACACTTTTCATGATACTTTTATTCTGGGCGCCTACTCCTTTTAAGAAGAGAGCTAGCTTTATGTATTTGTTAAGCTTGGGCCTATACAGCATGTAGCGCGTGTCCATGGCACGCTTAAAGCTGAGGCGGCTTGGCAAATGACTTATTTTTTTGTTGGCCGTGTGGTTTCGGCAAAATTGTGCCGCCATTTGCAAAATTCAAGCTTTTTTCAACTTGCTTCTAATAATGCAGCAGAAAGGATCGGTGTCTGAGCAGCTGGAGCTTGGGCACGTGCTACACATTACGTAGGACCCCGACCTAATTCGACCCCCACTCTACCCATTTGGTCAAGGAGCTTTACATTAAGAGAAGCCTTCATAATGGTAATGTGGATTCACATAGACCATAATGATGGGGTACAGACCTCATTGTCTCGACCTCACATGAGTCTGCTGAGATCGGGTCAGGAGGCCTATGGACGGTCCGACCAACATGATTCATACTCAGACCCTGAATGTCGGAAGACTTAGTCGTGTCGAATGACCTGCAATCAAAGTAAAAAAAGAGAAAGTCCCCTATAAGAACTAAGTAAAAAAGTAGTAAAATTTTTTTTAAAAAATTACAAAATAATAATAATAAAATATTATACTGATAAATACATATTTTTATGTAAGAAAAATAAACAAAAAAAAGTACACAAGTTTGGTATTGCGGCACCCAGAAAAATCCAATCTATAAAAGTGTCACACTAGTTAACCCCTTCAGTGAATGCTGTAAAAAAAAAAAAACACAAAGTAGCAAACAATGCTTTATCATCATACTGCTGGAAAAAAAGTGGAATGAAACGCGATAAAAAAGACGGATGTAAATAAACATGGTACCGCTGAAATAATCATCTTGTCCCACAAAAAACGAGCCGCCATACAGCATCATCAGCGGAAAAATAAAAAAGTTATAGCTCTCAGACTAAAGCGACGCAAAAATAATTACTTTTTATATAAAATAGTTTTTATTGTGTAAAAGCGCCAAAACATTAAAAAATGATATAAATGAGGTGTCGCCATAATCGTACTGACCCGAAGAATAAAACTGCTTTATCAATTTTACCACACGCGGAACGGTATAAAAAAAAAAAAAAAAACAACAATTCCTGAATTGCTGGTTTTTGTTCATTCTGCCTCCACAAAAATCGGAAAAAAGAGCTGTCAAAAAGCGTAATGTGACCGAAAATAGTACCAATGAAAACGTCAACTCGTCCCGCAAAAAAACAAGCCTCACATGACTCTGTCGAACAAAATATGGAAAAATTATAGCTCTCAAAATATGGTGATGCAAAAACTATTTTTTGCAATAAAAAGTGTCTTTTAGTGTGTGACTGCTGCCAATCATAAAAACCCCATATAAATCTGGTATTGCTGTAATCGCACCGACCCGAAGAATAAAGTCGCCCAATCACTTATACCGCATGAGCAGGGCAGGCGTCAGCTCCCGGCCTACCCGAGCAAGTGCCGGGGCCCTGAGCAGGCGTGGGAGCCCACTCACCGTCGGGCACCCCGGCGCCCGTTAGCGGAAGAGAACGGTACCAGCGCCGCCACTGGGCCCCCCCCCGCTTGCTTAGGGCCCCGGCTGCAGCCGGCGCAATACTTACCTCTCCCCGTGCCTCCGCAGCTCCGGGCTCCAGGGGGCGCCTGCAGAGCGCCCGCGCTTCCTCTTACAGCAGCGCCGCTGAATGACGTCATCATTCAGCGGCCGGCTGTGGCAGAGAGTAAGCGCGGGCGCCGGACAGGTGAGATGTGAGGTGTACTGTATGTGTGTGTGTGTATGTAGTACATTGCTTTGTGCGTGTGTATGTGAGAGAGTGCTGTGGTGCTGTTTGTGTGCGGTGCTGTATGTGTGATCAGGGCCGGCTCCAGGTTTTCAAGACCACAAATTACCCAAGGGGTAAGTAGACCCTATATAAGGGATGCATTAAAAACTAACTTTTATTGATAATTATTTAAAAGTGGTCATTACTAAAACTACTATAGTGGACCTGTATTGGATCAGTGATTAAAGCTTTTTCCCAGCATTGGAATAACAGGCTACAGATAGAAAACCTCTTTTGCTATATCATGCCTGCAGCCCGTGAATTTCTGTAGCTACTCTTCAGTTATATCCCATTCATTTCAATCTTAACAGGTAACCATAAAGAACTAAAAACACATATATAGCTCCCCCAACCAGTTTCGCCTATACAATCTTCATCAGGGGCTAGAGCTAGTTCTTATTTATTGGGCTGATAACCTTTACTAAATGTTATTAAAATGGCTAAATTTTATGTTCGCGACCCTTATACTCAATGATGATGATGGGGAGGCGATGATGATGGGGAGATGATGATGATGGGGAGGCAATGATGATAATGATGGGGAGGCAATGATGATGATGGAGAGGCAATGTTGATGATGATGGGGAGGAAATGATGATGATGATGGGGAGGCAATGATGATGATAATGGGCAGGCAATGATGATGATAATGGGGAGTCTTTCCACAGCGCCCTTTCCTGAGCCGTAACAGTGCAGAACGCAGCATAGCGCAGAGGAGAGCTCCATATTTTGTATGGAGCATTATATGGGGACCAGTTTCCTGTATGGAGCATTATTTGGGGTCCAATATTCTTTATGGAGCATTATATTTGGCCCATAATACTGTATGGAGGACTATGTGGTGCCCATAATATTGTATGGAGGACTGTACTGTCCGGTCTGTACTGTGCGCTGTGAGGATTTGGCGGTTTTTGAGCTATTGTACAGTCATGGCCAAAAGTTTTGAGAATGACACAAATATTATATTTTCACATGATCTGCTGCCCTCTGGTTTTTATGTGTGTTTGACAGATGTTTTTATCACAGACAGAAATATAATAATTGCAAACATATGAGTAATAAAAGCTTATATTGACAGTTAGAATGAGTTAATGCAGCAAGTCAATATTTGCAGTGTTGACCCTTCTTCTTCAGGACCTCTGCAATTCACCCTGGCATGCTCTCAATCAACTTCTGGACCAAATCCTGACTGATAGCAGTCCATTCTTGCACAATCAATGCTTTCATTTTGTCAGAATTTTTAGGTTTTTGTTTGTCCACCGTCTCTTGATGATTGACCACAAGTTCTCAATGGGATTAATATCTGGGGAGTTTCCAGGCCATGGACCCAAAATTTCTATGTTTTGTTCCCTGAGCCATTTAGTTATCACCTTTGCTTTATGGCAAGGTGCTCCATCATGCTGGAAAAGGTATTGTTGATCGCCAAACTGCTCTTGGGGGGTTGGGAGAAGTTGCTCTTGGAGGACATTCTCGTACCATTCTTTATTCATGGCTGTGTTTTTAGGCAAGACTGTGAGAGAGCCGATTTCCTTGGCTGAGAAGCAACCCCACACATGAATGGTTTCAGGATGCTTAACAGTTGGCATGAGACAAGACTGGTGGTAGCGCTCACCTTGTCTTCTCCGAATGAGGCGTTTTCCTGATGTCCCAAACAATCGAAAAGGGGATTCATCAGAGAAAATAACTTTACCCCAGTCCTCAGCAGTCCACTGCCTGTACCTTTTGCAGAATATCAGTCTGTCCATGATGTTTTTTCTGGAGAGAAGTGGCTTCTTTGCTGCCCTCCTTGAGACCAGGCCTTGCTCCAAGAGTCTCCGCCTCACAGTGCGTGCAGATGCACTCACACCTGCCTGCTGCCATTCCTGAGCAAGCTCTGCACTGCTGGTAGCCCGATCCCGCAGCTGAAACACTTTTAAGAGACGGTCCTGGCGCTTGATGGTCTTTCTTGGGCGCCCTGAAGCCTTTTTGGCAACAATGGAACCTCTCTCCTTGAAGTTCTTGATGATGCGATAGATTGTTGACTGAGGTGCAATCTTTCTAGCTGCGATACTCTTCCCTGTTAGGCCATTTTTGTGCATTGCAATGATGACTGCACGTGTTTCTTTAGAGATAACCATGGTTAACAGAAGAGAAACAATGATGCCAAGCACCAGCCTCCTTTTAAAGTGTCCAGTGGTGTCATTCTTACTTAATCATGACAGATTGATCTCCAGCCATGTCTTCATCAACACCCACACCTGTGTTAATGGAGCAATCACTGAAAAGAGGTTAGCTGGTCCTTTTAAGGCAGGGCTGCAATGATGTTGAAATGTGTTTTGGGGGATAAAGTTCATTTTCTAGCCAAATATTGACTTTGCAAGTAATTGCTGTTAAGCTGATCACTCTTTATAACATTCTGGAGTATATGCAAATTGCCATTAGAAAAAGTGAAGCAGTAGACTTTGTAAAAATTAATATTTGTGTCATTCTCAAAACTTTTGGCCATGACTGTACAATTTACAATAGATATCACTCATGTAATGGAAGAAGAGAAGTGTTTGGCATTGTACTATACCCATATTTCTCTGCAGTACCTGTGCATCATGAATCGTGGTCTGTGTTAAAGGGGCCCACTGAGACTCTTTCGCCCAGGGCCCATAAAAACCTGGAGCCGGCCCTGTGCATGAGGATCAGAAAAACAAATAAATAAAACCAATTCGTCTCCTGCTGTTGATTTTTTCATTCTGCTCCCCGAAAGGTTGCAGTAAGGCTCGGCGCACATTTATCCTGCGCTCTGCGCTGAGCGCTTACACCGGGGTTTCAGTGTAAATCTCTGAAATACGCGATTCAGACAGAACCACTGGTGGAAGATTTCCTATAATGAGGCAGATGGAGGCACTGTGGACGCCAACTGACCTGTGATCCAGCGGTGTCCGTCTTTTTAGGATTGCATAAAAATGTGGTCCAGCACAGTTTTGTGCACTTCTGAAAAGGACAATGCTGAACAGAGGCCAGAGGGAGTCCGTAATTCAGATGAAATCCCCAAGGGATCCATTCACTATAATGATTATAGTGAATGGATCCCTTGGGGATTTCATCTGAATTACGGCACTCAGAGATTTAGATGGAAACCCCAAAGTAAGTGCTCAGCGTAGAGCGCCGGATAAATGTGATCCCAAATGTTATGTAAAATGGTCCCAGTAAAAGCATCAACTCAATACACAAAAAAAGCAAGTCCCCACTCAGGTCCACCATCTGTTATCGTTAATATAGGGGGCTTCCACATTACAGTAGCACAAAGGCTCTGGAAAAGCAAAATGGCTCCTCACCCGCAAAAAGAAATTCAGCAAATTCTGTGCTCTCAAATCCAAATGCCCCCCTCCTTTCTGAGCACCACAGTGTACCTAATCCACATATAGTGTCCACATGTTTGGCAGGGGTATAATTTCCAAAATAGGGTCACTTGAGGGGGGATTCTGCTTTTCTAGCATTTAGGGGCTCTGTATTTGGAGTTTGCATACTATTCTAGGAAAATATCCACTCCAGGAGGCATATAGCTCTCCGTCGCTTCCAAGTCTCTCCATATGGCTAATCACTACTGTATAGCCACATATGGGGTATTTCTACATTCAGCAGAAATTGTGGGACAAATTTTGGTGCCATTTTTGCCCATTTCCCAGTGTGAAAATGTAAAATCTGGGGCTAAATCATAATTTGTGCGGTAAAAATGTAATTATTGTTTCTTACTTCCCAATTCTGTGACATACCTATGGTATCAATATGATCACTGCACCCCTAGATGAACTCACTGCGAGGTGTAGTCTGTAAAATGACATCGCTTATGTGGGGTTTCTGTTGTTCTGGCACCTCAGGGGCTCTGCAAATGTGACATGGCACCCTCAACCATTCCAGCAAAATCTGAACTCCAATGTGGCGATTCTTCCTTTCTGAGCTTTGCACTGTGCCTCAAAAGTATTTTTCTCCCACACATGGGGTATTGGCACACTCAGGAGAAATTGCAATTTTGGGGTCCATTTTCTCCTGGTACCCTTGAGAAAATGAAAAAATTGAGGCTAGAAGAAAAATTCTGCGGGAAAAATGTTCTTAGTCCTATGTTCTAAACTTCTGAGAAGCACCTGGGGGTTCACGATGCTCACCACACATGTAGATAAGTTGCTTGAGGGTCTAGTTTCCAAAATGGGGTCACTTGTGGGGGGTTTCCACTGTTTAGGCACATCAGGGGCTCTCCAAATGGGACATGGTGTCCGCTCTTGATTCCAGCCAATTTTTTGTTCAAAAAGTCAAACCTTGCTCCTTCCCTTCCGGATCCTGCCGTGCGCCCAAACAGTGGTTTTCCTCCACATATTGTGTATTGACGTACTCAGCAGAAATTGCAAAAATATTTTTGTGGTCCATTTTCTCCTGTTACCGTTGGGAAAATAAAAAATTGAGGGATAACAGATGATTTTTGTGGAAAAAATTTGATTTGATATTTTCTTGACTTTACATTATAAACCTATGTGAAGCAACTGGGGGTTCAAGGTGCTCACCAAACATCTAGATAAGTTCCTTGGGGAGTGTATTTTCCAAAATTGGGTGACTTCTGGTGGGGTTTCCACTGTTGAGGCACATTAGGTGCTCTCCAAACGCAACATGGCGTCCGCTCTCGATTCCAGCCAATTTTATGTTAAAAAAGTCAAACAGCGCTCCTTCCCTTCCGAGCTCCGTCGTGCGCCCAAACAGTGGCTTTCCCCCACATATGGGGTATTGGCGTACTCAGGACAAATTGCACAACAATTTATGGGGTCTAGTCTCTCCTGCTACCCTTGTGATCATAAAAAAATGTTCCTAAGTAAATTTTTTGTGACAAAAAGTTAAATGTTCATTTTTTCCTTCCACATTGCTTCAGGTCCTGTGAAGCACCTGAAGGGTTAATAAACTTCTTGAATGTGGTGTTGAGCACCCTGAGGGGTGCAGTTTTTAGAATACTGTACCTTTTTGGCATTTTCTGTCATATAGCCAGGGGCGTGCTGGCTTATGAAAAGGGCGGTGGATAGTATAGTCATGAGGGCGCCATGCTCCAACCCATTCTCCGCCCCTTCCCCGCCTATTCTCTGCCCCAACCACCGGCTCTTGTGAAGGACATGCACCTCTACAGTATATACACCTCTATATACACCTCACAGCCCCCCCCATGCACCTCTATATACATCACAGCCCCCCCATGCACCTCTACAGTATATACGCCTCACAGACCCCACCCATGCACTTCTACAGTATTTACATCTCACAGACCCCCCATGATGCACCTCTCTATATACATCTCACAGCCCCCCAAGCACCTCTACAGTATATACACTTCAAAGACCCCCACCTCTATAATACACCTGACCTCACACAGACAGCCCCTGACTGTGCTTTACAGGGTTCAGCTCCTCAGAGGTGACTCACAGCCGCCTCGCGCTTCCCGCCCTCACACAGGAGAAGTCTCTCCATGGCAACGGGCACAGCGCAGGAGCCCCGCCCAGTCCCGTCATGTGACCCTCGCCACTGCTCCCGCAGCCTCTTCCCCGCCCGCCCTCTCGCCGTCTCACGTCACCGCAGCCGCAGGTCCTTGTCCTCCGTCCAGGGCCGGCTCCAGGTTTTTATGGGCCCCGGGCGAAAGAGCCTCAGTGGGCCCCTTTAACACAGACCACGATTCATGATGCACAGATACAGCAGAGAAATATGGGTACAGTACAATGCCAAATACTTCTCTGCTTCCATTACATGAGTGATATCTATTGTAAATTCTACAATAGCTCAAAAACCACCAAATCCTCACAGCGCACAGAACAGACTGGACAGTACAGTCCTCCATACAATATTATGGGCACCACAGTCTCCCCCTCATCACCCATATAATACCCCATGCAGGATGTCACCCCCCATATAATGCTCCATACAGAATACTGGACCCAAAATAATGCTCCATACAGAATACTGGACCCAATATAATGCTCCATACAGGATACTGATCCCCATATAATGCTCCATACAGGATACTGGTCCCCATATAATGCTCCATACAAAATATGGAGCTCTCCTCTGCGCTGTACTGCGTTCTGCACTGTTACAGCTCAGGAAAGGGCGCTGTGGAAAGACTCCCCATTATCATCATGATTGCCTCCCCATCATCATCAATGCCTGCCCATCATCATCATCTTCTCCCCATCATCAATGCCTGCCCATTATCATCAATGCCTGCCCATTATCATCATCTTCTCCCCATCATCATCAATGCCTCCCCATTATCAGCAATGCCTGCCCATCATCATCTCCTCCCCATCATCATCAATGTCTGCCCATCATCATCTTCTCCCCATCATCAATGCCTGCCCATTATCATCTTCTCCCCATCATCATCAATGCCTCCCCATTATCAGCAATGCTGCCATCATCTCTTTCCCCATCATCAATGCCTCCCCATTATCATCAATGCCTGCCCATTTCATCATCTTCTCCCCGTCATCATCAATGCTCCCATTATCAGCAATGCCTGCCTCACATTCCTCCCCATTCATCAATGTCTGCCATTCATTCTCCCATCATCAATGCCTGCCCATTATCATCATCTTCTCCCATCATCATCAATGCCTCCCCATTATCAGCAATGCCTGCCCATCATCATCTTCTCCCCATCATCAATGCCTCCCCATTATCAGCATGCTGCCCATCATCACACACAGACAGCACATCAAACACTCTCTCCACATACATACATACACACACACATACATACATCACAAAGCACCGCACTATCATACCACACACATACATACACACACAAAGCACCGCACTACATACACACACAGAGACGTCCCTACCTGTTCAGCTCCCCGCGCTCTGTGCACAGCCGGCCGCTGAATGATGACTCAATCACGGCCGGCGTGAGAGAAGCACCCCCGACCCCCTGGAGCCCCGGAGCTGCGGCAGCGAGGCCGGGAGAGGAAGTATTGTTCCAGCTGCTGCCGGGCTGTGAGAGGAGCGGGGGGGCCCCGTGGCGCGCTGACCACGGCTCCCGCGGGGGGTTCCACTGCGCGCGGATGGAGCGCCCACACCCGGATCGATTCGGGGAGGCGCCGGCCCCCCACTCCGATGGGCGCACTGGGACACGTCCCGGTGGGCCAGCACGCCCCTGCATATAGCCCCCTCAAAGTCACTTTAAAAAAAAAATTGGTTTTGTAAATTTTGTTGGAAAAATTAGAAATCGCTGGTCAAATTTTAACCCTTATATCTTCCTAAGGAAAAAAAAATGTTTAAAAAATTGTGCTGATGTAAAGTAGGCATGTGGGAAATGGTATTTATTAGCTATTTTGTGTGACACCACTTTCTGATTAAAGGGCATAACAGTAAAAATTTAGAAAATTGTGAAATGTTCAAACTTTTTGCCAAATTTTCGATTTTTCAACAAATAAATACAAGTCATATCGAAGAAATTTTACCCCTATTATGAAGTACAATGTGTCACGAAAAAAACATCTCAAAATCAGTGGGATCTGTAGAAGTGTTCCAGAGTTAAAACCACATAAACTGGCAGTGGTCAGATTTCAAAATTTAGGTCTGGTCCACATTCACCTCAGAGAGGTATTCACATTGATACGTAGGGCCCTGTCAGTTTTGAGACCACCTTGACTTTGGTTGCTGGGCAGGCATGAATTGGCCAAATTATGTGCAAAGCGTCTAATTTTTTCCTAGCATTCAGAAGCCGTATTACTATTCATATTTCACATTTGCATGCTTTAGCACGATAGAGTGCAACTTTACTTGTATACTTAAAGGGAACCTGTCAGCAGGATTGTGCACAGTAACCTACAGACAGTGTCAGGTTGGCACCGTTATACTGATTACAATGATATATTGGTTGATGAAATCCGTCTTGTGGCTGTTTCTTAATCTTTATTTTCAGTTTTGTGTTAATGATATGCTCGTGCCCTAAGGCGAGGCTTGGGCGGGGCTGTAGGCGGGGCTGGTGTATGTGTGCTCTGATTAGATATTCATAATGCAGCCGCCCCCTAGTTTGCATAATTAATACCAGCACATACTGAATGAAAAAAAAAACGCTTCTGCAGGCAGCAAAATCGCATGGCTACTGTGCACTTAATCCCTTTTGCTTATTTAATTGAGGCAAAAAAAAAGTAAATTTGAAAATGGCGCCTGCCACACCTGCGCAGTAGCAGCTATCAGTGTGTATAGAGATCCAATAGCTGCTTGTTATGAATGTGCTAGAGATGGTTTCTGAGCAGAGGCTCCCTCTGGTGGTTACAGACAGTACTGAACCTTTCAGCGAGGAATGGCAATCTGGGATCACGGACTGGTCTGATATAAGGGAGGTTCCCTCCCAAGATGGTTGCCGGTGATCAATTGTTCTTGTCTCAATTGTGGTTCCTGGTTCATTTGGAAGTTTGCTGAGTCTTGCCTGCATCTTCTGCTATCAGATAAGATATTTTCTGCTTTTATTTTTGTGCTTGCTATTTGCATTGTTTTCTGCACATTTGTGGAGGACAGCGGGGTTCCCTCCTGGGGCCTGAGCTCCTCACAGTTTGTCTGTAACCTCTATTGTTTTTTCATTTGCTTTTTCCTGCTTTTTCAGCGGCTGCAGCTTGGTTTTGTTCACACTAAGATCTGATTTAGTGGGAGGCGAGATCGTGTGATCTCAGTATTTTTGTAATCAGAATTGTTGGATTTTTGTAGGGTTTTCTGGGTTGCAGAAAGTAATCTCTCCTGTCCTTTCCTATTTAGTCAGCTTGTGGCCCCAGCGTTTGCTCAATCTGTTTTCTGCCTGCGTTTGTGTTTTCATCTTGTCTAACCGCCATTACATGTTTGGGGGCTGCCTATTCCTTTGGGGCTCTACTCCGGGGCAGTTAGCTTTCCTGTTTCTATCTTTAGGTATAGCTAGCTCTCAGGCTGTGACGAGGCGTCTAGGATCAACGTAGGAACGCTCCACGGCTACCTCTAGTTGTGTGGTTTGTTCAGGTTTCTGCAACCCATTAGTTACCAACATCTCAGGTGTTCGGCTGCCCTGCTGTTGTTCCTGTCCTCCTCAGCTACCGTACATAACAGCTGCTATTGTGCAGGCGCCGTCATCTTGCTGGAGAAGAAAAAAAAGATTTCCTCTTCCAAGATGGCGCCGCCTGCGCCTGCGCGATAGCAGCTATCGGAGATCTGAAAATAAAGATTAAGAAACAACCACAAGACGGATTTTGTCAGCCAAGGTATCGTTTTAATCTGTATAACGGCACCAACCAGACACTGTGTGTTGGTTACTATGCACAATTCTGCTGACAGGTTCCCTTTAAGGGTTGAAAGTAACTCTCCAGTAGAAAGTGTGGTAAATAGAAGTCGATAGAAATGGAAAACCCTTCATATTTTAGACCAAGTTGGCGTAAAAGTTAATTTTCTGTTTATATATTTATATTTCTTGGTCATTTTTTCCCCCAGCCATGACCTCTGCTGATCTCCTAGAAGAACTGAACTGCTCCATCTGCCTGGGCATCTATACAGATCCCGTCACTCTGAGATGTGGCCACAACTTCTGCCAGGGGTGCATTGATTGTGTGTTGGATAGCCAGGAGCAGTCCGGAGAATACTCCTGCCCTGAATGCCGAGAAGAATTCCAGGAACGTCCAGCTCTGAGAAAAAACACAACCCTGAATAACATAGCTCAACGTTTCTTGTCTACACAACCTAAAGAGGAGCAAGGAACAATATTCTGCACCTACTGTATCAAGTCTTCGGTGGCAGCTATTAAATCCTGCTTGTTGTGTGAGGCTTCTCTGTGCGAGAGTCACCTGATGGTCCACAGCAAGTCACCAGAACACATCCTATTGGAACCCACCACTGATATGCGTAGCAGAAAATGCTCTGTCCACCAGAAGATCCTGGAGTATTACTGCACAAAAGATGGCACCTATATCTGTGTGTCCTGTAGATTAGATGGAGCCCACAAGGGACACAAGACTAAGACGATGATAGAGGTATCAAATGAGAAGAAAGAGAGATCAAGACAGATCTTGAGGGACCTGGCTGCAAAAAATAAAGAGACAGAGAAGGTCATCCATAAACTGCAAGACCACAAGAGAAAAATACAAGAAAAGGTCAACAGGGAAATTGAAAAAGCATCCACAATATTTAACGACATCAGAAAACGACTCGAAGACGAGGAGAAGAAGACCTTTAGCGAGATCTACAGGCAGAAAGATCAGGTGTTACTCGGAGTCACTCAACTTCTCAAGCCGCTTGAGATGGAGAAGGAAAACCTTTCCTACAAGATGGATCACATCATGAAACTGTGTAACATGGCCGATCCATTTCATGTCCTACAAGAAAAGGAACCCGATAAAGATATGTTTGATACCAAACATGACGAGATTGGAAATTTAGACAATCTGGATGTAGATCTTATCTCGAAAACAATAAACAGAAGTTTATCCGACCTTGTCTCTGGTGTGAAAACCAAAACTCATACGGAAAAAGCAATGACCATAACTCTAGATGAGAACACAGCTTGTGAAGACATCAGTATATCAGGCGACTTATCAACTATATCGAAATCAGAGATGAAACAGTACCACCCCAACAGATTCGAGTACTATCCACAGGTTCTCAGCATCCAGAGCTTTTCTTCAGGACAACACTGCTGGGAAGTGGAAACCAGTGAATCGGGAAACTGGAGGATCGGAGTCAGCTACGCCAACGTCGAAAGAAGAGGAGATCACTCATATTTCGGAGACAACGCCAAGTCCTGGTGCTTGCGGAGATACAATATTAATCTATATTCAGTTCTGCATGACAGCAAGGAGGTGCAAATAAGGCACAAGGTCTCCTGTCACCGATTGAGAATATGTCTGGACTACGAGGCTGGGCATTTGTCTTTTTACGAATTGACTGACCCCGTTACACATATTCACACCTTCACTGCCACCTTCACTGAGCCCTTACACGCTGCGTTTTGTGTGTGGGATGACTGGGTGAAAATACTGAATTAGAAAAGTCGCATTGTTAAAACTAACTTGAGATAACCTAGGCTTTACAAAAATAGCTTAATACAGTGGGGAAAAGAAGTACTTGATACACTGCCGATTTTGCACATTTTCCCACCTACAAAGAAAGGAGACATCTGTTATTTCTATCATAGGTACACTTCACCTGTGAGAAAAACAGAACTTCAAATTTGGTCCAGAAACCTTTGTTTGCAATTACAGAGGTCAGATGTTTCCTGTAGTTCTTGACCAAGTTTGCACACACTGCAGCAGGGATTTTGGCCCACTCCTCCATACAGATCTTCTCCAGATTTTTCAGGTTTCGAGGCTGTCCCTGGGCAACATTGAGTTTCAGCTCCCTTCAAAGATTTTCTATTGGGTTCAGGTCTGGAGACTGGCCGGGCCACTCCAGGATCTTGAAATGCTTCTTACGGAGCCACTCCTTAGTTGCCCTGGCTGTGTGTTTTGAGTCACTGTCATGTTGGAAGACCCAGTCATGACCCATCTGCCATGCTTTTACCGAAGGAAGGAAGTTGTTGGCCGAAATCTCACGATACATGACCCAATCCATTCTCCTTTCAATACAGTGGAGTTGTCCTGTCCTGCAGAAAAGCACTCCAAAGTATGATGTTTTCCCCACCGTGCTTCACGGTTGGGATGGTGTTCTTGGGGTTGTACTCATCCTTCTTCCTCCAAACACGGCGAGTGGAGTTGATACCAAAAAGTTCTATTTTGGTCTCTTCTGACCACATGACCTTCTCCCATGTCTTCTCTGGATCATCCGGATGGTCATTGATGAACTTCAATTGGACCTGGACATGTGCTGGCACGAGAAGGGTGACCTTGCGTGCCCTGCAGGATTTTAATCCATGACGATGTAGTGTGTTACTAACAGTAATGTTTGACTGTGGTCCCAGCTCTCTTCAGGTCATTGACCAGATCCTCCCGTGTAGTTCTGGGCTGATTCCTGACCTTTCCGTGAATCATTCTTACCCCACGAGGCGAGACCTTCCATGGAGCCTGTGGTAGATTGACAGTCATCTTGTGTTTCTTCCAACAGTTGTTGCCTTCTCACCATGCTGCTTGCCTATTGTCCTGTAGCTCATCCCAGCCTTGTCCCTGGTGTCCTTAGACAGCTCTTTGGTGTTGGCCATGGTGGAGAGGATGAAATATGAGTGACTGAGTAGACAGGTGTTTTTTTCTACAGGTAACAAGTTCAAACAGGTGCGATTAATACAGGTAATGAGTGCAGAGTAGGAGGCTTCTTAAAGAAAAACTATCTGGTCTGTGAGAGCAGAATTCTTGCTGGTTGTTCGGTGATCAAATACTTATTTCATGCAGTAAAATGCAAACGAATTATGTAAAAATCATACAATGTGATTTTATGGATTTTTTTTTTAGATTCTATCTCTTGCAGTTGAAATGTACCTACGATAAAAAGTACAAACCTCTCCATTGTTTGTAGGTGGGAAAACTTGCAAAGTTGGCAGGGTATCAAATACTTATTTTCCCCACTGTATTTGTCCAGACTATTGATTTCTTAGATCCTAGGTCATACCCAATTAAGTAATCCACTGTGCATGAGCTGCCAAGATTTATGGAAGGAAAGTGACGACCACTTTAAACACATTTATTACCTTTACAGAGTGGCTGTCACTTCCAAACACATTCGCTTACTGTCCAGTAAGCTGGAAATAGTCATTATGCACGTTATAGCTAATATACTATATTCTGCATCTCAAATAGATAGATTTGATTAATCTATTATTTAGTGCATATTGGTTGAAACAGACCCCACTGCGGAGCCCCTACACTCTTAATAAAAAATTGAGGTGCGGTTTCAGAAAAGGTGACATTGATTTCTCTGAGCATGACCTTGTCCAAAGATTATGTTATTTGCCAGACACCTAAAGGGTAATATGAAAGAAATCAGGAAATGTAGGAAAGTTGTTGGAACCAACTACAACAAACTTATAATAAGAAATTGAGATTGCTACCCAAGACTCCAGAAAGGGAAACCTTGAACTAGCCATAGCCATTCTGTTTGCTATTGTTGCTTTTTTAATAAAAGATTAACTTTAGTTTTATAATTAAGTTAATGCATTGATCGTGAGCTGAGTGCACACCACCAGGATGGAGGATACAGCTGTCCTGACTGCAGGCGAGGTTCGTGTGATGTCCTGCCTTTGCAGAGGAACGTGACTGTGTGCCATAGTAGAGAGATTCCAGTCTGCTGAGCCAGAATGGAGTAATGAAGTCTTCTGTACATATTGCATTCCCGCTTCCAAACTGGCTGTCAAGTCCTGTCTCCATTGTGAAGCTTCTCTGTGCTCGGACCATCTCAGAGTCCATAGCAGGTCCTCAGAACATGTCGTATCTGAACCCAGCCCTGTACTGAAAACCAGAAAATGTGCCGTCCACAAGAAGATCCTGGAATATTACTGCTCCGAGGACTCTACACTTATCTGTGTGTCCTGCAGACTGGACAGAGAAAATCCAGGACACAGTGTGGAAACACTGGATAAAGCCTCCGAGAAAGAGACAACTTTTCCAACTTTTGCAAAACTTGGAATCGAAGCGATCAGTGATGGAGAAAAGGTTCTAGAGTCTGGAGAAACGCATGAGAAGTGTCTACGAGAAAGAAGCTGACTTAACAAAGGAAATGACTGTCAGGTTCCGAGATATCAGGAGAAACCTGGAAGAACAAGAGAAGAAAGTCCTGATGGAGGTCTCCAGGCAAGAAAATCAAGCGGCGCTGTCCATCTCCAATCTGATCTGATTTAAAAAAGACATCAACAAACTGGAGCAAGTTCAAAGAAGAGCCACCAGAATGGTGACCGGTCTGCAAACCATGTCCTATGAGGAACGGTTGCAGGATTTGGCAATGTTTAGCTTGCAAAAAAGAAGACTGAGAGGAGACTTAATAGCTGTCTACAAATATCTCAAGGGCTGTCACATTGTATAAGGATCATCTTTATTCTCATTTGCACAAGGAAAGACTAGAAGCAATGGGATGAAACTGAATGGGAGGAGACGCAGATTAGATATTAGAAAAAACTTTTTGACAGTTAGGGTGATCAATGAGTGGAACAGGCTGCCACGAGAGGTGGTGAGTTCTCCTTCAATGGAAGTCTTCAAACAGAGGCTGGACAGACATCTGTCTGGGATGATTTAGAGAATCCTGCTTTGAGCAGGGGGTTGCACCAGATGGCCCAGGAGGTCCCTTCCAACTCTACCATTCTATGATCCAAGAGATGGAAGGAGGAGATACCCAAGGAGATTCATCACACTGAGGCTTCATGTCACATGACCGATCCGGTGACTGTGCTACAAGAATAGCTGTCATGTCGGAGAGACCTTGAGAAGGGACCAATGGTGGGAGCGAAGAGAGATAACCAAAGTCATGAAGTCGTTGGTCTGTGCATGGATCCGATCTCCAACGGATTTCTTGCTCTGTCTGACATGGTAAGAAATGTGATAAAGGGCATTTACCTCCCAGATCCTACAGCTATCATACTGGATGTAAGCACATCCGGTGACCACCTAACTATGGCCGGTTGTCACACTTGCGTGTGTGATGCGAGAAACTCGCGAGTCTCTCGCATCAACACCCGGCACTGCCGCCAGCACTCGGACCTGAGTGTGCGGCTGCATGTATTTCTATGCAGCCGCACACTTCGGTCCAAGTGCCAGCGTCAGTGCTGGGTGGTGATGCGAGTTTCTCGCATCACACACGCAAGTGTGACACCGGCCTATATTAGATAACTTCAAAGCTGCCGCTTGCTCCAAAAGGAACTACCTCCCGAAAGATTTGAGTGTAATCACATCTTGAGCAAAGAGGCTTTTTCATCTGGGGTACATTACTGGGATGTGGAGGGTAGCGGATTGGGGATGTGGTGAGTCGTAGGGTTACCCCAGTATAGGCAGGGCTGGAAGTAAATTAATCATCGGCAGTAACCACTTGTCCTGGACTTTGGAATATTTTATTAGCGAATATTCGGCAACCCACAAAGATGAAGAAGTCTGTGTCTGAAGACCTATCATACTATCGGTTCAAGGTACATCTGGACTATGACACCAGACAGTTGTCCTTTTATGAGCTTGGTGACCCTGTTAAACACCTCCCCACTTTCTCTGCCATCTTTACCGAGCCCTTCCATGCTGCATTCTGGGTCGGATGGGATACAGTCAATACTCACAGTTGGGTGAAAAGTGAAGACTGTGAGATGATGGATAGCTCCTTCTACCATATGTAATCCATTGGCAGTAGCCCGAAGGTGACTCCTAATATATTACCTTCAAAATGGACAACCCTATATAAATTTCTTAAAGCTACGTTGTTGTTTAAATTCCTTCTCACTCCACTAGGGGGCATCAGGTATATTCAGAAAACATTCCAAATCAATGATGCACCTCTATAATCTGCACTCTTAAATATTAAACTCTACAGGACAGATGGTAACCAGATTGGATTACAGAAATAATCCCTCATTAATCAAGCAGATTTCTGGTGCAAAACCGCTTGGTATGGTGCTAATTATTTATTACCTAATATTTATTGTATATCGAGTGAAACACACCCCATTACGGTGCCCCTATACTCTGGAAAAAAAAGTATATGACCCCTTAAATATGAAACACTACAGTAGAGATGGTTACCAGATTAAAGTAATCCAATCTGGTAACCATCTCTATTGTAGTGTTTCATATTTAAGGGGTCACAGACTTTTTTTTTTCAAAGTGTAGGGGCATGGTAATGGGGCCTGTTTCACTCAATATACACAATATTGGGCAATAAATAAATAGCAACATACCAGAAAACTTCTTGATTAATAGGGGATTATTTCTTTAAAGTAATTCAAGCAGTATTCTAGTATGTTGCGAATTGTTTATTACTAGTGATGAGCGAACGTGCTCAGATAATGTGTTATCCGAGTATCTTGGGTGTGCTCAAATAAGATCTTAAAGTCCCTGCGGCTGCATGTTTTGTCTCTGTTAGACAGTCGCAACACATGTGGAGATTGACTAACATCCACAAAACATGCAGCTGTAGGGACTCGGAACATATTATCTGAGCACACCCAAACTACTGGGATGTTATCCACGTGTGTTTTCTCATCACTATTTATTGCCTATTACTTAGTGTATATTGGGTGAAACAAACCCCATTATGGTACCCCTACACTCTGAAAAAAATAATCTAGGCCTGGTGGCTAAAAAGGCGACATTGATAGTAACCGATATCTGGATTTTATATTGTGAATTTTCATTACATTGATTAGAGACTAGTAGGGAGGGGAAAAAAGGAAAATGTGTGAATAAAAATTAACTTTTATTACATAATCATTAAAATATAGTATGAATTGTAAAATACACATGCACCCAAATGGGATGTATATAAGATCACAGCTACAAGGATTGTTGTCACAGCTGTGAGCCAGTAAATTTCAATAAATGCCAGGATGTGGAATAATAAATGTAAATAGGATTCCTGACCAAAGTCCTTTATAAATTACTGGTCGAGTTATTATATACCTATATTTATAGTGTTATCGGGGGGATACAAATACACTGCTCAAAAAAATAAAGGGAATACAAACAGAATATACTTCCAAGTAAATCAAACTTCTGTGAACTCAAACTGTCCACTTAGGAAGCAACACTGATTGACAATCAATTTCACATGCTGTTGTGCAAATGGAATAGACAACAGATGGAAATTATTGGCAATTATCAAGACACACTCAATAAAGGAGTGGTTCTGCAGGTGGGGACCACAGACCACATCTCAGTACCAATGCTTTCTGACTGATGTTTTGGTCACTTGTGAATGTTGGTTGTGCTTTCACACTCGTGGTAGCATAAGACGGCCTCTACAACCCACACAAGTGGCTCAGGTAGTGCAGCTCATCCAGGATGGCACATCAATGCGAGCTGTGGCAAGGTTTGCTGTGTCTATCAGCGTAGTGTCCAGAGGCTGGAGGCGCTACAAGGATACAGGCCAGTACACCAGGAGACGTGGAGGGGGACATAGGAGGGCAACAACCCAGCAGCTACCGCTACCTCTGCCTTTGTGCAAGGAGGATCACTGCCAGAGCCCTGCAAAATTACCTCCAGCAGGTCACAAATGTGCATGTGTCTGCACAAACGGTTAGAAACCAACTCCATGAGGATGGTCTGAGTGCCTGATGTCCACAGATGGGGGTTGTGCTCACAGCCCAACACCATGCAGGACGCTTGGCATTTGCCACAGAATGCCAGGATTGGCAAATTCGCCACTGGCGCCCTGTGCTCTTCACAGATGAAAGCAGGTTCACACTGAGCACGTGACAAAGTCTGGAGACGCCGTGGAGAGCAGTGGGTCAGTAATGGTGGGGTGGCATTTCTTTGGAGGGCCACACAGCCCTCCATGTGCTTGTCAGAGGTGGCCTGACTGACATTAGGTACCGAGATGAGATCCTCAGACCCCTTGTGAGACCATATGCTGGTGCGGTTGGCCCTGGGTTCCTCCTAATGCAGGACAATGCCAGACCTCATGTGGCTGGAGTGTGTCAGCAGTTCCTGCAACATGAAGGCATTGAAGCTATGGACTGACCTGCCCGTTCCCCAGACCTGACTCCGATTGAGCACATCTGGGACATCATATCTCGCTCCATCCAGGTCTGGGAGGAGATCCCTCAGGAGACCATCCTCCACCTCATCAGGAGCATGCCCATGCACTGTAGGAAGGTCATACAGGCATATGGAGGCCACACACACTACTGAGCATCATTTCGACTTGTTTTAAAGACATTACATTCCACTTTAATTTTGTGGGTAAATCCAAATCCAGGTTTCCATTGGTTAATAAATTTGATTTTCATTGATGATTTTTGTGTGATTATGTTGTCAGCACATTCAACTTTGTACAGAACAAAGTATTCAATGAGAATATTTCATTCATTCAGATCTAGGATGTGTTATTTGAGTGTTCCCTTCATTTTTTTGAGCAGTGTATATTTATACATGTGGATAGCGTGACCCCTGTGTAGGTTTATTTAGCGATCCTACCCAAAGTCAATACTGACACAGTATCAGGACATGTGTTCCTGACGTGTTTCGTCGGGATACCGGCTTTTTCTAATGACATGGTGGGCCGCATTTTCCAGATATTTATGCACCCTGTCATGACTGACAGCCAGGTTGACCAATCTCTGAGATGTATATCTTAAGGATTTGGAACTAAAGATTAAGCCAAGTATCATTATTCTCAACACAAAAAAGCTGAATCAAATGTTCAGGAGTTGACTGATGATTTAATCCAGGTCTGAGAGGAGATCCCTCAGGAGAACATTCGCCTCATCAGGATCATGCCCAGGCGTTGTAGGGAGGTCATACAGGCACGTGGAGGCCACACACACTACTGAGCATCATTTCTTTGGCTAGAGGACTTTCCACTGAAGTTGGATCAGCCTGTAATTAGATTTTTCTCTTTGATTTTCAGACCCTACCCTTTATTGTACGGTCATAAGGACACAAAACTAAGGTTCATGTATTAAAAGACATTCACTGCCCTGCGTGATCCACACCCTCTGCACAATCCCCACACACACACTCCTGCCTGATCCCCACACAATTTCTACTTTGTCTGATCTCCACATACACACACCATAAAAAATTGCACATTGATGTTAATACAGGGGCGTCATTAATAATCTGCAAGCCAGACACTTTGCCTCACACCTGTGTGACTGGTTTCCTGTATAAGCCATATCAATGTGCAATTTAATCTACTAAGCAGCCAACTGCTCCATAATCTGGTAGGTGTTGGGATGGCTGTTCAGTAGTTTGCACCTGTGCTGCCCCTTGCCTTTATTAGTGGAGGCCTGCTGCATCCTGCTCCATGTGCATCTGTTATCAAACAGGGTTTTTTGGGAAGGCCGTATCTTATGGTATGTGATTTTTTTAATTTTTCTATATCCCCCCCACACACTCTACTCTGTGCCTGATCCCCACACACACACACACGCTCTACTCTGTGCCTGATCCCCCACACACACACTCTACTCTCTGCCTGATCCCCACACACACACACACTCTACTCTGCCTGATCCCCACACACACACACACACACTCTACTCTGCCTGATCCCCACACACACACACACTCTACTCTCTGCCTGATCCCCACACACACACACACACACACTCTACTCTGCCTGATCCCCCATACACACACACTCTACTCTGCCTGATCCCCACACACACACTCTACTCTCTGCCTGATCCCCACACACACTCTACTCTCTGCCTGATCCACACACACACACATTCTACTCTCTGCCTGATCCCCACACACACACTCTACTCTCTGCCTGATCCCCACACACTCACACACACACACACACACACTTTACTCTCTGCCTGATCCCCACACACACACACTCTACTCTCTGCCTGATCCCCACACACACACACTCTACTCTCTGCCTGATCCCACACACACACACTCTACTCTCTGCCTGATCCCCACACACACACACACACACACACACATATTCTACTCTCTGCCTGATCCCCACACACACACACTCTACTCTCTGCCTGATCCCCCCCCACACACACACTCTACTCTCTGCCTGATCCCACACACACTCTACTCTCTGCCTGATCCCCACACACACACTCTACTCTGCCTGATCCACACACACACACTCTACTCTCTGCCTGATCCCCACACACACACACTCTACTCTCTGCCTGATCCAAACACACACACACTCTACTCTCTGCCTGATCCACACACACTCACTCTACTCTCTGCCTGATCCACACACACTCACTCTACTCTCTGCCTGATCCACACACACTCACTCTACTCTCTGCCTGATCCACACACACTCACTCTACTCTCTGCCTGATCCACACACACTCACTCTACTCTCTGCCTGATCCACACACACACACTCTACTCTCTGCCTGATCCACACACACACCACTCTACTCTCTGCCTGATCCCACACACACACACTCTACTCTCTGCCTGATCCACACACACACACTCTACTCTCTGCCTGATCCACACCACACACTCTACTCTCTGCCTGATCCACACACACACACTCTACTCTCTGCCTGATCCACACACACACACTCTACTCTCTGCCTTATCCCCCCCCCACACACACACTCTACTCTCTGCCTGATCCCCCCCACACACACTCTACTGCCTGATCCCCACACACACACTCTACTCTCTGCCTGATCCCCACACACACACACTCACTCTCTGCCTGATCCCACACACACTCTACTCTCTGCCTGATCCCCACACTCTACTCTCTGCCTGATCCCCACACACTACTCGCTGCCTGATCCCCACACACTTTCCCTCTGCCTGATCCCACACCACACTCTACTCTCTGCCTGATCCCACACACACTCTACTCTCTGCCTGATCCACACACACACACTCACTCTACTCTCTGCCTGATCCACACACACACTTACTCTCTGCCTGATCCCCACACACACACTCTCACTCTGCCTGATCCCACACACACCCTCTACTCTGCCTGATCCCACACACACACTCTACTCTGCCTGATCCCCACAACACCACACACTCTACCTGATCCCCACACACACACACTCTACTCTGCCTGATCCCCACACACACACACTCTACCTGATCCCCACACACACACACTCTACTCTGCCTGATCCCCACACACACACTCTACTCTGCCTGATCTCCACACACACTCTACTCTGCCTGATCCCACACACACACACTCTACTCTGCCTGATCCCCACACACCACTCTACTCTGCCTGATCCCCACACACTCTACTCTGCCTGATCCCCAACACACTCTACTCTGCCTGATCCCCACACACACACTCTACTCTGCCTGATCCCCACACACACACTCTACTCTGCCTGATCCCCACACACACACTCTACTCTGCCTGATCCCCACACACACACTCTACTCTGTGCCTGATCCCCCCACACACACTCTACTCTCTGCCTGATCCACCCACTCTACTCTGCCTGATCCCCCACACACACACTCTACTCTCTGCCTGATCCACCCACTCTACTCTGCCTGATCCCCACACACACACACTCTACTCTCTGCCTGATCACCACACTCTACTCTCTGCCTGATCACCACACACTCTACTCTCTGCCTGTTCCCCCCCACACACTCTACTCTGCCTGATCCCCCCCACACACACACTCTACTCTGCCCGATCCCCACACACACTCTACTCTCTGCTAGATCCACACTCTACTCTCTGCCTGATCCACACACACTCTACTCTCTGCCTGATCCACACACACTCTACTCTCTGCCTGATCCACACACACTCTACTCTCTGCCTGATCCACACACACACTCTACTCTCTGCCTGATCCACACACACTCTACTCTCTGCCTGATCCACACATACTCTACTCTGCCCGATCCCCACACACACACACACACTCTACCTGATCCCCACACACACACTACTCTCTGCCTGATCCCCCCCACACTCTACTCTGCCTGATCCCCACACACACACTCTACTCTCTGCCCGATCCCCCCACAGTGTACTCTCTGCCCGATCCCCCCACACACACTGTACTCTCTGCCTGATCACCACACACACACACTACCAGATCCCCACACACTCTACCTGATCCCCCCACACACACTCTACTCTGCCTGATCCCCCACACACACTCTACTCTGCCTGATCCCACACACTCTACTCTGCCTGATCCCCCCCACACACTCTACTCTGCCTGATCCCCCCACACACTCTACTCTGCCTGATCCCCACACACACACACTACTCTCTGCCCGATCCCCACACACACACACTACTCTCTGCCCGATCCCACACACACACTCTACTCTCTGCCCGATCCCCCAGTGTACTCTCTGCCCGATCCCCCCAACACACTGTACTCTCTGCCTGATCACCACACACACACACTACCAGATCCCCACACACTCTACCTGATCCCCCCACACACACTCTACTCTGCCTGATCCCCCACACACACTCTACTCTGCCTGATCCCCACACACACACACACACTCTACTCTGCCTGATCCCCACACACACACAGTACCTGATCCCCACACACACACTCTGCCTGATCTTCACACACACTCTACTCTGCCTGATCCTCCATTTATTTACAGACAGTAAATACACAAAAGATTCGGGTAAATTAGGTTTAGTCAAGAGTTGGCGCTATAACTGATCCGACGCATCCCCCGTTCTGTGTATGCAGCTCCAGTGCAGACCTTTGCGTAAAAAGGGTTTATAGTTTGTACTTACTTAGGAAACCGGAGCCAGTGCCGCTTCAGGTAGTGTGAGACTACCACTCCCAGCATGCCCTGACCAGGAGTGTTGGGGAGGAATTCTGGGAGTTGTAGCTTTAGACATAGGGCTGCACCTGAGCTGTGTACACAAACAATTGATCTGTTATTTTTTTTTTATTTTAGATGTTTGCAAAGTTTACCGATCTGTAATACTCTGGATTTGGATGAACGCTTTTATTAAAATAAAAATCTCTCAAAGATTAAAGGCATCATCCTAAAAATAAATAGCTCCCCTTAAGGCCACCGATACTCGGGCCTTCCGAAACGGGGACCGATCTGGTTTCCTGGGCAGATCCCAATGCTGCGATGCGCGCTACTTAGGATCCCCCCATCTGGACACTCGGTTCCGAGATCTTGTGACCCAAGACCCTCTTAGGATGCTCAGTTGGCTTTTAACCTCTTGATGTCAGCGGCGGTGGCCATGTTGGCAGCGTCCTCCAGGTCCCGTTTGGCGCTGGGGACGGGTTTTGAGTTGTTCGGGGCCGCGGCCTCCGGTTCCTGCAGCCGTTGTTCCCTCCTCTGCTTCCGCTCCTCCAGTTCTTCCAGCTCTTCAGCGAACAAGGCCCGGAGCGGCCCCATCAGCTTGGGGAGGGTCTGCAGGTCACGCAGACGGATCTGAAACGCAGCAACGGGCACAGTGAGTAAAGGGATCACTGCAACGTGACGTTCCAGGGGCTAAGAAGCGACTGACCCTCATGTGATCGAAGGAGACCCCGACCTTCCCGCTGAAGCGGTCGCTCATCAGGGGCAGCTTGGCGTAGCGCTGACTGAAGTGGTTCAGCATCATGAAGTCGGCATTCATGTCCATCCCGACGGCGAGGGCCTGTGAGGTTGTGCTGTAAGGGACGAGGACAGGTTACAGCAGAGCCAGGGGGGGCGCACGGGTTATAGCAGAGCTGGGTGTGCGCCTCCCCTGGAACACAGGTTATAGCAGAGCCAGGCGTGCGCCCCCGCTGGAGCACGGGTTATAGCAGAGCTGGGCGTGTGCCCCCCCTGGAGCACAGGTTATAGCAGAGCCAGGCGTGTGCCCCCCCTGGAGCACGGGTTATAGCAGAGCCAGGCGTGCGCCCCCCCCGAAGCACGGGTTATAGCAGAGCCAGGCGGGTGCCCCCCCCCCCCACTGGAGCACGGGATATAGCAGAGCCAGGCGTGCGGCCCCCCCAGAGCACGCGTTATAGCAGAGCCAGGCGTGCGGCCCCCCCTGGAGCACACGTTATAGCAGAGCCGGGAGTGCCCCCCACTGGAGCACGGGATATAGCACAGCTGGGCATGAGCGAACCCTGGAGCACGGGATATAGCAGAGCCGGGCGTGCACAGCCCTGGAGCACAGGATGTAGCAGAGCTGGGCATGCGCCCCCCTGGAGTATGGGATATAGCAGAGCTGGTCATGCGCAACCCTGGAGCACGGGATATAGCAGAGCTGGGTGTGCGGCCCATTGGAGCATGGGCGTGCATCCCCCTGGACTCTGGGTTATAGCAGAGCTGGGAGTGCGGCCCCTTGGAGCAAGTGTTACAGCAGGGGTAGGTGTGCATCCTCCTTCACCGCTGTACCTGTGTGCCTTGTCAATGGCGTCCTGCTCCAGCCCGTCCTCCAGCGTGGCCTCGTGGATCAGCAGGCTGGCGTCCTTCCCTGATAAAAAATGAGTCACGTTAGGGAATTGCTTTTTAGGCGACTGCCTCGCACATGGCCACCCGTGCTGCCGCCATCTTACCCATCCTGACGAGAGCGTCGCACGGCATGGTGTCCCCCGAAAACACCAACTTCCAGCCGGACTGGTGGACGATGGCGCAGCCGAAGGCGTTCTTACAGTGACGGACGAAGCAGGTCTGAAACTGGACGGGCGAGAGGAGGTCATGTGATTATCCTCCAGTCACACCCAGAGCTGCGCTCACAGTTCTCCTTGTCCTCCCGTCACTCACACCCAGAGCTGCGCTCACAGTTCTCCTTGTCCTCCCGTCACTCACACCCAGAGCTGCGCTCACAGTTCTCCTTGTCCTCCCGTCACTCACACCCAGAGCTGTGCTCACAGTTCTCCTTGTCCTCCCGTCACTCACACCCAGAGCTGCGCTCACAGTTCTTACCTTCCAGTCACACCCAGAGCTGCACTCACCGTTCTCATACTCCAGTCACACCCAGAGCTGCACTCACCGTTCTCATACTCCAGTCACACCCAGAGCTGCGCACTCAGTTCTTACCTTCCAGTCACACCCAGAGCTGCGCACTCAGTTCTTACCTTCCAGTCACACCCAGAGCTGCGCACTCAGTTCTTAACTTCCAGTCACACCCAGAGCTGCACTCACCGTTCTCATACTCCAGTCACACCCAGAGCTGCGCACTCAGTTCTTATCCTCCGGTTACACCCAGAGCTGCGCTCACAGTTCTTCTCTGCTCTCGGCTGATAGCCTTGTACAGTGACGGAGCGCAGCTCTGGAGGTGACCGGCGTTCTGTGTGGACGCTTCACCTTCTCTAGCTGGTACGTCTCCAGCAGGGCGGCGATCAGGCCTCGAGTCTTGGGACAATTCACTTCGGAGGTGTCCATCAAACTCCAGGATGGGACGAAGCTGCAGAGGAACCAATCAGTAAGAGACCACAGAGCCGAGCTGCTGCAGCGCCTCCAGAGGGGAAGTGCAGTATTACATAATGTCCCATCACATCAGGGGGTTGTGTGTGATGGGAGGACCAGTGACTGCCTGCAGCGCCTCCAGAGAAGGTATTACACAATGTCCCATTACATGAGGGGGTTGTGTGTGGAGGACCACCGACTGGCTGCAGCGGTCACTATGGCCAGCGGCCTCACCTGATATTGTGGAGCACCTCCTGGCAGTTGTCGTTGTACTGGTTTATCCAGGTCATCAGGATGGTGGGTCCTATCACCATGATGGGGCTGAACGGCTTCCCGAGAGACGCCTGGAGCAGAACACAATGTATCAAGAGTAGTGGGGCCCCAACACGTGGCCCCCAAGATTATACCCTGGATATAATGGATAATAAAATCTCCTGAAAACAGCGCCACCATCTCTACTGGCTGCAGGTGGTACTGCAGCTCTTGTGCCCCTTATTTCGTACTCACCAGCGCCCGCTCCCGTTCCAGCACCAGACGGAGGAGACCCTGCAGGACATATAGAAGCGTTACCCTCCGGCCATAGTGCCGCCATCCGGGGGCACTCATCCGCGCTCTTACCGTGTGGTGGTCGGCGTGGATGTGGGAGATGAAGACTGCGGAGAGGCGGCTCAGGACGTCGTCCACACGGTCTCCGTAATGTCGGTGCAGCTGCCCGAACGTCCCCTCGCCACAGTCCAGGAGCAGCAGGGCGGAGGGGCTGCCGAGTGAGAAACGCGGGGGTTACTGCGGTGGGCTCCAGGGTAGACCCCCCCTAGGTGATGGCTTACCTGACGTGCACCAGGGTGCTGCTGACATTACGCGTCTTCATGGGGACCGCGGAGCCCGTCCCTAGAAACACGACCTCCGGATGCTGCGCCTCGCCCTCTGCGGGACAGGGAGATCTCACTGATACTTCCTTCCCATCACCATGGGGGGCGCTTTCCATAATGGAGATCAGGGACTGCCGATAACTGTGGGAGCCCTGCACTCACCCACGGCCGGCGTGTCCTCCGCCTGCAGGAGCCTCCGACACTCCTCCAGCGCCCTCCCGAACCCCGGCAGCTCCATCGCCTCCTTCACAAACTCACAGGTTTGATTCTGGGCCACTTGATCTCTGCAAAAGGCAAATCAGCAAACGAAGGGTGTAAATATAGGCGGAGCAGAGAAACATGCAGCCGATTGGCTGACACTTCAAAGCCCCGCCCCTGAGGAGCCACATTCCATACATTGGTCTGCTCACCTCTGCCAGCCCACCTGGGGTCTCAGCTGGTATTTCAGCAGGCACTCTGCCCGCACCCCGGGCCCGGCGGACGCCTCATCCTTCACCAAAACAGGAAAACTATTAATTAGGATGAGAAAGAAAGTGGAGAAAAGGAAAGCGGCGACTCACGGGGAGGGGCCGGATCTCCGGGAGCTGCGGGAAGATCTCCGGGTGGATCAGGTGCAGCTGGCTCTGGACCTTGTAGCTGCTCAGGTTATGGACGGTGGAGGCATGCTCGTTCAGGAGAAGGTGCTCCGTGTCGGGGCCGAACCTGGGGGCGAGAATGAAGCTCCATCACATCTATACTAGAGGGGGCTTCTGAAGTTTGGATGCTCCCATTCAAAGAGACCCCCACAGTTCCCAAGAACCGGGGGCCATCACTGCAGCGCCCTGAGCGGAGCGAACGCAGCCCCTGAGCGCCGACAGGCGAGCAGAAGTCATTTCCTGGACTCTGCTGCCCTCCGGTGGTGACTCAGCAGTATGACAGCGGCACTCACCTCTCCATCCACTGCCGGTACGTGCTGCAGTTGAGAACGTGTTCGGGGGTCATGTGTATCACCAAGGCAACCGAAGTCTCGGCTTTACCTTCCTGATAGCTGGAAGAAATAAAAGACGTAAGCCAGGAGCTCCTGTCCCACCACAGTCACACGGCCGCCTCCCCGCTGCCGTCATATGCTCGCCTCCCCGCTGCCGTCACATGCCAGCCTCCCCGCTGCCGTCACATGCCAGCCTCCCCGCTGCCGTCACATGCCCGCCTCCCCGCTGCCGTCACATGCCCGCCTCCCCGCTGCCGTCACATGCCCGCCTCCCCGCTGCCGTCACATGCCCGCCTCCCCGCTGCCGTCACATGCCCGCCTCCCCGCTGCCGTCACATGCCCGCCTCCCCGCTGCCGTCACATGCCCGCCCCCCCCCGCTGCCGTCACATGCCCGCCTCCCCGCTGCCGTTACACGCCCGCCTCCCCGCTGCCGTCACACGCCCGCCTCCCCGTTGCCGTTACACGCCCGCCTCCCCGTTGCCATCACATGCCCGCCTCCCCGCTACCGTACCTCTTCCATGCCACGTTCTCCGTGACGGGAACTATGAAGTCTTCGCTCGGACACTCCACCACGATAAATGTCAGGCCGGGGATATCGGGGTCCAGGACATCTGCAGGGGAGACCTGGTGGTCGGAAACGACCAAACATCGACCAATCAATAAACAGAAGACGCCAGCCAATGGCAAGGCCCAATATTTGCCCTGTTACCTCTTTGCCGCAGTATGTGACGCTTCTGCCGGCCTTCAGCTGCGTGATGAGCGGCCCGATCTCTGGCGTCCCCCTGTGAGGAGACAATGGTGAGCAGAGTGGCGCTTCCCCGCCAGGACACTAGATGCCGCCAGGGTCCCTCCCCCCAGGCCTGCACAGAATGCAAATCATCAGGCGCTGCAAAGCAGAGGATGCTGGGAGATTTCAGCTGTGCAGGATTGCGAGTTCTGCTCTGGAGGGGCACGTACACTGGGAGCCCCATTTCCTTCGCTTTCACCACCAGGAAGTGTCCCTTTCTGTCATGGAGCTAAAAACAGAGAAGAAACTTATGTCAGCAATCTATTGCTCCCTGTTATCAGCCATTTCCCACCGGACCCCGGGGGGATTCTCACCTTGCAGATGTAGGAGATCACACTGGGCGGGGGTCTGTTGGAGGGTCTGCTCCTGAAATCTAGAAGACATTAGCATCAGCCGCACTCGTTTGCCCCCGAGCCTCGCCCCTCCGATCTCCCATCATACCTGGCGATGTCCTCCCCGGTCTCGGCTCTGACCGACTCCCATCAGCCTCGGGGTGTGGAGACCTCGGGGGGCAACACAAACTTCTCTCACTGACTGCAATAAAAAAAAAAAAAATGCATTTCCCCTTCTGTCCACTAGAGGCCAGTAAAACAGCCGAACTACAGAGCAGCTCACTTTACAGCTGCTGCAAAGCTTGTTCCATATGACAACATGGCGCCTGGGCCGTAACAGCAGCGCGCAGGACTTACAGAGGACGGTGGGCACCTGTGTGACAGCCACGGTCTCATCACTGTACAGGGGATCGGTGTACGGCTGCACATCTGCAGAGGAGGACAGTGATTAGTGACGCACCCCCTGACACCAGTTACCTCCGGACCAGGCCCCTGCTCTCACCCACAGTCAGGCCGTCCATAGCTCCGCAGTACGTCTTAATGGCTTGAAGGAAATTTTTCTGCGAAGAAAAAAAAAACCAAAAGCGTAAAAATGTTCAGCATGCTTTACACTGCAGCCCTGCTCTTTATTAGAGGCTCAGCTTTCCATGCTTTACACTGCAGCCCTGCTCTTTATTAGAGGCTCAGCTTTCCATGCTTTACACTGCAGCCCTGCTCTTTATTAGAGGCTCAGCTCTCCATGCTTTACACTGCGGTCCTGCTCTTTATTAGAGGCTCAGCTTTCCATGCTTTACACTGCAGCCCTGCTCTTTATTAGAGGCTCAGCTTTCCATGCTTTACACTGCAGCCCTGCTCTATATTAGAGGCTCAGCTTTCCATGCTTTACACTGCAGCCCTGCTCTTTATTAGAGGCTCAGCTTTCCATGCTTTACACTGCAGCCCTGCTCTTTATTAGAGGCTCAGCTTTCCATGCTTTACACTGCAGCCCTGCTCTTTATTAGAGGCTCAGCTTTCCATGCTTTACACTGCGGCCCTGCTCTATATTAGAGGCTCAGCTTTCCATGCTTTACACTGCAGCCCTGCTCTTTATTAGAGGCTCAGCTTTCCATGCTTTACACTGCAGCCCTGCTCTTTATTAGAGGCTCAGCTTTCCATGCTTTACACTGCAGCCCTGCTCTATATTAGAGGCTCAGCTTTCCATGCTTTACACTGCAGCCCTGCTCTATATTAGAGGCTCAGCTTTCCATGCTTTACACTGCAGCCCTGCTCTTTATTAGAGGCTCAGCTTTCCATGCTTTACACTGCAGCCCTGCTCTTTATTAGAGGCTCAGCTTTCCATGCTTTACACTGCAGCCCTGCTCTTTATTAGAGGCTCAGCTTTCGATGCTTTACACTGCAGCCCTGCTCTTTATTAGAGGCTCAGCTTTCCATGCTTTACACTGCAGCCCTGCTCTTTATTAGAGGCTCAGCTTTCCATACTTTACACTGCAGCCCTGCTCTATATTAGAGGCTCAGCTCTCCATGCTTTACACTGCAGCCCTGCTCTATATTAGAGGCTCAGCTTTCCATGCTTTACACTGCAGCCCTGCTCTTTATTAGAGGCTCAGCTCTCCATGCTTTACACTGCAGCCCTGCTCTATATTAGAGGCTCAGCTTTCCATGCTTTACACTGCAGCCCTGCTCTATATTAGAGGCTCAGCTTTCCATGCTTTACACTGCAGCCCTCCTCTATATTAGAGGCTCAGATTTCCATACTTTACACTGCAGCCCTGCTCTTTATTAGAGGCTCAGATTTCCATACTTTACACTGCAGCCCTGCTCTATATTAGAGGCTCAGCTTTCCATGCTTTACACTGCAGCCCTCCTCTATATTAGAGGCTCAGCTTTCCATACTTTACACTGCGGCCCTGCTCTATATTAGAGGCTCAGCTTTCCATGCTTTACACTGCAGCCCTCCTCTATATTAGAGGCTCAGATTTCCATACTTTACACTGCGGCCCTGCTCTATATTAGAGGCTCAGCTTTTCATGCTTTACACTGCAGCCCTGCTCTTTATTAGATGCTCAGCTTTCCATGGTTTACACTGCAGCCCTGCTCTTTATTAGAGGCTCAGCTTTCCATGCTTTACACTGCAGCCCTCCTCTATATTAGAGGCTCAGATTTCCATACTTTACACTGCGGCCCTGCTCTATATTAGAGGCTCAGCTTTTCATGCTTTACACTGCAGCCCTGCTCTTTATTAGATGCTCAGCTTTCCATGCTTTACACTGCAGCCCTGCTCTATATTAGAGGCTCAGCTTTCCATGCTTTACACTGCAGCCCTGCTCTATATTACAGGCTCAGCTTTCCATGCTTTACACTGCAGCCCTCCTCTATATTAGAGGCTCAGCTTTCCATGCTTTACACTGCAGCCCTGCTCTTTATTAGAGGCTCAGCTTTCCATGCTTTACACTGCAGCCCTGCTCTTTATTAGAGGCTCAGCTTTCCATGCTTTACACTGCAGCCCTGCTCTATATTAGAGGCTCAGCTTTCCATGCTTTACACTGCAGCCCTGCTCTATATTAGAGGCTCAGCTTTCCATGCTTTACACTGCAGCCCTGCTCTTTATTAGAGGTTCAGCTTTCCATGCTTTACACTGCAGCCCTGCTCTATATTAGAGGCTCAGATTTCCATACTTTACACTGCAGCCCTGCTCTATATTAGAGGCTCAGCTTTCCATGCTTTACACTGCAGCCCTCCTCTATATTAGAGGCTCAGCTCTCCATGCTTTACACTGCAGCCCTCCTCTATATTAGAGGCTCAGCTTTTCATGCTTTACACTGCAGCCCTGCTCTTTATTAGAGGCTCAGCTTTCCATGCTTTACACTGCAGCCCTGCTCTATAATAGAGGATCACCTTTCCATACTTTACACTGCAGCCCAGCTCTATATTAGAGGCTCAGCCTTCCATGCTTTACCCTGCAGCTCTGCTCTCTAGGATCAGGATGAGGTGTGGGGGTGTCACTTACCAGCTGCGGGGGTCCAGAGAGCGTACACTTAGGGAGCCCCAAGTCCCTCAGTGTCAGCAGCACACCTGCAGGGGAACAGAGAAGATGGATTGGTGGTGGTCCAAGGCTTGAGACCCTGATAATTACCACAATGGCCGCCTCCGTTCCCTGGTGTTCCCGACACCCACCCGACAGCCCCCCGACGTTGGCCCAGTCCATCCTGGTGATGAAGATGTTGTCCAGACGCGAAAGCTTCACCCTGAAGAGTGATAAGACGAGACGTGACCAATCAGCAGCAGCGAGGCGGTCCCATGACCGGAATCGTACACCGGGCTCAAATATCGGCTCTTACTTGTTCTCGTGCATAAGTCTCTGCGCCCCCTCACCACAATTAAAGAGATACCTGGAGAAGGAGGGAAGGACAAAGGATTAAATGAGAGACAACCTACAGCCCCCCAGAGTCCATCAGAAAGGTGGGAAGAAACCGGCCTGGAGCACCTGGGATCCTAACATTAACCCCGTCACTGCCCCAGACCAGCAGGGATCCTAACATTAACCCCATCACTGCCCCAGACCAGCAGAAATCCTAACATTAACCCCGTCACTGCCCCCTGACTGCAAGGAATCCTAACATTAACCCCCTAATGTCCAATAAAGGACACAGTCCGCCATGGTCGGGTGTCGGTTATGGATTTAAACAATCACTGCGTGTAAACACAAAGTGACAGTTCAGTGCCACAGCGCTCTGTGACAGTGGCGCTCGGTGACAGTGGCGGTGTCTGTCTCTTTAGGTGTGCGTTCTATTGTTCTGGCCCCTCCCAGAGGGTCATGGCTCCTTAACAGTAAAATCTGCACTGTAACATGGCGCTCCTTCCCTTTTGTGCTTTGCACTGTGCCTCAAAAGTAGTTTTCGCCCACACATGGGGTATCGGCACACTCAGGAGAAATTGCACAACAAGTACTGGGGTCCACTCTCTCCTGTTACCCTTGAGAAAATTTAAAAAATAGGGCTAAAAGAAAAATTCTGCAGGAAAAATGTGTTTTTTTAAAATTTTTTAGGCTACTTTCAAACTTGCGTTTTATCGCACAGCGCATCGTGCGCTATCGGTCGCAAGCGCAATGTTCCCCTATCTTCAACATGGCGGGCGCAGGGTCTAGCGCTTGCACGCGTTCATCTGCGTTTGGCGTGCGCTGCGCATTTTCCATGTGTGCGCCCATACGCGCTAGACGCTACATGTTGCTTTTTTTTCCGCCCAACGACTTTAAAAAAGCGCGTGCGCACGTATGCGCAAATAAATAACATTGCAGTCTATGGGTGCGCTGGCGTGCGCATGGCTGTGCGCTCATCAGCGCTTTTACACGCACGCGATTTTTGAGTAACTAATGTCTACACACTTGTTTGTAAGTGTATGTGTGTGTAGCCCATTCACTATCTCCATCCATCCCTCACTCCCTCACAATAGCTGGACCATCATTGTAAATGCACCATTGTATATACACACCTGTACTTTGTATCTCCCCCACCTCATTGTAGATTGTAAGCTCTCACGAGCAGGGGCGGCTTATTTTGCTTTAATTATTCTATTGTTAACGTTGTTACTTATGACTTGAGTTTTGAAACTGTTAAACTGTAAAGAGCTGCGGAATATGATGGCGCTATATAAATAAAGATTATTATTATTATTATTATTATTAAACAACCCCCTACACAAGCAACATTGTTTTTGAGGAGAGGAGTGTAGATATAAAGAAGGTGATAGCGACACACATGATAGCGACACACATGATAGCGACACACATGATAGCGACACACATGGTAGCGACACAGACGGTAGCGACACAGACGGTAGCGACACAGACGGTAGCGACACAGACGGTAGCGACACAGACGGTAGCGACACAGACGGTAGCGACACAGACGGTAGAGACACAGACGGTAGAGACACAGACGGTAGAGACACAGACGGTAGAGACACAGACGGTAGACACAGACGGTAGACACAGACGATAGACACAGACGATAGACACAGACGATAGAGACAGACGATAGAGACAGACGATAGAGACACAGACGATAGAGACAGATGATAGATGATAGAGACAGAGATGATAGAGACACAGATGATAGAGACACAGATGATAGAGACATGTTAGAGACAGAGATGATAGAGACAGATGACAGAGACAGAGATGATAAGAGACAGATGATAGAGACGACAGAGACGACAGAGACGATAGAGACGATAGAGACGATAGAGACGATAGATGATAGAGACGATAGATGATAGAGACGATAGATGATAGAGACGATAGATGATAGAGACGATAGATGATAGAGACGATAGATGATAGAGACGATAGATACGATAGATGATAGAGACGATAGATGATAGAGACGATAGATGATAGAGACGATAGATGATAGAGACGATAGATGATAGAGACGATAGATGATAGAGACGATAGATGATAGAGACGATAGATGATAGAGACGATAGATGATAGAGACGATAGATGATAGAGACGATAGATGATAGAGACGATAGATGATAGAGACGATTGATGATAGAGACGATTGATGATAGAGACGATTGATGATAGAGACGATAGATGATAGAGACGATAGATGATAGAGACGATAGATGATAGAGACGATAGATGATAGAGACGATAGATGATAGAGACGATAGATGATAGAGACGATTGATGATAGAGACGATAGATGATAGAGACGATAGATGATAGAGACGATAGATGATAGAGACGATAGATGATAGAGACGATAGATGATAGAGACGATAGATGATAGAGACGATAGATGATAGACACACAGATGATAGAGATGATAGATGATAGAGACAGAGATGATAAGACAGATGATAGAAATGTGACATGTAGACAACCCATGCGCCGAAAAAAACGCAAACGCATGCAAAAACATTTGAAATCGCAAACAATCGCGTCCAAACGCTGCGTTCTTTTGTTGCAATGCGCACGCTTATGAAACTAAATATCGCAGCGTTTGCATGCGTTTCTTTAATGCGTTTGATGTGAGCTCAAAACGCATCACAAAAAAACGCAAGTGTGAAAGTAGCCTTAGTCCCATGTTATAAACTTCTGTGAAGCACCTGAAGGGTTAATAAACTTCTTGAATGTGGTGTTGAGCACCCTGAGGGGTGCAGTTTTTAGAATGGTGTCACTTTTGGGTATTTTTGTGATATAGACCCCTCACAGCCACTTCATTTTTTTTTTATTTTTTTTTAGGGACCACATCACATTTGGTGTAAAAATGAGAAATCGCTGGTCAACTTTTAACCCTTATAACGTCCTAATCAAAAAAACATTTTGTTTCCAAAACTGCTGATGAGAAGCAGATGTGTGAAATGTCACTTATTAACTCTCTTGTTTGTCACCGCTCTCTGACTTAGGGGCATAAAAATTAAAAAAGATTGAAAATTGTTACATTTTCAACATTTTTGCCAAATTTACATTTTTTTTTTTCACAAACAAAAATTTTGAAGAAATGTTCCCACCATCATAAAGTACAATGTGTCACGAAAATACAATGTCAGAATCAGCGGGATCCATGGAAGCTCCAGAGCTATTACCTCATAAAGGGACAGGGGTGAGAATTGTAAAAATGAAGGCCCGTCACTGCCCAGACCACCAGGACCCTGCCATTAACCCCGTTACTGCCCAGACCACCAGGACCCTGCCATTAACCCCGTTACTGCCCAGACCACCAGGACCCTGCCATTAACCCCGTTACTGCCCAGACCACCAGGACCCTGCCATTAACCACGTTACTGCCCAGACCACCAGGATCCTGCCATTAACCCCGTCACTGCCCAGACCACCAGGACCCTGCCATTAACCCCGTCACTGCCCAGACCACCAGGACCCTGCCATTAACCCCGTCACTGCCCAGACCACCAGGCCCTGCCATTAACCCCGTCACTGTCCCAGACCACCAGGACCCTGCCATTAACCCCGTCACTGTCCCAGACCACCAGGACCCTGCCATTAACCCCGTCACTGCCCCAGACCACCAGGACCCTGCCATTAACCCCGTCACTGCCCCAGACCACCAGGACCCTGCCATTAACCCCGTCACTGCCCCAGACCACCAGGACCCTGCCATTAACCCCGTCACTGCCCCAGACCACCAGGACCCTGCCATTAACCCCGTCACTGCCCCAGACCACCAGGACCCTGCCATTAACCCCGTCACTGCCCCAGACCACCAGGACCCTGCCATTAACCCCGTCACTGCCCCAGACCACCAGGACCCTGCCATTAACCCCGTCACTGCCCCAGACCACCAGGACCCTGCCATTAACCCCGTCACTGCCCCAGACCACCAGGACCCTGCCATTAACCCCGTCACTGCCCCAGACCACCAGGACCCTGCCATTAACCCCGTCACTGCCCCAGACCACCAGGACCCTGCCATTAACCCAGTCACTGCCCCAGACCACCAGGACCCTGCCATTAACCCCGTCACTGCCCCAGACCACCAGGACCCTGCCATTAACCCCGTCACTGCCCAAGACCACCAGGACCCTGCCATTAACCCCGTCACTGCCCCAGACCACCAGGACCCTGCCATTAACCCCGTCACTGCCCAAGACCACCAGGACCCTGCCATTAACCCCGTCACTGTCCCAGACCACCAGGACCCTGCCATTAACCCCGTCCCTGTCCCAGACCATCAGGACCCTGCCATTAACCCCATCACTGCCCCAGACAACCAGGAATCCTAACATTAACCCCATCACTGCCCCAGACCACCAAGAATCCTAACATTAACCCCGTCACTGCCCCAGACCACCAGGACCCTGCCATTAACCCCGTCCCTGTCCCAGACCATCAGGACCCTGCCATTAACCCCATCACTGCCCCAGACCACAGGAATCCTAATATTAACCCCATCACTGCCCCAGACCACCAGGAATACTAACATTAACCCCATCACTGCCCCAGACCACCTGGACCCTTCTATTAACCCCATCACTGCACCAGACCACCAGGAATCCTAACATTAACCCTGTCACTGCGTGAGACCACCCACTACCCTAACTTTAACCCTGTCCCAGCCACAGACCACCAGGACCCTGCCATTAACCCCTGCCTGCCCCCGGTGTCGCGTTATACCCGGGGTTCCCGGCCACGTCACCTGTTGTGGTCTGAGAACACATAGACGGAGGCCCCCGCGTCTCTGCTGCCGGCCGCCACCACCTGCACATACACCACGGCCGGCCCATGGCGCTCTCGGGCCTCCTGCTTCGCCCTGTTCTTTATGTGCCGCAGAGGCTCCTTCGGGGCTTTGCTCTTCCGGCCGCTGTAGGCCCGAGCCTCGGGCTGGGACATGGTAAGGACCCGGGAGAGGCGCCTCCAGAGCAGGCCTGATAGCCCCATACACCCACCACAGCCAGGGTAATGCTAGACTGTATGGGCTCCTGTCAGGTGTGACGTCGCTTCCGGGGGCGTGTCATACCAGGAGGGGGCGTGGTCTGCCAAAGCCAGGAAGTGAAGCCGCCATTACACACTGGTCTCTCTGCAGTCTGATGCGGCGTCTGTAGCTGCTGGAGGGAAATCAGAGGTCAGAGTCCTCAGTGACACCGAGGAGGATTTATTCATGAACGGGTTGATGTCTCCTTAGATTTTTGGTTGAGGGGACCTGATACTTGGGGCTGTGTAGTGGGGTTTGAGGGAGTGAATGCACGGCTGTGGGGTCTGTGTGTGCTCCTAGGGGGTTTAATGCACGGTTGTGGGGTGTGTGTGTGCTCATAGGGGGTTAATGCACGGTTGTGGGGTCTGTGTGTGCTCCTAGGGGGTTAATGTACGGTTGTGGGGTCTGTGTGTGCTCCTAGGGGGTTAATGCTCGATTGTGGGGTCTGTTCGTGCTCCAAGGGGGTTAATGCACGTTTGTGGGGTCTGTGTGTGCTCCTAGGGGGTTATGCACGGTTGTGGGGTCTGTGTGTGCTCCTAGGGGGTTAATGCACGGTTGTGGGGTCTGTGTGTGCTCCTAGGGGGTTAATGCACAGTTGTGAGGTCTGTGTGTGCTCCTAGGGGGTTAATGCACGGTTGTGGGGTCTGTGTGTGCTCCTAGGGGGTTAATGCACGGTTGTGAGGTCTGTGTGTGCTCCTAGGGGATTAATGCACGGTTGGGTCTGGTGTGCTCCTAGGGGTTTAATGCACGGTTGTGGGGTCTGTGGGTGCTCCTAGGGGGTTAATGCACGGTTGTGGGGTCTGTGTGCTCCTAGGGGGTTAATGCACGGTTGTGAGGTCTGTGTGTGCTCCTAGGGGTTAATGCACTTTTGTGGGGTTCTGTGTGTGCTCCTAGGGGGTTAATGCACGGTTGTGAGGTCTGTGTGTGCTCCTAGGGTGTTAATGCACACTTGGGTCTGTGTGTGCTCCTAGTGGGTTTAATGCACGGTTTTGAGGTCTGTGTGCTCCTAGGGGTTTAATGCTCGATTGTGGAGTCTGTGTGTGCTCCTAGGGGGTTAATGCACGGTTGTGGGGTCTGTGTGTGCTCCTAGGGGGTTAATGCACGGTTGTGGGGTCTGTGTGTGCTCCTAGGGGGTTAATGCACGGTTGTGGGGTCTGGTTGTGCTTCTAGGGGTTTAATGCACGGTTTTGGGGTCTGGTTGTGCTTCTAGGGGTTTAATGCACGGTTGTGGGGTCTGGGTGTGCTCCTAGGGGATTATGCACGGTTGTGGGGTCTGGGTGTGCTCCTAGGGGGTTAATGCACAGTTGTGGGGTCTGGGTGTGCTCCTAGGGGATTATGCAGGGTTGTGGGGTCTGGTTGGACCCTGGGGGGTTAATGCACGGTTGTGGGGTCTGGTTGTGCTCCTAGGGGGTTAATGCACGGTTGTGGGGTCTGGTTGTGCTCCTAGGGGGTTAATGCACAGTTATGGGGTCTGGTTGTGCTCCTATGGGGTTAATGCATGCTTGTGTCTGTTCTCCTAGGGGGTTAATGCACGGTTGTGGGGTCTGGTTGTGCCCTGGGGGGGTTAATGCACAGTTGTGGGGTCTGGTTGGACCCTGGGAGAGTTAATGTATGTTTGTGGGGTCTGGTTGAGCTCCTAGGGGAGGGGAGGGGGGTTAATGCATGGTTGTGGGGTCTGATTGTGCCCCGGTGGGGTTAATGCACGGTTGTGGGATCTGGTTGTGCTCCCAGGGGGTGACTGCACGGTTGTGGGGTCTAGTTGAGCTCCTTGGGGGGGTCTGATTGTGCTCCTAGGTGGGGTTAATGCACGCTTGCGGGGTCTGGTTGGGACCTGGGGGGGTTAATGCACGCTTGGGGGGTTAATGCACGCTTGTGTAGTCTGGTTGGGACCCGGGGGGTTAATGCACGCTTGCTGAGTCTGGTTGCGCCTCGGGGGGTGGGGGGGTTAATGTACATTCGTGGGGTCTAGTTGGGCCCTGAGGGGTGTTAATGCACGCTTGTGGGGTCTTGTTGGGACCGGGGGGGGGTTAATGCATGGTTGTGGGGTCTGATTGTGCCCGGGGGGGGTTTAATGCACGGTTGTGGGGTCTGGTTGGACACTGGGGGGTTAATGCACACTCGTGGGGTCTGGTTGGGCCCTCCGATGGGGGTTCATGCTGGGGGGGAGTGGACGTCCAATTGGGGTTTATGCTGGGGTGTGGACATCCGATGGGGATTTATGCTGGGGGGTGGACATCCAATGGGGGTTTATGCTGGGGGGGTGGACATCCGATGGGGGTTTATGCTGGGGAGTGGTTGTCCGATGGGGGTTTATGCTGGGGGAGTGGTTGTCCGATGGGGGTTTATGCTGGGGGAGTGGTTGTCCGATGGGGGTTTATGCTGGGGGAGTGGTTGTCCGATGGGGGTTTATGCTGGGGAGAATTGGTTGTCCGATGGGGGTTTATGCTGGGGGGAATTGGTTGTCCGATGGGGGTTTATGCTGGGGGGAATTGGTTGTCCGATGGGGGTTTATGCTGGGGGGGAGTGGTTGTCCGATGGGGGTTTATGCTGGGGGGAGTGGTTGTCCGATGGGGGTTTATGCTGGGGGGAGTGGTTGTCTGATGGGGATTTATGCTGAGGGGAAGTGGATGTCTGATGGGGGTTTATGCGGGGGGGGGTGGGAGTGGATGTCCGCTGGGGGTTTATGCTTGAGAAGGAGTGGGCGGCGTTAAATGGGAGTAATGCTTGGGTAGGTGGACATCCGATGGGTGGGGGGGGCATATGATGGGGATTCACCCCTTGGGGGGAAGGGGGCGTCTGGGGATTTACGTTTGGGAGGGGGCGTTGTGAGTGCTTTGTTAGGTTTATACTGTGGGGTCCACTGATTAGTGTGAGGTGGAGGTTATGCTGTTTGGCCCTCTGGTTAGTGTGTGGGGGTTTAATGCTTCATTGGGGCACACAAAAACATGGGTGTATGCTGCCTATGCTATGCAAAAAAAAAAATAGGTCCCCCCCACCACGTAGAGGATGGTACACCACCAACTGGCATGAAGCTAATCTGTTTTAGCTTAATGTCAGGAGGCCGGCACGGATCTGGACAGCCCAGGCCGGTTTCTACCTTAGGTTTTGTTTTTTTTATTAATGATTTCCCTTTTTCTTTTCAGATAGGGCTTTTGAGGGCGACAGAGTGGAATTGTCACTCTGATCTCCCACCTAGAATTGTCACTACCGCATCATCTGTGGTCTACGAGGCAGGGCCCTAACACATCAAGAGTGTTTGGGGTCCTGCGAGTTCACAAACAATGCCCTCATCATCTGCAAAAGAGGTAAAAAAAAAAAAACAATATTCCTCACCTTTCTGCAGAGATGCTTTTAATCCATTTGTCCCACGACGGGTCTAGCTCTGCTATATCTAGATGGCAGGCTGCACATGATGCGACCATACAGCCTGTCATCCAGTAGACACTGAGCACCGTGTGCTCAGTGTCTCCCTGTGAACTGCAATTCCCTCTGTAAGGGTACCGTGAGCGTGAGAAAGTTCTCCTGCTCTTGGTGCCGTCTGACAGGTCCTGTGAGTTCACAGCCAATGAACTCGCTTTGCTTATGTGACGTTGGCACGAGCAAAATGGGAAATCTTCCCACGGCGCTCGCATTGACATCAGAAAGGTGAAGTGAGTTCATTGGCTGTGAACTCGCAGGACCTGTCAGACGGCACCACGAGCAGGAGAACTTTCTCACGCTCACGGTGCCCTCAGAGAGGGAATTGCAGTTCACAGGGAGACACTGAGCACACGGTTCTCAGTATCTACTGGATGACAGTCTGCATGGTCGCATCATGTGCAGCCTGTCATTTAGATGTAGCAGAGCTGGACCCTTCCTGGGACAAATGGATTAAAAGCATCTCTGCGGAAAGGTGAGGAATATTGTTTGTCTTTTTTTTTTTTTTTTTTTTTTTTTTTTTACCTCTTTTGCAGATGGCGAAGGCATTGGGGAGTAGGCGAGGTCGTAAGTATGGTTTAATTAAGAATATTAAAGGAGTCCGTGTCATTCTTTCAATTAACCCTTTTCTGCCATCGGACGTACTATCCTGTCCATGTGACCTGGGCCAATCTGACCATGGACGGGATAGTACGTCTCAGCCCTGGGAGCACGGCCGGGTGTCAGCTGATTATCACAGCTGACACCCGGCACATTAACCCCTGGCACACCACGATCAAAAATGATCGCGGTGTACCGGGGGCACAGGGAAGCATCGCGCAGGGAGGGGGCTCCCTGCGTGTTTCCGTGAGACCCTCAGAACAGTGCGATGTATCGCGCTGTTCCAGGGGACCCTTCTCCCTGCAGGACCCTGGATCCAAGATGGCCGCGGGGTCCTGCAGGGAGGCGGCTTCCTCAGCGCCTGTGCTGTGCACAGTCAGACCAGCGATGTAAAAATGTAAAAGAAATAAAAACGTGTAAAAAAAATTCCAAAATTAAGGAAAAAAAATATATATTCCCCAATAAATTAATTTCTTCATGTAAATAAAAAAAAAAAAAACAATAAAAGTACACATATTTGGTATCGACGCATCCGTAACGACCCGCCCTATAGAACTGTCCCACTAGTTAACCCCTTTAGTGAACCCCTTAAAAAAAAAATGCTTTATCATCATGCCGCCAAACAAATAGTGGAATAACACGCGATCAAAAAGACCGATATAAATAAACATGGAAAAAAAGTGGAATGAAACGCGATAAAAAAGATGGATGTAAATAAACATGGTACCGCTGAAATAATCATCTTGTCCCACAAAAAACAGGCCGCCATACAGCATCATCAGCGGAAAATAAAAAAAGTTATAGCTCTCAGACTAAAGCAACGCAAAAATAATTTTTTTCTATATAATAGTTTTTATTGTGTAAAAGCGCCAAAACATAAAAAATGATATAAATGAGGTATCGCCATAATCGTACTGACCCGAAGAATAAAACTGCTTTATCAATTTTACCACACGCGGAACGGTATAAACGCCCCCCAAAAGAAATTCATGAATTGCTGATTTTTGTTCATTCTTACCTCCCAAAAATAGAAATAAAAAGCGATCAAAAAATGTCACGAGCTTAAAAATGGTACCAATAAAAACGTTAACTCGTCCCGCAAAAAATAAGACCTCACATGACTCTGTGGGCCAAAATATGCAAAAATTATAGCTCTCAAAATGTGGTGATGCAAAAACTATTTTTTGCAATAAAAAACGTCTTTTAGCGTGACAGCTGCCAATCATAAAAACCCGCTATAAATAGTAAATCAAACCCCCCTTTATCACCCCTTAGTTAGGGAAAAATAATAAAATAATTCATTTTTTTAATTTCCATTTTCCCATTAAGTTAGGGTTAGAGTTGGGGCTGTTAGGATTAGGGTTAGGTTTGTGGTTATGGTTAGGGTTGGGACTAGGGTTAGGGGTGTGTTGGGGTTAGGGTTGAAGTTAGAATTGGGGGGTTTCCACTGTTTAGGCACATCAGGGGCTCTCCAAATGTGACATGGCGTCTGATCTTAATTCCAGCCAATTGTGCGTTGAAAAAGTCAAACGGTGCTCCTTCCCTTCTGAGCTCTGCCATGCGCCCAAACAGTAGTTTACCCCCACATATGGGGTATCGGCGTACTCAGGACAAATTGCATAATAACTCTTGGGGTCCAATTTCGTCTGTTACTCTTGGGAAAATAAAAAATTAGGGGCGAAAATATCATTTTTGTAAAAAAAAAAATGTTTTTTTGTTTTTACGGCTGTACGTTATAAACTTCTGTGAAGCACTTGGGGCTTCATAGCGCTCACCACACATCTAGATAAGTTCCTTGTGGGGTCTATTTTCCAAAATGGGGTCACTTGTGGGGGGTTTCCACTGTTTAGGCACATCAGGGGCTCTCCAAACACGACATGACGCCCGCAGACTATTCCATCAAAGTCTGCAATCCAAAACGTCACTACTTCCCTTCCGAGCCCCGACGTGAGGCCATACAGTAGTTTTCTCCCACATATTGGGTATCAGCGTACTCCGGACAAATTGGACAACTTTTGGGGTCCAATTTCTCCTGTTACCGTTGGGAAAATAAATAGTTGGGTACTAAAAGATCATGTTTGTGGAAAAAATATGATTTTTTTTATGTTCATGCTCGGGCGTTATAAACTTTAGTGAAACACCTGGGGGTTCAAAGTTCTCACCACAAATCTAGATAAGTTCCTTGAGGGGTCTAGTTTCCAAAATGGTGTCATTTGTCGGGGGGTTCCACTGGCAGATCAGGAGCTCTCCAAACACGACATGGCGTCCAGCGAATTCTGCGTTGAAAAAGTCAAACGACGCTCCTTCCCGTCCGAGCTCTGCCATGCACCCAAACAGTGGTTTACCCCCACATATGGGGTATCAGTGTACTCAGGACAAATTGCACAATACCTTTTGGGGTCTTGTTACCCTTGGGAAAATAAAAATTGGGGTGAAAAGATATTTTTTGTGGAAAAAATATGATTTTTTAAGGCTCTACGTTATAAACTTGTGTGAAGCACTTGGGGGTTCAAATTGCTCACCACAAATCTAGATAAGTTCCTTAGGGGGTCTAGTTTCCAAAATGGGGTCACTTGTGGGGGGTTTCCACTGTTTAGGCACATCAGGGGCTCTCCAAATGCAACATGGCGTCCAATCTCAATTCCATCCAATTTTGGTTGGAAAAAGTCAAATTGCGCTCCTTCCATTCCGAACTCTGCCGTGCACTCAAACAGTGGTGTCCCCCCCCCCACATATGGGGTATTTGCATACTCAGGACAAATTGGACAACAACTTTTGTGGTCCAATTTTTCCTGTTACCCTTGGGAAAATAAAAAATTGGTGACTAAAAGATAATTTTTGTGGGAAAAAATTAGGATTTTTTATTTTCATGCCCTGGCATTATAAACATGTGTGAAGCACTTGGGGGTTCAAAGTGCTCACCACAGATCTAGATAAGTTCCTTAGGGGGTCTAGTTTCCAAAATGGGGTCACTTGTGGGGGGTTTCCACTGTTTAGGCGCATCAGGGGCTCTCCAAACGCGACATGGCGTCCAATCTCAATTCCAGCCAATTTTGGTTTGAAAAAGTCAAACGGCGCTCCTTCCCTTACGAGCTCTGCCGTGCGCCCAAACAGTGGTTTTCCCCCACATATGGGGTATTGACATACTCAGGAGAAATTGCACAACAACTTTATCTGTCCATTTTCTCCTTTTACCCTTGTGAAAATAAAAAAAAGTTTGTAAAAGATCATTTTTGTGGCTAAAAAGTTAAATGTTCATTTTTTCCTTCCACGTTGCTTCAGCTCCTGTGAAGCACCTGAAGGTAATTGTGGTTTTGAGTACTTTGAGGGGTGCAGTTTTTAGAATGATGTCATTTTGGGGTATTTTTCTGCCATATAGACCCCTCAAAGTGACTTCAAATGTGAGGTGGTCCCTAAAAAAAAAAATGGCTTTGTAAATTTTGTTGTAAAAATGAGAAATCGCTGGTCAACTTTTAACCCTTATAAATTCCTAACAAAAAAAAATTTTGTTTCCAAAATTGTGCTGATGTAAAGTAGACATGTGGGAAATGTTATTTATTAACTATTTTGTGTGACATATTTCTCTGTTTTAAGGGAATAAAAATGCAAAGTTTGAAAATTGCAAAATTTTCGCAATATTTGCGTTTTTTACAAAAATAATCGCAAGTTTTATCAAAGAAATTTTACCACTAACGTGAAGTACAATATGTCACGAGAAAACAATCTCAGAATCGCGATGATCCGTTGAAGCGTTCCAGAGTTATAACCTCATAAAGAGACAGTGGTCAGAATTGTAAAAATTGGCCCGGTCATTAACGTGCAAACCACCCTTGGGGGTAAAGGGGTTAAAGGAATTTTTTCAGGGTGTCTGTGTTTTCTTACAATGTGATTATGGGGTTAGTAATGGTGGCGTCTTATTGACGCCTCTCTATAACTAACCTCAGGGCATGATGTCACCTGACAATACAAAAGTGGCATCAACCCCCCCAACTATCACCCCACTTGCCATCGCTACAGGCCAAGTGGGAAGAGCAAGGTTAAGTGCCAGAATTGGCGTGTCTTAGAGATGTGCCTTTTCTGGGACGACTGAGAGGTGATGTTTTTAGCCTGGGGAGGCAGTGTCCATGGCCCCTTCCTAGGCTATTACTATCAGCTCCCAGTTGTCTGCTTAGCCTTTGCTGGTTATTAATTATTAGGAGACCCCACGTCATTTTATGGGTCCCTCATTTTAATAGCCAGTAAAGGCTAAGTATACAGATATGAGCTGATATTAATAACCTGGGACGCTCCATGGGTATTTCCCCCTTCCCAAACATCTGATTCCAGCCATTGGCTTTCCCTCTGCTGGTTACGAAAATTGCGCTGGAGCCCACGCCGTTTTTTCCGAAAAATCATTTATTAAATACATGTACAGTAAGCTGCACACACTGTACTAATTGTATTTGTGACAGACATCTATATATCTACCTATTCTATTTGTCTTTACTGTATGTAATCCATCTCTTCTGTCAGCTCCTGCAGTGATTTTACAGTACACGGCAGATGAATTGCTGGCTTTTCTTGTATCTATGTGATATAAATACATATACAGTGGTGGCCAAAAGTATTGGCACCCCTGCAATTCTGTCAGATAATACTCAGTTTCTTCCTGAAAATGATTGCAAACACAAATTCTTTGGTATTATCTTCTTTTAATTTGTCTTCAATGAAAAAACACAAAAACCTAAAAAAGGGGGTGGGCAAAAGTATTGGCACTGATTGAAAAATCATGTAATGCTTCTCTAATTCGTGTAATCACCAGCACCTGTAACTTACCTGTGGCACCTAACAGGTGTTGGCAATAACTAGATCACACTTGCAGCCAGTTAACATGGATTAAAGTTGACTCAACCTCTGTCCTGTGTCCTTGTGTGTACCACATTGAGCATGGAGAAAAGAAAGAAGACCAAAGAACTGTCTGAGGACTTGAGAAACCAAATTGTGAGGAAGCATGAGCAATCTCAAGGCTACAAGTCCATCTCCAAAGACCTGAATGTTCCTGTGTCTTCCGTGCGCAGTGTCATCTAGAAGTTTACAGCCCATGGCACTGTGTCTAACCTCCCTAGATGTGGAAGGAAAAGAAAAATTGACGAGAGATTTCAACGCAAGATTGTGCGGATGGTGGATAAAGAACCTCGACTAACATCCAAACAAGTTCATGCTGCCCTGCCGGCCGAGGGTACAACAGTGTCAACCCGTACTATCCGTCGGCGTCTGAATGAAAAGGGACTGTATGGTAGGATACCCAGGAAGACCCCACTTCTTACCCCGAGACATAAAAAAGCCAGGCTGGAGTTTGCCAAAACTTACCTGAGAAAGCCTAAAACGTTTTGGAAGAATGTTCTCTGGTCAGATGAGACAAAAGTCAAGCTTTTTGGGAAAAACCATCAACATAGAGTGTACAGGAAAAAAGAGAGGCATTCAAAGAAAAGAACACGGTCCCTACAGTCAAACATGGCAGAGGTTCCCTGATGTTTTGGGGTTGCTTTGCTGCCTCTGGCGCTGGACTGCTTGACCGTGTGCATGGCATTATGAAGTCTGAAGACTACCAACAAATTTTGCAGCATAATGTAGGGCCCAGTGTGAGAAAGCTGGGTCTCCCTCAGAGGTCATGGGTCTTCCAGCAGGACAATGACCCAACACACACTTCCAAAAGCACTATAAAATGGTTTGAGAGAAAGCACTGGAGACTTCTAAGGTGGCCAGCAATGAGTCCAGACCTGAATCCCATAGAACACCTGTGGAGAGATCTCAAAATGGCAGTTTGGAGAAGGCACCCTTCAAATATCAGGGAACTGGAGCAGTTTGCCAAAGAAGAATGGTCGACAATTCCAGCAGAGCATTGTAAGAAACTCATTGATGGTTACCGGAAGCGGTTGTTCAGTTATTTTGGCTGAAGGTTGTGCAACCAAGTATTAGGCTGAGGGTGCCAATACTTTTGTCTGGCCCATTTTTGGAGTTTTGTGTGAAATGATCAAGGATTTGATTTTTACTTCATTTTCTTTTGTGTTTTTTCCTTGCAAGCAAATTAAATGAAGATAAAAATAGCAAATAATTTGTGATTGCAATCATTTTCAGGAAGACACTGAGTATTATCTGACAGAATTGCAGGGGTGCCAATACTTTTGGCCACCACTGTACTTGTGTGTGTCACTAACATCTCTGTATTCTATGTGTGTATAGCTATTGTCTTTTCTATACTAACCTGTCACTGTGATTTTACAGAACATGGCTCATGAATTGGTAAAAAAAAAAAAAAAATATATATATATATATATATATATATATATATATATATATATATATGGCTCAAAGAAATAACGGAAACAGTCAAATAACATCCTAGATCTGAATTAATGGAATATTCTCATTGCATACCTTGTTCTGTACAAAGTTGAATGTGCTGACAACAAAATCACACAAAAATCATCAATGGAAATCAAACTTTATAATTTAATGTCACCCACAAAATTAAAGTGGAATGTAATGTCCTTAAAACAAGTAAAATTGATGCTCAGTAGTGTGTGTGGCCTCCACGTACCTGTATGACCTCCCTACAACACCTGGGCATGCTCCTGATGAGGTTGTGGATGTTCTGAGGAATCTCCTCCCAAACCTGGACTAAAGCATCCGCCAACTCCTGGACAGTTTGTGGTGCAACGTGACGTTGGATGGAGCGAGACATGATGTCCCAAATCTGCTCAATCGGATTCAGGTCTAGGGAACAGGCGGGCCAGTCCATAACTTCAATGCCTTCATCTTGCAGGGACTGCTGACACACTCCAGCCACATGAGGTCTGGCATTGTCCTGCATTAGGAGGAGCCCAGGGACAACCGCACCAGCATATGGTCTTACAAGGGGTTTGAGGACCTCATCTCGGTACCTAATGGCAGTCAGGCTACCTCTGGCGAGCACATGGAGGGCTGTGAGGCCCTCCAAAGAAATGCCACCCCACACCATTACTGGCCCACTGCCAAACCGGTCATGCTGAAGGATGTTGCAGGCAGCAGATCGCTCTCCACGGCGTCTCCAGACTCTGTCACATGTGCTCAGTGTGAACCTGCTTTCATCTGTGAAGGGCACAGGGTGCCAGTTGTGAATTTGCCAATCCTGGAGTTCCGTGGCAAATGCCAAGTGTCCTGCACGGTGTTGGGCTGTAAGCACAACCCTCATCGGTGGACGGCGTGCATTCAGACCATCCTCATGGAGTCGGTTTCTAACTGTGCAGACACATGCACATTTGTGGCCTGCTGGAGGTCATTTTGCAGGGCTCTGGCAGTGCTCCTCCTGTTCCTCCTTGCACAAAGGCGGAGGTAGCGGTCCTGCTGCTGGGTTGTTGCCCTCCTACGGCCCCCTCCATATCTCCTGGTGTACTGACCTGTCTCCTGGTAGCACCTCTGGACACTACGCTGACAGACACAGCAAACCTCACCACAGCTTGCATTGATGTGCCATCCTAGATGAGCTGTACTACCTGAGCCACTTGTGTGGGTTGTAGAGTCCGTCTCATGCTACCACGAGTGTAAAAGCACAACCAACTTTCAAAAGTGACCAAAACATCAGCCAGAAAGCATTGGTACTGAGATGTGGTCTGTGGTCCCCACCTGCAGAACCACTCCTTTATTGAGTGTATCTTGCAAATTGGCAATAATTTCCATCTGTTGTCTATGCTATATACCTGACAGGAACCCATACAGTCTATAGCTACAATAATATATACCTGACAGGAGCCCATACAGTCTATACAATAATATATACCTGACAGGAGCCCATACAGTCTATACAATTATATATACCTGACAGGAGCCCATACAGTCTATATCTACAGTAATATATACCTGACAGGAGCCCATACAGTCTATATCTACAGTAATATATACCTGACAGGAGCCCGTACAGTCTATACAATAATATATACCTGACAGGAGCCCATACAGTCTATACAATTATATATACCTGACAGGAGCCCATACAGTCTATACAGTAATATATACCTGACAGGAGCCCGTACAGTCTATATCTACAGTAATATATACCTGACAGGAGCCCGTACAGTCTATATCTACAGTAATATACACCTGACAGGAGCCTGTACAGTCTATATCTACAGTAATATACACCTGACAGGAGCCTGTACAGTCTATATCTACAGTAATATATACCTGACAGGAGCCCATACAGTCTATATCTACAGTAATATATACCTGACAGGAGCCCATACACTCTATATCTACAGTAATATATACCTGACAGGAGCCCATACAGTCTATACAATAATATATACCTGACAGGAGCCCATACACTCTATATCTACAGTAATATATACCTGACAGGAGCCCATACAGTCTATACAATAATATATACCTGACAGGAGCCCGTACAGTCTATATCTACAGTAATATATACCTGACAGGAGCCCGTACAGTCTATATCTACAGTAATATATACCTGACAGGAGCCCGTACAGTCTATATCTACAGTAATATATACCTGACAGGAGCCCATACAGTCTATATCTACAGTAATATATACCTGACAGGAGCCCATACAGTCTATACAATAATATATACCTGACAGGAGCCCATACAGTCTATACAATTATATATACCTGACAGGAGCCCATACAGTCTATATCTACAGTAATATATACCTGACAGGAGCCCATACAGTCTATATCTACAGTAATATATACCTGACAGGAGCCCATACAGTCTATATCTACAGTAATATATACCTGACAGGAGCCCATACAGTCTATATCTACAGTAATATATACCTGACAGGAGCCCGTACATTCTATATCTACAGTAATATATACCTGACAGGAGCCCATACAGTCTATATCTACAGTAATATATACCTGACAGGAGCCCGTACAGTCTATATCTACAGTAATATATACCTGACAGGAGCCCGTACAGTCTATATCTACAGTAATATATACCTGACAGGAGCCCGTACAGTCTATACAGTAATATATACCTGACAGGAGCCCATACAGTCTATATCTACAGTAATATATACCTGACAGGAGCCCAAACAGTCTATATCTACAGTAATATATACCTGACAGGAGCCCGTACAGTCTATATCTACAGTAATATATACCTGACAGGAGCCCGTACAGTCTATATCTACAGTAATATATACCTGACAGGAGCCCAAACAGTCTATATCTACAGTAATATATACCTGACAGGAGCCCATACAGTCTATATCTACAGTAATATATACCTGACAGGAGCCCGTACAGTCTATATCTACAGTAATATATACCTGACAGGAGCCTGTACAGTCTATATCTACAGTAATACATACCTGACAGGAGCCTGTACAGTCTATACAATTATATATACCTGACAGGAGCCCATACAGTCTATACAATAATATATACCTGACAGGAGCCCATACAGTCTATACAATTATATATACCTGACAGGAGCCCGTACAGTCTATATCTACAGTAATATATACCTGACAGGAGCCCATACAGTCTATCTACAGTAATATATACCTGACAGGAGCCCATACAGTCTATATCTACAGTAATATATACCTGACAGGAGCCCATACAGTCTATATCTACAGTAATATATACCTGACAGGAGCCCGTACAGTCTATATCTACAATAATATATACCTGACAGGAGCCCATACAGTCTATACAATTATATATACCTGACAGGAGCCCATACAGTCTATATCTACAGTAATATATACCTGACAGGAGCCCATACAGTCTATCTACAGTAATATATACCTGACAGGAGCCCATACAGTCTATATCTACAGTAATATATACCTGACAGGAGCCCGTACATTCTATATCTACAGTAATATATACCTGACAGGAGCCCATACAGTCTATATCTACAGTAATATATACCTGACAGGAGCCCGTACAGTCTATATCTACAGTAATATATACCTGACAGGAGCCCATACAGTCTATATCTACAGTAATATATACCTGACAGGAGCCCAAACAGTCTATATCTACAGTAATATATACCTGACAGGAGCCCGTACAGTCTATATCTACAGTAATATATACCTGACAGGAGCCCGTACAGTCTATATCTACAGTAATATATACCTGACAGGAGCCCAAACAGTCTATATCTACAGTAATATATACCTGACAGGAGCCCGTACAGTCTATATCTACAGTAATATATACCTGACAGGAGCCCATACAGTCTATATCTACAGTAATATATACCTGACAGGAGCCCAAACAGTCTATATCTACAGTAATATATACCTGACAGGAGCCTGTACAGACTATACAATTATATATACCTGACAGGAGCCCATACAGTCTATACAATAATATATACCTGACAGGAGCCCATACAGTCTATACAATAATATATACCTGACAGGAGCCCGTACAGTCTATATCTACAGTAATATATACCTGACAGGAGCCTGTACAGTCTATCTACAATAATATATACCTGACAGGGACCCGTACAGTCTATATCTACAGTAATATATACCTGACAGGAGCCCATACAGTCTATACAATTATATACACCTGACAGGAGCCCATACAGTCTATACAATTATATATACCTGACAGGAGCCCATACAGTCTATACAATTATATATACCTGACAGGAGCCCGTACAGTCTATATCTACAGTAATATATACCTGACAGGAGCCCGTACAGTCTATATATACAGTAATATATACCTGACAGGAGACCATACAGTCTATATCTACAGTAATATATACCTGACAGGAGCCCATACAGTCTATACAATTATATACACCTGACAGGAGCCCATACAGTCTATATCTACAGTAATATATACCTGACAGGAGCCCATACAGTCTATATCTACAATAATATATACCTGACAGGAGCCCATACAGTCTATACAATAATATATACCTGACAGGAGCCCATACAGTCTATATCTACAGTAATATATACCTGACAGGAGCCCATACAGTCTATCTACAGTAATATATACCTGACAGGAGCCCGTACAGTCTATATCTACAGTAATATATACCTGACAGGAGCCCATACAGTCTATATCTACAGTAATATATACCTGACAGGAGCCCAAACAGTCTATATCTACAGTAATATATACCTGACAGGAGCCTGTACAGACTATACAATTATATATACCTGACAGGAGCCCATACAGTCTATACAATAATATATACCTGACAGGAGCCCATACAGTCTATACAATAATATATACCTGACAGGAGCCCGTACATTCTATATCTACAGTAATATATACCTGACAGGAGCCCGTACAGTCTATATCTACAGTAATATATACCTGACAGGAGCCTGTACAGTCTATCTACAATAATATATACCTGACAGGGACCCGTACAGTCTATATCTACAGTAATATATACCTGACAGGAGCCCGTACAGTCTATATCTACAGTAATATATACCTGACAGGAGCCCATACAGTCTATATCTACAGTAATATATACCTGACAGGAGCCCGTACAGTCTATATCTACAGTAATATATACCTGACAGGAGCCTGTACAGTCTATATCTACAATAATATATACCTGACAGGAGCCCATACAGTCTATACAATTATATATACCTGACAGGAGCCCATACAGTCTATACAATTATATATACCTGACAGGAGCCCGTACAGTCTATATCTACAGTAATATATACCTGACAGGAGCCCGTACAGTCTATATATACAGTAATATATACCTGACAGGAGACCATACAGTCTATATCTACAGTAATATATACCTGACAGGAGCCCATACAGTCTATACAATTATATACACCTGACAGGAGCCCATACAGTCTATATCTACAGTAATATATACCTGACAGGAGCCCGTACAGTCTATATCTACAATAATATATACCTGACAGGAGCCCATACAGTCTATACAATAATATATACCTGACAGGAGCCCATACAGTCTATATCTACAGTAATATATACCTGACAGGAGCCCATACAGTCTATCTACAGTAATATATACCTGACAGGAGCCCATACAGTCTATATCTACAGTAATATATACCTGACAGGAGCCCGTACATTCTATATCTACAGTAATATATACCTGACAGGAGCCCATACAGTCTATATCTACAGTAATATATACCTGACAGGAGCCCGTACAGTCTATATCTACAGTAATATATACCTGACAGGAGCCTGTACAGTCTATATCTACAGTAATATATACCTGACAGGAGCCCAAACAGTCTATATCTACAGTAATATATACCTGACAGGAGCCCGTACAGTCTATATCTACAGTAATATATACCTGACAGGAGCCCGTACAGTCTATATCTACAGTAATATATACCTGACAGGAGCCCATACAGTCTATATCTACAGTAATATATACCTGACAGAAGCCCGTACAGTCTATATCTACAGTAATATATACCTGACAGGAGCCTGTACAGTCTATATCTACAGTAATATATACCTGACAGAAGCCCGTACAGTCTATATCTACAATAATATATACCTGACAGGAGTCCATACAGTCTATATCTACAGTAATATATACCTGACAGGAGCCCGTACAGTCTATATCTACAGTAATATATACCTGACAGAAGCCCGTACAGTCTATATCTACAGTAATATATACCTGACAGGAGCCTGTACAGTCTATATCTACAATAATATACACCTGACAGGAGCCTGTACAGTCTATATCTACAATAATATATACCTGACAGGAGTCCATACAGTCTATATCTACAGTAATATATACCTGACAGAAGCCCGTACAGTCTATATCTACAGTAATATATACCTGACAGGAGCCTGTACAGTCTATATCTACAATAATATACACCTGACAGGAGCCTGTACAGTCTATATCTACAATAATATATACCTGACAGGAGTCCATACAGTCTATATCTACAATAATATATACCTGACAGGAGCCCGTACAGTCTATATCTACAGTAATATATACCTGACAGGAGCCCATACAGTCTATATCTACAGTAATATATACCTGACAGGAGTCCATACAGTCTATATCTACAGTAATATATACCTGACAGGAGCCCGTACATTCTTTATCTACAGTAATATATACCTGACAGAAGCCCGTACAGTCTATATCTACAGTAATATATACCTGACAGGAGCCTGTACAGTCTATATCTACAGTAATATATACCTGACAGGAGCCCGTACAGTCTATATCTACAGTAATATATACCTGACAGGAGCCTGTACAGTCTATATCTACAGTAATATATACCTGACAGGAGCCCGTACAGTCTATATCTACAGTAATATATACCTGACAGGAGCCTGTACAGTCTTTATCTACAGTAATATATACCTGACAGGAGCCCATACATTCTTTATCTACAGTAATATATACCTGACAGAAGCCCGTACAGTCTATATCTACAGTAATATATACCTGACAGGAGCCTGTACAGTCTATATCTACAGTAATATATACCTGACAGGAGCCCGTACAGTCTATATCTACAGTAATATATACCTGACAGGAGCCCGTACAGTCTATATCTACAGTAATATATACCTGACAGGAGCCCATACAGTCTATATCTACAGTAATATATACCTGACAGGAGCCCGTACAGTCTATATCTACAGTAATATATACCTGACAGGAGCCTGTACAGTCTATATCTACAGTAATATATACCTGACAGGAGCCTGTACAGTCTATATCTACAGTAATATATACCTGACAGGAGCCTGTACAGTCTTTATCTACAGTAATATATACCTGACAGGAGCCCGTACAGTCTATATCTACAGTAATATATACCTGACAGGAGCCTGTACAGTCTATATCTACAGTAATATATACCTGACAGGAGCCCGTACAGTCTATATCTACAGTAATATATACCTGACAGGAGCCTGTACAGTCTATATCTACAGTAATATATACCTGACAGGAGCCCGTACAGTCTATATCTACAGTAATATATACCTGACAGGAGCCTGTACAGTCTATATCTACAGTAATATATACCTGACAGGAGCCCATACAGTCTATATCTACAGTAATATATACCTGACAGGAGCCTGTACAGTCTATATCTACAGTAATATATACCTGACAGGAGCCCGTACAGTCTATATCTACAGTAATATATACCTGACAGGAGCCCATACACTCTATATCTACAGTAATATATACCTGACAGGAGCCCGTACAGTCTATATCTACAGTAATATATACCTGACAGGAGCCCATACAGTCTATATCTACAGTAATATATACCTGACAGGAGCCTGTACAGTCTATATCTACAGTAATATATACCTGACAGGAGCCCATACAGTCTATATCTACAGTAATATATACCTGACAGGAGCCCGTACAGTCTATATCTACTGCAATATATACCTGACAGGAGCCCGTACAGTCTATATCTACTGCAATATATACCTGACAGGAGCCTGTACAGTCTATATCAGGGATCTCAAACTCAATTTACCCGGGGGCCGCTGGAGGTAGAATCTGGGTGAGGCTGGGCCGCATCAGGTTTTCCACAAGAAAAGCTCTTACAAAAACATTCCAATGTTATCAAATGTCCCAATGGGGACAGTGTTGATGATGTCTGTAAAGTGCTGTGGAGTTAATAGCGCAATATCAATGAATAAATATTATTCTTAATATTATGTTGCAATACCAGGATCTGAGGATTTTCTGTTTCGAGGTCAAGAGCTCTCTGATGCGATGTTGCTGCCTGTCTCGCTGTCTTCCTCTTTTGACACTGCAGTGTGGTGGACAAGAAAACACTAACTGGTTAACAGCAAGAAGTCATTCCCCCCAGCGCTCATTCTCCCCCATTGCTTTTTCCCCATCACCCCATCGTTGCTTTTCCCCATCACTACCATCATTGCTTTTTCCCCATCATTGCTTTTCCCCATCACTCCCATCATTGCTTTTTCCCCATCATTGCTTTTCCCCATCACTCCCATCATTGCTTTTCCCCATCACTTCCATCATTGCTTTTTCACCATCATTGCTTTTCCCCATCACTCCCATCATTGCTTTTCCCCATCACTCCCATCATTGCTTTTTTCCCATCACTCCTATCATTTCTTTTTCCCCATCATTGCTTTTCCCCCATCACTCCCATCATTGCTTTTCAACCCAGCACTCGCATCATTGTTTTTCCCCATTGCTTTTCCCCATCACTGCTTTTTCCCCATCACTCTCCTCCACCTACACACACACACCACCTCTCACCTGTCCGCAGCATCACCGGCGCCAGCACTTCTTCGCTCTGACACAGCCGGCCGCTGAATGATGATGTCATCCAGCGACGCTGCTCTCTGTGTCAGAGACAGGAAGCGCGGGCGCCGGGCAGGAAGGACCCTTGCAGCTCCGCTCCTGCTTATTTTGTCTTGCAGGCTGCGGAGCTAGCCATCATCATATTCACCTCACCTCCTCCTGCTGCAGCTCCGATGGTCCAGCGCCCGGAGCGCCGACATCTTATTTCTGTGGTACCGCTCATTAAGCTCATGAATATGGGCGCCACACCTATGAGAGTGGAGTGGCGTCCATATTCATGACCTTAATGAGCGGTACTACATGTGACTGGGATTTCAAATGCGAGACTCGGCCGTGTTTCTCGCATGTGTGATCCCGGCTGAGGTGAGGGCCGCAAAGTATTGTCCCAAGGGCCCATGAGGTGAGAGCCGCAAACTATTGTCCCGAGGGCCGCAGTTGGCCCGCGGGACGTGAGTTTGAGACCCTGGTCCATATCTACAGTAATATACACCTGGCAGGAGCCCATACAGTCTAGGCTCAACCGTCACCGGACCATGTGCTTCATCGGCAGCCAATCAAAAGCGTCTACGCCAATGTCACATGGCCAACCAGCCAATCACAGCGGGCGGCCTACAGTGACGCACAACCCATCACCGAATGGTTTTCTCGTTGCTTGGCAGCAAGCAGCCAATAGCAGGCCGGTACGACTTGAACAGAGGTGATTTTTAGAAGGAAAGATGTCACCGGAAGGGGCGGGGCCTCTTCAGTTTAGACTAGTGAAGAGACGATGGCGGGACGTAGCGCTGTGCTGAGGCTGCTGGAGTGGAGGGAAATACTATGGATATGTGTACAGATAGGAGTGAGGGCACAGGACTCCGTGTGAGGCTCTGAGGATGGATTATGGAAAGAGTTGATGTTACTTCAGTGGGGCTGTGTGGAGAAGGGGGGATGATGAGGGGCTGTGCGGGGAAGGGGGGATGATGAGGGACTGTATGGAAAGGGGGGATGATGAGGGGCTGTGTGGAGAAGGGGGGATGATGAGGGAGTGTATGGAGAAGAGGGGATGATGAGGGGTTGTGTGGAGAAGGGGGGATGATAAGGGGCTGTGTGGAGAAGGGAGGATGATGAGGGACTGTATGGAGCAGGGGGGATGATGAGGGACTGAATGGAGAAGGGGGGATGATGAGGGGCTGTGTGGAGAAGGGGGGATGATGAGGTGCTGTGTGGAGAAGGGGGGATGATGAGGTGCTGTGTGGAGAAGGGGGGATGATGAGGTGCTGTGTGGAGAAGGGGGCACGAAGAGAGGAGGGAAGTGAGAGGATGATGTGGGGAAGGGAGAGATCATGGTGAGTGGGGTGATGTAACTCCCTTGTAGACAGGAGCACGGAATCCCTGGGACCAACTGTAAATAAAATGTGAAGAAATTCCAGCTTCTTGGAAATTGCAAAATTTATTGGAAAAACAGATAAAAAAAACCAAAGAAAACGTGCTAAATTGCAGAGACAGCATAGCAGCGCGGTTCAGACACCCTTGTGTCGTGTGCCGTCTCTGCAATTTAGCACGTTTTCATTGTTTTTCAATAAATTTGGCAATTTTCAAGAAGCTGTAATTTCTTCACATTTGTAACTCCCTTGTGTTGTGTCAGCAAGTGGGTAATGTCACTCTCCTGAGGCGGCATGTTGGGGTCTGTGGGGGGGAAGGGTGCTGTCACTCGTGAGGCTGCATGTGGGGGGTGCTGTCACTTGTGAGGCTGCATGTTGGGGGCTGTAGGGGGGTGCTGTCACTCGTGAGGCTGCATGTTGGGAGCTGTAGGGGGGTGCTGTTACTCGTGAGGCTGCATGTTGGGAGCTGTAGGGGGGTGCTGTCACTCGTGAGGCTGCATGTTGGGGGGCTGTTGGGGGTGCTGTCACTCGTGAGGCTGCATGTTGGGGGCTGTCACTCGTGAGGCTGTATGTTGGGCGGCTGTTTGGGGTGCTGTCACTCGTGAGGCAGCATGTTGGGGGCTGTCACTTGTGAGGCTGTATGTTGGTGGGCTGTGGGGGGTGCTGTCACTCGTGAGGCTGCATGTTGGGGGCTGTCACTCGTGAGGCAGCATGTTGGGGGCTGTTTAGGGTGCTGTCACTCATGAGGCTGCATGCTGGGGGGTGCTGTCACTCGTGAGGCTGCATGTTGGGATGCTGTCACTCGTGAGGCTGCATGTTGGGGGGCTGTGGAGGGTGCTGTCACTCGTGAGGCAGCATGTTGGGGGGTGCTGTCACTCGTGAGGCTGCATGTTGGGGCTGTCACTTGTGAGGCTGTATGTTGGGGGCTGTGGGGGGTGCTGTCACTCAACAGGCTGCATGCTGGGGGGTGCTGTCACTTGTGAGGCTGCATGCTGGGGGGTGCTGTCACTCGTGAGGCTGCATGCTAGGGGGTGCTGTCACTTGTGAGGCTGCATGTTGGGGGGCTATCACTCGTGAGGCTGCATGTTGGGGGGCTGTCTGTCGTGAGGCTGCATGTTGGGGGGCTGTCACTCGTGAGGTAGCATGTTGGGGGGCTGTTTGGGGTGCTGTCACTCGTGAGACTGCATGCTGGGGGGTGCTGTCACTCTTGAGGCTGCATGTTGGGGTGCTGTCACTCGTGAGGCTGCATGTTGGGGTGCTGTCACTCGTGAGGCTGTATGTTGGGGGGCTGTGGGGGTGCTGTCACTCGTGAGGCAGCATGTTGGGGGGCTGTCACTCGTGAGGCTGCATGTTGGGGTGCTGTCACTCGTGAGGCTGTATGTTGGGGGGCTGTGGGGGTGCTGTCACTCGTGAGGCAGCATGTTGGGGTGCTGTCACTTGTGAGGCTGTATGTTGGGGGTCTGTGGGGGGTGCTGTCCCTCGTGTGCTTTGATTTTGTTACTTATCTCTCGCGTTCTCTCTTATTGATTGGTAATGTTCATTATTATATTCTTGCAGGTATAAATATATTTATATTTTACTCCTTTTTGTTAAATAAACTGTGAGATCTACGGGTTGAATTTTAATTTCTATGTTTCTGAATCTTGGGGAATGTTCACACATTGCAATTTATTGGGGAAACGATCTGCAGCAAGGTCCTCACCATAGACCGGCACTAACTCGTTCAGAGCTCGCTGACAATTTCTTTCCTGTCCTCGGCAGCATTTAGCATATTTTTCGGAGTAGAAGAGGCAATTTTTCCCCAAAAAAATTTGAGAGGAAAATTTGGTTGTGTTTTATAGTTCCAATATATCTTATATGGGGTCAGTTGTTGAGCGGGGTCACAGGAGGCAGGGTGCTGCAGGAAGCCAGAGGCAGAAGTGGGGCAAGGCTGCACGACCTCAGCCGAGCATGTGCCGGAGGCGGCCATCTTCCTGAAGCCCACCGCCGGGAAATCAAGGCTCTCCACTCTGCCTCACCGCTGACACCCCTCTTTCCAGCCTTGCACCACTGGGACACCCCCTCCTCCCACCCAGGGCCTGCTGCACCATGTGATCGCCCTCTCGGAGACCAAGGTTGCCAACCGTCCAGAACAGTAAAAATATGGCGATTTTTTTTTTTTTTTTGCCCGGTCTATAAAAACAAATTAAAGGTGTCTGTCTTTTTTCAAAAAAGTCTGCGCGGCCCTCCACTGGTGACGGGTGCAGGAGTAGGATACTACTCCCAAATAATCTAAAAATGGATGCGGCACTCCCAATTCACATGCAGAAAATTAGAAAGTATTTTATTAACATAGGTGCATCCTCTGTATGAAAACGACGTTTCGGCCAAAACTAGGCCTTCATCAGAACTACACAAGGTAAATAACATTGTCAATATAATGTATGAATCCAATACACGGATAAAAACCATAATACGCCGCTTACATTATGAAAATTAAAGCACAAACAGCATTTGTTTTCTATACATATACATATGAACAGTAAAGTCCAATCCAATACTTAGTAAAAGCAGCGAAAACAACAACTTCACTGTGGGAGGCGCTAGAGCCGACAAATCCCAGTGTCAGAAAAGATGAAAACAAATGGAGTCTGTCTTAGAAATAAAAGACAAGAACAGGAAACGGAAGGAAAAAGATGAAAAAAAGTTGGAGTCACATACATTGCCGTCTGCTTTTGAAGGAAAAACCATTGGGGTAGAAAATGTATAAAATTGGGTAAAAATTAAAATAAAAGGAATAAAAAAAGGTAAAAAGTAAAAAATAAGAATGAAAAATTAGAGGTGTAAGTATAACAAAAGAAAGAAAAAAATTGAAAAATAAAAAGAATTATGAAGTAATGATAAATTATATATATAAAACTGCATGTGTGTATCACCAACCAATGACGAAGCATCTTTCATTTCACCAGAGCCATTTAAAAGCTGAGCGGTGATTGGTTGCTATGAGCAACAGTTTTCTCACTCCACGACAACACCTCAGCAGTGACTGGGTGGTTCTGACCCCAGGCTCTCTTAAAGGGATCCCCGGTATGGATGTGAGGGCAAATCCACTCCGTGCTCTGATTCTGACCCCAGGCCCCTCTTAAAGGGATCCCTGGTATGGATGTGAGGGCAAATCCACTCCGTGCTCTGATTCTGACCCCAGGCCCCTCTTAAAGGGATCCCTGGTGAGGATGTGAGGGCAAATCCACTCCGTGCTCTGATTCTGACCCCAGGCCCCTCTTAAAGGGATCCCTGGTGAGGATGTGAGGGCAAATCCACTCCGCGCTCTGATTCTGACCCCAGGCCCCTCTTAAAGGGATCCCTGGTATGGATGTGAGGGCAAATTCACTCTGCACTTTGGTACTGACCCCAGGCCTCTCTTAAAGGGATCTCCAGTATGGAAGTTAGGGTAAATCCGTCAGCGCTCTGATTCTCACCCCAGGCTTCTATTAAAGGGATCATTGGTATGGAAGTCAGGGCAAATCCACTCAGCGCTCTGGTTCTGACGCCAGGCCTCTCTTAAAGGGATCCCCCGGCATGGAAGTTAGGGCAAATCCATCCAGCGCTCTGGTTCTGACCCCAGGCTGACGGGATGGTGTGGGATATTAGGGGTAGTAGTCCGGTGGCTCTTGCTGATTGGATGTGGGATATTAGGGGTAGTAGTCCGGTGGCTCTGGCTGACGGGACGATGTGGGATATTAGGGGTAGTAGTCTGGTGGCTCTGGCTGACGGGATGATGTGGGATATTAGGGGTAGTAGTCTGGTGGCTCTGGCTGATGGGACGATGTGGGATATTAGGGGTAGTAGTCTGGTGGCTGTGACGGGATGATGTGGGATATTACGGGGAGTAGTCCGGTGGCTCTGGCTGACGGGACGATGTGGGATATTAGGGGTAGTAGTCCGGTGGCTCTGGCTGACGGGATGATGTGGGATATTAGTAGTCCAGTGGCTCTGGCTGACGGGATGATGTGGGATATTAGAAGTCCGGTGGCTCTGGCTGACAGGATGATGTGGGATATTAGGGGTAGTAGATCCTCCATTCAGTGTCTGGTGGGTGAGGATATTACAGATCACCATTCGGTGTCTAGTAGTCACTGACCGCTCTTTATTCGGCTGGGTGTTTTGCTTGTATTCCAGTATTTGGTGCTGATCTATTGTCTGCTCTGTGTGTACACGCATGTCATGGTAATATACATATGATGTACTGTTTTCTTTATTGTCATGTTGAGGTAGGATCTAAGTGACCCTTCACGGTTGACCAAGTGATTTCCAAATTAATTCACAGCATGTTGCTAGCAACAGAAATAACCAGACGGAGACGTGTTTCTGTCTGGGAGAATCGATGTAGATTCCTTCCCCATGTATTGCATCATCATCTTTTATAGTATTTAGTAAGTTTGTACTTCAACCACTAGTATAAAACCACACCTACATTTAACCTATGAAAATACAGGAAGACTGGAAACTACATATATGGTCATATCCACGTGACCATAGAAGGGAACAATAGCATACTTATTCTTCAGAGTATTCTACAGTGATACACCCCAAGGCCTCATATCTTGTCCAAACTGGAGCAGTCTAGTTTTTATTACAGCCCATGACCTTTACTCCAGTAGAAAAACTATTTGGCTTTATAACAGCCATGAGCCACAGCCCAGTAACAGAATTTATCTCATAAACGACAAAATGGAATTACAAGCACAAAATGGAGCATTCAGTTTTGATCTTTCTTAATTTAGTCCTTCACATTCCACCCAAGATAAATTTTGTTAACTTATGTCCAGCATCAGAGGTACTATCCCAAGCTATAAGCTCGAGGGGTACTGGTCTTCACATATCTGATGCCATGTTACCAGACATGGCTGTTGCGGCGTACCCATCCCCCCTGTATACTACAATTTACAAATAACAATTTTTGATAACGGTGGTGATCTTTTGAAGGTAGCCATGCGCTTGGCTTCAACATCTTCATCAAATAACTTCTTAAAATCGGTGTAGAGAAGAGCAGGGGTGACAACACCTTTGGTATCATCATTAGCTGTCCAAGTACAGAATTTCCTAATACATACGGAAATACACCAAAAAACAAGTTTTAGTATTACATACATAACAAGAATAAAGGTAGAGATGTGTAACAAACTTTACAAGATTCCAGCTATCCAACTCCCAATTCCTTTAAACCAATTGGCTGGATTAAAAAGAAAATATCTGCCAGAGACTGGGAATTATTCAACAAATCTCTCAGTAATTTTTCATAATATTATATAAACTTATTATTCAAGGACGTTGGGGAATTTAGGCTATCCCATGTTGTTACCAATAATAACATGGAAAATACGAAAAACCAAAACATTATATCCCCTTTATTTGCTATTGGCTTGTTTAAGCAGCTTGCAGTGCGATACGTGGATCCAAGTCAGTCTTCCTTCCAGTTTCACTGACATAGGAGTAATGAGGAGAACTTAATACGGACCGTCATACAAGGGTTCTAGTCCATATTTTCTGACATGCCTTTTCACAACCACAGAATAATCAGACTTCAAATTATAACAAATATTGGTTTCTGCTGAATCTGAAAAAGAAGAAACTAAAGCATAGGTGTTAGCAAGATTTTTACTAAACTGAATAACATGTTGAACAGTACGGTAAGTTTCTTCTGATAATTACTGAGACTGGAAATTTGCAACTGGGGTCCTAGCACCAAACAATATCTCATATAGGGACAGGCCATGTTTTGCAATAGGGGTAGTGCAAATGTGGTTTAGTACAATGGGTAGGAGCTCTGGCAATGGAGCCGTAGTCTCCTGCATCATTTTGGTCAATTGTCCCTTCAGTGTGCTGTTCAACCTCTCAACTTTCCCACTGGATTGTGGATAGTACGGAGTATGGAGGGCTACAGTGGATCCAAGCATTGTCAGAACCTCCTGATACACATGAGAAGAAAAAGCCGGACGTTGGTCACTTTCAACGACTTCTGGAATTCCATATCTGCATATAACTTCCATCACCAGTTTCTTCGCTGTGGTCTTTGCAGTCATATTGGTAACGGGGAATGCTTCCGGCCAACTGGAGAACATGTCGACAACCACCAGACAATATTCATACCTTCCAGACTTGGGCAACTTGATATGGTCTACCTGGAGCCTTTGGAAAGGATAGTCGGGCTTAGCAAGGTACTTCAGAGGTACACGTTAAAGTTAACCGGGATTGCAGGTCTGACAGATATTACATGCACGGTTGAGTGCTGTCAGGACTGTAGAAATACCTGGAGCCCAGTAGAATTTTTGTACCAGGGCTAGGGCCTGATTTTTTCCTCGATGTATGGGTCCATGTGCCCACGTGGCAAAAGCAGGGTACATCCGCTTAGGGAGACACACAAGTTGGTCCTTTTTCCAGAGACCATTGTCCATATGTGCCCCATCAGCCTTCCACTGCTTCACCTCTTCTTTTGGAGACATTCTCTGCATCGTCATTAAGCGGTCTCGAGGGGTCCGACAGAAAACCTCAGTCTGTTGTAGATCATCAGGTTCTTGTAGAGTCAGGATCTCTTGCAACTGTTTACGCTGAGAGCGTGTGGTCACCATAATTGGTATGGTTAGTTCAACGGGCAGAAGAGCAGCGGCCTTTGCTTGCATATCTGCAAATGTGTTGCCAATAGTCTGTGGACTGTTCCTAGGACCGTGCGCCTTGACTTTGATAATGGCCACCTGAGTAGGCAATTTGATCGAATCCATGAGGGTTTTAACAGCTTCAGCATTTTTCACTGGAGTTCCGGCAGTAGTAATAAACCCTCGATTGGCTTATAGAGTTCCAAAATGGTGAGCAATACCGAATGCATATCGTGAGTCCGTGTATATATTAGCCCGTCTGTCTTTGGCCAAAGTACATGCAGTAGACAGAGCCTGAAGTTCTGCTTCTTGTGCTGACTGTGATGGCGGGAGCGCAGCTGCGTGCACTACAGTGTCCTCTGTGGTAACAGCATATCCCGTGTGGAATCTTCCAAACTCATCAGCATATCTTGAACCATCCATGTACAACACCAGATCGGGATTTGGAAATGGATTCTCACTGACATTTGGCGGAGTAGCTGTTTCTTCAGTCAGAAGTTGGGATCAATCAAGTTGGAGATAATCCTCATCACTGCCATCTTTCTTGGGGACCGGCAGTAAAGTAGCGGGGTTGATTGTAGCACAGCGATGCAACTTGATATAGTCAGGCAAAGGAGTGAACACTGCAGCCGTAAATGTCGTTGTACAGTCAAATGTCTTGGCTGTTGGAGTGTTAGTATCGCTGCAATGTCATGCGGGGCAAAAATGTGCGTTTAATGTCCAAGAAAACGTTGGAGTTCAGTTTAATCTTTTGGGGAAAAAAGGGAGCTGACAGGTATTTTTCTTTCTTCTGTGAGGTATCTGACACCCTGAAGGAGACAGTGACTCAAAAATATCACTTGACCAAGACAGAACTGAAGTTTCGAGGCCGAAACCCGACAATTCAGATCTGCCAGATGCTTCAGAAAACTAACAGTAGCAACATGGCTTCCTGCTCCGTTCATACACACAACAAAAATCATCCACATACTGAAACAGCGTAACATTCCAATTGCCAGGGTAAAAGACACTCGCCCATATTTTTTGCAAACTAATTGGGACTGTTTTGGGCCCCTTGTGACAGAACTGTCCACATTAATTGTCCTCCCTGATAAATAAATACAAAAAGAAATTGAATAGAATACTGAAAAAGACATTGGCAAAATCGATAACTGTGATCCAAGCAGCATCCTGAGATATCTGGAACAAAGAGAATATAGATTAAGCACCACAAAAGTTTCCAGATCAGTAACTGCATTAATTGCCCGTAGATCTTGTACCAGCCGGTACACAGGGGTTAAGTTTGTGTAGTTGGAAGGGGAGGCTGAAGCTGGAGTTTACTGTCAAGGCCAATGATAAGGAACCTAGCTGCAGCTGCCTGCTTGCAGAGGTGGGGGCTAGAACTGCTCCTGGCTTTTTTTTTCTTCCTTGCTGATACAGAACAGGCTGAATCCTTCTGAAAAACTTTTTATTACTTTTAATATATTGTCCTGAGTGGAATTTTCGACATCAGGTCTAACTGACATTATCGCCTCCTTCAATTCGGGTTTAAGGCCGGACATCAAAGCTGCTACAAAAAGACGTGAGTGGACTTTATTATATAATGAGAATCCCAAATCTTTAAATACTACCATAAGACTGACCGGGTGAATAAAGGGGGTGGATAGCAGGGACTGGTGCTGGCGGTGGCTGATAATAAGTGCTGTCAGCATTTACCAAGGGAAAATTTGGGACTACAACTCCGGGTCTCCCAGCTCCACAACTGTAACAGGTCTCTCTCCACTGAGGATTAGTAACCCCACATACGTTACAAATCTACCCGGCTTAATTTCTTGGGAAAAGATCTTATTATCTAGCAGAGAAACCCCTTATTCCAAATCATCATTTTTAATTATTTGTTTTTCTAGCATATTACTGTCACTTTCTCAGTTCCTTCCACAAAACATCCAATCTTTGTTATAGTAGACAGCTTTCCTTTTTTTTTTAAACAGAAAACAATCAGAATTCACTTTCTTTTCTACCTCCATATCAACCTTCACCACACAATTCATGTGCCAAGCCACGGAATTTTCAGCGTCTTTAAATAAACCACCATCAACCTGCCTTTGTTCTAATACCTTCGTCCCATAGCGAAGGCTTTATCCTCCCGCCCTCAGGAATTCTCATAATTGAAAATATTTTCCTTGCATTTTTGATAGATTTCTTTCCTCATTTTTGAAGACTAGCAGTATCTGATTCATTACACATATCCAGACTCTTCTTTTTCTCCACGGAAACATTCTCCTTTAATAAAATATCCTTACTTAAATTGTGCCCAGTCCTAGAGCGGCCGTATAATCTGTCGCACAGGGCCTATCTATCCCCCCACAGGGATGGCCCCACAACACGATACTCAGTGAAAGGAGGAGAGCGTCTTAAGGGCCCGTCTCACATAGCGATATCGCTACCGAGATCGCTGCTGAGTCACTAGTTTTGTGACGCAGCACCGAGCTCACCAGCGATATCGCTGTGTGTGACATTCAGTGACGATCAGCCCCCCTGCCGGGTATCGCTGATCGTCGCTGAAATGTCAGGACATTTTTTTGATCGCTGGTCTCCCGCTGACAGGCACGCATTGCTGCGTGTGACAGGCGGGAGACCAGCGATCCGCTGGTAACCAAGGTACACAGCGGGTTGCCAGGCGCGGGGCTGTGCCTGGAAACCCGCTGTGTACCTTGGATACCAGCGCCCTGATGCAGGGAGCTGGTATCCAAGGTAAACAGCGGGTTTCCAGGCACCGCGCAGCGCTTGGAAACCCGCTGTGTACCTTGGATACCAGCTCCCTGCATCAGGGCGCTGGTATCCAACGTACACTGCGGGTAACTAAGCGATGTTACCCGCAGTGTCGCTGTCCCAGATCGCTGCCTGTTTGGCAGCTCAGCAGCGATCATGTAGCGATACACCAGCGATCCTGACAAGTGCATATCGTTGTCGGGATCGCTGGTGTATCGTTATGTGAGACCCAGCCTTTAGACTATCCCTCCGGACAACTCTGGTTATTTATATAAATTCCTGAGTTACGCATCCTTCCCATCTTCGATCACTTCATCGTGCCTGATTCTAACAGTGATCACGATTTCAGGATATTTTGACTAAAAAGAGAGTTACAATCACTGGTCAATCCGGGGTGTCCGTCCCTTATGAGGTACGGTTCGAACACTGGGCCCCCAACGGAACTACACCTCTATATGATTCCACCTGAGAATCACCCCACCATCGGGGACAAACCTCAGATCCTCTTTCCAGCAACAAACACAGGAAAACCATACCAAACGGTCAGTCTGAACAGTATAACTGCCAACTTACCGTGGTTTGTGGGGGGTGATCAGTCCCAATTTTCCGGTGCCTGTGTCCGGTCTGAGGGTCCTTTGTCTTGTCCTCCGGGGGTAGAAGCGTCCCTATATGGGGGCCCTAGGATCTAAGTGACCCTTCACGGTTGACCAAGTGATTTCCAAATTAATTCACAGCATTTTGCTAGCAACAGAAATAACCAGACGGAGACGTGTTTCTGTCTGGGAGAATCGATGTAGATTCCTTCCCCATGTATTGTATCATCATCTTTTATAGTATTTAGTAAGTTTGTACTTCAACCAATAGTATAAAACCACACCTACATTTAACCTATGAAAATACAGGAAGACTGGAAACTACATATATGGTCATATCCACGTGACCATAGAAGGGAACAATAGCATACTTATTCTTCAGAGTATTCTACAGTGATACACCCCAAGGCCTCATATCTTGTCCAAACTGGAGCAGTCTAGTTTTTATTACAGCCCATGACCTTTACTCCAGTAGAAAAACTATTTGGCTTTATAACAGCCATGAGCCACAGCCCAGTAACAGAATTTATCTCATAAACGACAAAATGGAATTACAAGCACAAAATGGAGCATTCAGTTTTGATTTTCTTAATTTAGTCCTTCACAGTCACACATTTCTTGAACGATCCATGGCTTCCCTGACATTCTCCGCAGACACACTCTGTGGGCTTTTTGACCCCCCCTCCCGGCTCCTTCTCACTACAAACTCTATGTAATGTGATACTAGTTTGCTAGCAGCCACCCCACTGAGTAGTTTGTGGCCCCAATCTGGCTGAAGGCAGTTGGGAGAACATGTGCTCTATTGTTCATGTAAAAACGTAATATTAGGGCATATCTTGACCCCAGTTGGTCATAGGTATGAATCTTACATATTTGCAATGTCCACCGAGAGATCTAACCCCAGTGAAATCTCTAGGATCCAGAACCAGCAGAATCCGAGGAATGGATTTCTCCGTAAGCAGGTCATGTAGCCACTTCGTGCTTATACTTAAATGAACCCCCATGTCATGCTGAGCATAATGATAATTTTGTCTTTCTTCTACAAGGTTCACCCTATGAGATATGGGTAATAAAGTATTTCATAGCTGTCCAGAAAGGGGAGTTCCCCAACCACCCAGTGGGAGTTCCTTAGTTTAGCGACCAACTATAAAACAGGGACAGCCATTTTGCAGGGTGTTCAGTGCTTGGAGGAGGACATCATATACCATCCCTGCTGTGGACTGAATCCTGGTCCTTGGGAACCCCTCCCCCCACACCACATAGCTAGCCATTGTCTCTGAGATACTGAAAGTGGTCTTTCATCTTTCACATTTCATAATTGCTTTGTACATATCGTAATTATCTCCCTTTATAATATCTTGTATACTTTTGTAAACACTGCCTACTTTTTGGAGTAAAATATAAAATTACTAGCTTCGTTTCTCCTTGCTCTATAACGTCTCCTGGGGCTAAATTAACGCTACTGTTTAGGTCGGCCCTGACCCGATATTAATTAAGCACAATAAAAGGGGGCTCGTGGCAGAAAACGGTATAGGCGGCCCGGCTGACGACTACTTATCCTAAGTGCAGTTCCCTGACTGACCTGAGGGTAAGGGGGGGCGTCAGAGAGCTGCAAGTTCCAAAACCGGAACTGGAAAGTTTGATCAAAAATTCCCCTGACGGAGAACTGGGGGCAACCAAACACCCCCAGTTCGTGACATATTGGTGGCAGCGGTGGTATCATAAACTGTATCCCCCGTGCCGTTCCTCACACACGTGTTGTGCTTATTTTTGTCGCGGGGCACTGGTGCAGCACACACTATGATGGGTAATGGCGTTGTCCGTGTGTTTTTAATGTTTGTTTCTGGTTGAAGCATTATTACTGTATGGTGATCCCTGGATTTGTCTTTCCTCTTTTTTGGACTGTTGTATTCGATGGTGACCTCGATTCTCTGTCTGTTGAGTACTATAGGAGGCTCGTCTCCACTGTAGTAGCCTGGAGAAGCCCCTGACCACCCTCACCAACAAGCTGGGGTCCGCAGTTGATTGGACCAATGACTGGCGCTGAAGATCGCCCTTTCCAACGTCCCGGTACTACAGGCAGCGAATTAAACACGTCTGTGATCCATCAGACTGACGCTAGAGACTTTGGCCTTGGTACTAAGCTCAGTCAGGTCACCTGAGAGCTAAGAATCTGAGCCATAAGGGAAGGTGGCCTGTTATGTTTCGGTAGCTGAGGAGTGCAGGTAAAAAAGGCAATACACCAGAGCAGTTGGAATCTATGAGATTGCAGTACCCTGACTAACCACCACAACTAGAGGCAGCCGTGGAGCGTTCCTACGTTGGTCCTAGACGCCTCGTCACAGCCTGAGAAACTAACTACACCTAAAGATAGAAATAGGAAAGCTATCTGCCCCGGAGCAGAACCCCAAAGATAATAGAAAGCCCCCAAACATGTAATGGCGGTTAGACAAGAAGAAATACTGACACAGAAAGAAAATAGTATGAGCAAACGCTGGGGCCCAAACTAACTAAATAGAAAAGGATAGGAAAGGTACTTACTGCAATCCCAGAAAACCTGAAAAGCACCAACTCTACTAATTTCAAAATCACCTGAGATCACACGACCTCTACCACCTAAATTAGTTCTCTGGTGTAACAAAATCAAAACAGCAGCCACTGAAAAAACTGGAAAAAGCAAAAGTACAAACATCAGTGGCTGAACTAAACTGAGAGGGCAAAAGCCCCGAAGGGGACCAGAAGACCCCCAAAGAAGTGCAGGACAAAATGCAAAAATATAGTACAAAAACAAAAAGAAGAAAATGTCTTATCTGTTAGCAGGAGATGCAGACACGACACAGCAGGCTACAAGGGAAACAGGAATGAAGGATTCAGACCAGAACAATTGATCACCGGCAACCCTGATGGGAAGGTGACTCCTTATATAAGACCAGTCAGTAACACCTGATTCCCAGTCCTCACAATCTTCACTGAACAGACCAGTACCGCTTGTAACCACCAGAGGGAGTCTCTGCTCAGAACTCATCTCAAACCCATTCACAACAGTACCCCCCCTTGAGGAGGGGTCACCGAACCCTCATTTGAGCAACCAGGTCGGTCAGGATGAGTTCTATGATACGCACGGATGAGTCTCCTAGCATGGATGTCCGAAGCAAATACCCAAGAATTGTCTTCCTGACCATAACCTCTCCACTTAACCAAATACTGGAGTTTCCGTCTAGAAAAACGAGAATCTAATATTTTCTCAACCACATACTCCAGATTGCCCTCAACCAAAACAGGGTCAGGAGGCACAGCAGCAGGAACCACTGGCTCAACAAACCTCTTCAACAAGGACTTGTGGAACACGTTATGGATCTTAAATGTCCCTGGAAGAAGCAAACGAAAAGAAACAGGATTAAGAATCTCAATGATCTTATAAGGTCCAATGAACCTAGGCTTAAATTTAGGAGATGCTACTCTCATAGAAATATTCTTTGAGGACAACCAGACCAAGTCCCCCACTTTAAACCGAGGACCATCAGTCCTATGCCGGTTAGCAAACCGCTGGGCCTTCTCCTGAGAGAGGGACAACCTCTCCACTACCTGGTCCCAAATCTGTTGCATACGCTCCACAACAGAGTCAACACCTGGACAGACAGAAGCCTCCGTCTGTCCTGAAGAAAATCGAGGGTGAAACCCAGAATTACAGAAAAACGGAGACATCAAAGTGGCAGAGCTAGCCCTATTATTAAGAGCAAACTCAGCCAAAGGTAAAAAAGAGACCCAGTCATCCTGATCAGCAGACACAAAGCATCTAAGATAAGTCTCCAATGTCTGGTTTGTTCTCTCAGTTTGACCATTGGTCTGAGGATGAAATGCCGAGGAGAAAGACAATTGAACACCCAGTTTAGAACAAAAAGTCCTCCAAAATCTGGAAACAAACTGGACTCCTCTGTCAGACACAATGTTCTCAGGAATGCCGTGTAAACGAACCACGTGCTGAAGGAACAACGGCACCAATTCAGAGGAGGAAGGCAACTTAGGTAATGGCACAAGATGTATCATTTTGGAAAACCTATCACAAATTACCCAGATGGTGGTCATTCTCTGAGAAACAGGAAGGTCGGAAATGAAATCCATAGAGATATGGGTCCATGGTCTCTTGGGCACAGGCAATGGCATCAACAAACCACTAGAGCGAGAGCAAGGCTTGGAGCGAGAGCAAGTCCCGCAGGACTGCACAAATTCCCTGACATCACGAGACAAGGTAGGCCACCAAAAGGACCGACTAACCAAGTCTCTGGTACCAAAAATTCCGGGATGCCCAGCCAATGCGGAACAATGAATCTCAGACATCACACTCTTTTTCCACTGGTCCGGGACAAACAATTTTCCAACAGGGCAGCACTCGGGCCTATCCTCCTGACACCCTCCAGAGCAAGTCTCAAATTGGGCGAGATGGCGGAAAGAACTACACCCTCTTTCAAAATAACAGAAGGATCAGATAACTCAGGAGATTCCGCAAGGAAACTCCTCGAGAGGGCATCCGCCTTAACATTCTTAGTGCCAGGAAGAAAGGAAACCACAAAATTAAAACGTGTGAAAAACAAGGCCCACCTGGCCTGTCTAGGATTGAGTCGCTTGGCAGATTCCAGATAGACCAGATTCTTATGGTCCGTAAGGACCACCACCTGATGTTTGGCTCCCTCCAGCCAATGTCTCCACTCTTCAAAAGCCCACTTCATGGCCAATAACTCCCGATTACCCACGTCATAATTACGTTCAGTAGGAGAAAATTTTCGAGAGAAAAAGGCACAAGGGTTACTTTTAGAGGTCTCTGGATCTTTTTGGGACAAAACGGCACCTGCCCCAATTTCAGAGGCATCAACCTCCACCTGAAATGGCAGAGAAACATCAGGCTGCCGTAGAACAGGAGCAGAAGTGAATCTCTGCTTAAGTTCCTGAAACGCAGAGACTGCCTCAGGAGGCCAATTCACCACATCAGAACCCTTTCTGGTCAAATCAGTTAATGGTTTAACAATAACCGAGAAATTACCAATAAATTTACGATAAAAATTGGCAAAACCCAAAAATCTCTGAAGAGCCTTTAATGAAGTAGGTTGGACCCAATCACAGATGGCCTGAACCTTGACCGGGTCCATTTCAATAACAGATGGGGACAAAATGAATCCCAGAAATGAGATCCTCTGTACGCCAAAGAGACACTTTGATCCCTTCACATACAGAGCATTCTCTCTCAAAATCTGGAACACAGTTCGAACATGTTTTACATGAGAGTCCCAGTCATTGGAAAAAATCAAGATATCATCCAAATAAACAATCAGAAATTTGTCCACAAAATCCCTGAAAATGTCATTCATGAAGGACTGGAAGACGGAAGGAGCATTAGTGAGCCCAAAGGGCATCACTAGGTACTCAAAATGCCCTTCAGGGGTATTGAATGCCGTCTTCCATTCATCCCCGTGCTTAATGCGAATAAGGTTATACGCCCCCTGAGGTCAAGCTTGGTAAACCAAGTAGCGTTTTTCACCCTGGAAAACAGGTCAGAAATCAAGGGTAACGGGTATTGATATTTCACAGTAATATTGTTCAAGAGACGATAATCAATACACGGCCTTAATGAACCATCTTTTTTGGCCACAAAGAAAAAACCGGCACCTAAGGGTGAAGAGGATGGTCTGATATGACCCTTCTCCAATGATTCCTTGATTTAAGACCGCATAGCGTCATGTTCAGGTACAGACAAGTTAAAAAGGCGACCTTTAGGGAATTTACTACCCGGCACTAATTCAATAGCGCAGTCATAGCTCCTATGGGGAGGCAAGGATGCAGATTTACTTTCGCTAAACACATCAGAAAAATCAATCAAAAAGTCAGGAACGTCCTGAGCCTGGGAGGAGGCAGAAAAAACAGGAGTGTTGGTATTAACACATTGGCAGCCCCAACTGGTTACAGACACAGATTTCCAATCCAAAACAGGATTATGAGACTGTAACCAAGGGAAACCCAGCACGATAATGTCATGCAGATTATACAGAACCAAAAATTTGCAGCACTCCTGGTGATCAGGTTCAACCCTCATTATCACCTGAGTAGAAAACTGGGGTTTATTCTCAGCCAAAGGGGTAGAATCGATCCCCAGTAGGGGAATAGACTTCTGTAGGGGTATCAAGGGAAACCCACAACGTTTAGCAAAATCATAATCCATCAGGTTAATAGCTGCTCCAGAATCAACGAAAGCCTGAGCAGAAAATGAGGACAGAGAGCATATCAGAGTGACAGTTAATAAAAACTTAGTCTGAACACTACCCAAGACAACTGAGCGTGCAAAACGTCTTCCCCGCTTAGGGCAGACTGAAATAGCATGAGAGGCATCACCACAGTAGAAACATAACCCATTGCGCTTTCAAAACTCATGACGCTGTGCCCCAGACACCACTCTATCACACTGCATGGGTTCAGAAGCTGGTTCACAAGGCAACACCATTCCACGCATACTTCTCCGCTCACGCAAACGTCTGTCAATTTGAATCGCTAATGACATAGAATCATTGAGACCAGAGGGGACAGGGAATCCCACCATAACATACTTTACATTATCTGACAGACCCTTCCGGAAAAGGGCTGCCAAAGCGTCGTCATTCCATTTGGTCAGGACTGCCCACCTACGGAATCTCTGACAGTATAACTCAGCGTCATAAGGCCCCTGATTTAATGCCAACAAGGCTTTTTCAGCTTGATCAGTGACATTAGGCTCATCGTACAATAACCCCAAAGCCTGAAAAAATGCATCAACATCACTCAAAACAGGATCCCCAGGTGTCAGGGAAAAAAGCCCAATCCTGAGGATCGCCGCGCAGGGGAGAGATGATAATTTGAACCTGCTGCGCTGCGTTCCCTGAGGACTTAGATTTTAAGGCAAAAAACAATTTACAATTATTTTTGAAATTCTGAAACTTAGCTCGATCCCCAAAAACAAATCTGGCATGGGGATCCTAGGTTCCACAACAGGCAACCTAGCAAGATATGCAGCAATACTCTGAACCTCAGTGGCAAGCTGATCCACACGGCCAGACAACCGTGCAAACTCCATTGAGAGAAAAGATCCTCCCAGCACCCAGAGATACAGAAGGAAAAAAAAAATGCAACAAATAGAAAAATATCTCTGACAACTCTGACAACCTTTTTTCTTTCACAATATTTTTTCCCTTCTGTGAGTACCATACAATTTTCAATTTTTAGGCCGGTGATACTGTTATGTTTCGGTAGCTGAGGAGTGCAGGTAAAAAAGGCAATACACCAGAGCAGTTGGAATCTATGAGATTGCAGTACCCTGACTAACCACCACAACTAGAGGCAGCCGTGGAGCGTTCCTACGTTGGTCCTAGACGCCTCGTCACAGCCTGAGAAACTAACTACACCTAAAGATAGAAATAGGAAAGCTATCTGCCCCGGAGCAGAACCCCAAAGATAATAGAAAGCCCCCAAACAAGTAATGGCGGTTAGACAAGATGAAATACTGACACAGAAAGAAAATAGTATGAGCAAACGCTGGGGCCCAAACTAACTAAATAGAAAAGGATAGGAAGGGTACTTACTGCAATCCCAGAAAACCCTGAAAAGCACCAACTCTACTAATTTCAAAATCACCTGAGATCACACGACCTCTACCACCTAAATTAGTTCTCTGGTGTAACAAAATCAAAACAGCAGCCACTGAAAAAACTGGAAAAAGCAAAAGTACAAACATCAGTGGCTGAACTAAACTGAGAGGGCAAAAGCCCCGAAGGGGACCCAGAAGGCCCCCAAAGAAGTGCAGGACAAAATGCAAAAATATAGTACAAAAACAAAAAGAAGAAAATGTCTTATCTGTTAGCAGGAGATGCAGACACGACACAGCAGGCTACAAGGGAAACAGGAATGAAGGATTCAGACCAGAACAATTGATCACCGGCAACCCTGATGGGAAGGTGACTCCCTTATATAAGACCAGTCAGTAACACCTGATTCCCAGTCCTCACAATCTTCACTGAACAGACCAGTACCGCTTGTAACCACCAGAGGGAGTCTCTGCTCAGAACTCATCTCAAACCCATTCACAACAGTGGCCACTCCACAATGGAGGAATATCTGGCAATTATGTGCCCCTGCCTCCTCTGCAACCATACATGTACAGATGCCAATTCACCGTGGAAATGGACCACAAGTCCTTCAGCTGGTAGTCACACACCATATCCAGACTGAACGGGAGTATTGTGCTCCCGGACTACCACTTCACTATTAGAAGGGCCGTGACCACAGTAACGCCGAAGGGTTATCCCGACGAGGAAAGTTTGCGGATGGGCATGTGGGGGAACACCGGAAAGTGCTGCCCCCCCAGCGCCCTCTAGAGAGAGAGGTGTTATAGATTATCAGTGGGGATGATGGTGGTAGTAATGCTGCTACCCAGACATTATCGGTGGGGGATGATGGTGGTAGTAGTGCTGAAATTCAGACATTATCAGTGGGGGGTGAAGGTGGTAGTAGTATTGATACTTAGTCATCATCAGTTGGGTAAATGACGGTAGTAGTATTGATACTTAGACATTATCATTGGGGATGATGGTGGTAGTAGTGCTGATACTCAGACATTATCAGTGGGGGATGATGGTGGTAGTAGCGCTGATACTCACACATTATCAGTGGGGTTGATGATGGTAGTAGTACTGATACTTAGTCATTATCAGTGGGGTTGATGATGGTAGTAGTATTGATACTTAGACATTATCAGTGGGGATGATGGTGGTAGTAGTGCTGATACTCAGACATTATCAGTGAGGGATGATGGTGGTAGTAGTGCTGATACTCACATTATCAGTGGGGTTGATGATGGTAGTAGTATTGATACTTAGACATTATCAGTGGGGATGATGGTCGTAGTAGTACTGATACTCAGATATCAGTGGGGATGATGGTGGTAGTAGTACTGATACTCAGATATTATCAGTGGGCATGATGGTGGTAGCAGTGATTATACTCTGACAAGAGATAATTTTTGTAGAAAACTGTTTTGCTTTTATTTTAGAAAATGAAGAAATTCCTGATACAAACTACAGAGCGTGGGGCAGGGGGTAGTCATCGGGCAGGGGGTAGTCGTTGGGCAGTAGGTAGTAGTCATCATCCGCTACAGAATGAAGTGTAAACTGTTCCTACAGAGAAGGGCTCCTGGAGCTACAGGTGTGGAACGCCCCGGAGGCCACCGCCAAAGACAACAAGGGTCTGCAGCTGCGGGTTAGTCTCCTTGGCCAGTAGTCGATCTCCCCTGGGGGTCTTGGACCCCGCCTACGCCTTGATGCAGTTCTTGACCCGGTGCTTGGTGAAGCTCCGGCACGTGTAGCACCTCTTGCAGTCGGGGCAGTATCGCATCTTCTTGTGTTTCACCAGATCCTTGCGGGTGTCCAGCATCTTCTTGCACTTCCCACACTGGTGCGGGGTGACGCCTGTGTGCTTCCGCTGGTGGATGACCAGGCTGCACTTGTGGCCGAACGCCTGGCCGCAGACGTCGCAGGAGAAGGGTCTCTCCCCGGAGTGCGCCCTCAGGTGGATGACGAACTGGGACTTGTAGTTGTACTGGATGCCGCAGATTTCGCAGCAGTAGCGCAGCTTGCTGTGTTTCTTGGATCGGTGCTCGTCCAGCTCGGAGGCCGAGTCAAAGACGCGACCACAATCTTCACAGTCGAAGTCCTCCTGCGACTGCACCAGGTGCGTCTTCACATGCTCTTCCAGAGCTGCCTCCTCGGGGAAGCAGTCGTCGCAGACGTCGCACCAATGCAGCTCCTCGTACTGCTCCTCTTTGCGTTTCCTTTTCTTCTTCGTCTCCGTCACGGACTCTATTCCTTCGCTGGGGATGACGAACATGAGGCTGGCCGCGTCCGCTGTGCTCCGTACCAGCAGGGGCTTCTGGAAAGCCGGGCAGCACTTTTTTTTCCTACCTTTGCTGGATTTTTTTGCGGACCACCGGGGATTACTGGAGCCGTTCTGTGAGATCCAAACACCGGAGCTTCGAGGATCGTCAGCGCCTGCAAGAGAACAGAGCTCAGGATCATGTGTCCCTGGTGATGATGAACGGGATCAGTCTCCTTCCCCCTCTGGCAGCTAACAGTTTCCTCCATTATTACCGTCACCGGAATCCTACTTATACCGCCATTGGAGTCCTCATACTTATACCGTTATGTAGTGCTAGGGCTGTGAATTACCTTGCTGCCCAAGAAAAGCTCAGTGCTCAGGATCATGTGTCCCTGCTGGTGCTGGACAGGATCAGTCTCCTTCCCCCTCTGGCAGCTGACAGTTTCCTCCATTATTACCCTCACCGGAGTCTTCCTACTTATACCGCCATGTAGTGCTAGGGCTGTGAATTACTTTGCTGCCCATGCAAAGCTTGGTGCTCAGGACCATGTATCCCTGTTGGTGCTGGACAGGATCAGTCTCCTTCCCCCTCTGGCAGCTGACAGTTTTCTCCTATATTACCCTCACCGGAGTTCTCCTACTTATACCGTTATGTAGAACTACGGCTGTGAATTACCTTGCTGCCCATGCAAAGCTTGGTGCTCAGGACCATGTGTCCCTGTTGGTGCTGGACAGGATCAGTCTCCTTCCCCCTCTGACAGCTGACAGTTTCCTCCTATATTACCCTCAGCGGAGTACTCCTACTTATATCGCCATGTAGCGCTAGGCATGTGAATTACCTCAGGGCCCTGCAGGGCATACACTGTCTAGTGCGACCCCCTTTAGCCTCAGGATTGGTGGGGTCCTAGAGGTCAGACCCCCATCACTTCGCAGCATGGCAGTACTATTTGGTCACTGCATGGCAGGGGATGGCCCCCCGGACGTCGTGGTACCTGAGCCCGGCTCCGCGCTGATGTCTGCTGTGTACTCCTCGTCGTTGCGGTCTTCCTTCATGATAACTGTAAGAAATCACCAGAGTTGGCGCCGTCACCGAGGAGCCGGCGCCGTGACATCATGACAAGACAGGAGTGAGGTGTCTGGGGGTCTGACAACAATGTCAGCGGAACAGGGGACGGACGACCCAACGGAGTGCAACAATCAACACTACTACTACTACTCCCATCATGGAAGACTACTCACTGTCCAGGGGGAATCCATGTCGTCAGGCACTTCTGGAAGGAAAGCAGAACAGATTCCCCGTCATAACTGCAGCCACATCCCCCCATGCCCCCAAGATTTAGACTAATGGACTCCATGATAAGATGCAATAGTCCTATAGTCCGGCACCTGGAGTCTGCTAATCTGGCAGCTGCCATGATGGATTACCAGCCCAACTCTGGGGTCTTCAGGCGTCCCTGCCATCTCGGCTGTGACAGACAGGGGGCGCTCCGTGCATGCTCCCTGATAATACAGGACCACCTACCTCTCTTCTTAGGATGACTCTTCCTGCGTCGGATCCGGCCTGACGTCACGGGGGGCGCTGTAGAGCCCAAATCTGATGTGTGGATGGACCTCAGGGCGCCTGGAGGATAAAAGGAGGGTGAGGAAGCAAATCTGTAGCACGGGGTGAGGAGCGGACAGCGACCCCCTCACCTGTGACCACAGCGGGAGAAGCAGGCCCTCTGCTGTCACCACTGTCCTCCATCCCTGCAGGGGGTGCTGCCTCCATGTCTGACGTCGGGGACACTACGATCACATCTATGGAAAACAGACACAATCTAATCTCATATACACAAGAGTCCGATAATCCGGAATCGGCAGAACTGGACCGTCAGGCGGCAGCAGACAAATCTACCAACCTCACAGGACAGTCTGTATCTCTGCGGCTAAAAAGATGGTTCTAATATTTACATCCAATCCTAAATCCTGATCGTAATCCTAATCCAGTGCCTCAGCCTAATCCTCACACTATGCCTGATCCTAATCCAGTGTCTCAGCCTAATCCTGATACTACGCCTGATCCTAATCCAGTGCCTCAGCCTAATCCTGACACTACGCCTGATCCTAATCCAGTGCATCAGCCTAATCCTGACATTACGCTTTATCCTAATCCAGTGCCTCAACCTAATCCTGATACTACGCCTGATCCTAATCCAGTGTCTCAGCCTAATCCTCACACTACGCCTGAGCCTAATCCAGTGCCTCAGCCTAATCCTCACACTACGCCTGATCCTAATCCAGTGCCTCAACCTAATCCTGACACTACGCCTGATCCTAATCCAGTGCCTCAACCTAATCCTGACACTACGCCTGATCCTAATCCAGTGTCTCAGCCTAATCCTCACACTACGCCTGATCCTAATCCAGTGCCTCAGCCTAATCCTCACTACGCCTGATCCTAATCCAGTGCATCAGCCTAATCCTCACTACGCCTGATCCTAATCCAGTGCCTCAACCTAATCCTGACACTACGCCTGATCCTAATCCAGTGCCTCAGCCTAATCCTCACACTACGCCTGATCCTAATCCAGTGCCTCAACCTAATCCTGACACTACGCCTGATCCTAATCCAGTGTCTCAGCCTAATCCCTACACTACGCCTGATCCTAATCCAGTGCCTCAGCCTAATCCTGACACCAAACCGGTCATGCTGAAGGATGTTGCAGGCAGCAGATCGCTCTCCACGGCATCTCCAGACCCTGTCACGTCTGTCACATGTGCTCAGTAGGAACCTGCTGCCTGCAACATCCTTCAGCATGACCGGTTTGGCAGTGGGTCAGTAATGGTGTGGGGTGGCATTTCTTTGGAGGGCCGCGCAGCTCTCCATGTGGTCGCCAGAGGTAGCCTGACTGCCATTAGGTACCGAGATGAGATCCTCAGACCCCTTGTGAGACCATATGCTGGTGCGGTTGTCCCTGGGCTCCTCCTAATGAAGGACAATGCCAGACCGCATGTGGCTGGAGTGTGTCAGCAGTTCCTGCAAGATGAAGCCATTGAAGCTATGGATTGGCCCGTTCCCCAGACCTGAATCCGATTGAGCACATCTGGGTCATCATGTCTCGCTCCATCCAACAACGTCACTTGCACCACAGACTGTCCAGGAGTTGGCAGATGCTTTAGTCCCGGTCTGGGAGGAGATCCCTCAGGAGACCATCCGCCTCATCAGGAGCATGCCCAGGTGTTGTAGGGAGGTCATACAGGCACGTGGAGACCACACACACTACTGAGCATCATTTAGACTTGTTTTCACTTTCATTTTGGGTGTGACTCCAAATCCAGGCCTCCATTTTTTCAAAAATTTGATTTATATTGATGATTTTTGTGTGTGATTTTGTTGACAGCACATTCAACTTTGTACAGAACAAAGTATTCAATGAGAATATTTCATTCATTCAGATCTAGGATGTGTTATTTGAGTGTTCCCTTTATTTTTTTGAGCAGGGTATATATATATATATATATATATATATATATATATATATATATATATATATATATACAGTTAGGTCCATAAATATTTGGACAGAGACAACATTTATCTAATTTTGGTTCTAGACATTACCACAATGAATTTGAAACAAAACAAATCAGATGCAGTTGAAGTTCAGACTTTCAGCTTTCATTTGAGGGTATCCACATTCAAATTGGATGAAGGGTTTAGGAGTTTCAGCTCTTTAACATGTGCCATATATATATACACACACATATACAGTAGACTGTATATATGTTTTCACAAATATTTGAGGCTATGGATCCATTATATGTCCATTTTGCAAGCTGTCGAGAAAATCTCGCCATACGGATGCCATACAGATACTTTGATGCAAGGAAATCGCATCCTCGCATTGCACATGGATGACATACGGATCACTGTTCAGGGAACATTTGTGCGATTCTCGTCCGTGAAAGACGGACCGATTTTTTATACATTGTGTGTGACTCCAGCCTAATCCAAACACTACGCCTGATCCTAATCCAGTGCCTCAGCCTAATCCACACACTACACCTGATACTAAACCAGTGCCTCAGCTTAATCCTGACACTACACCTGATCCTAAACCAGTGCCTCAGCCTAATCCTGACACTACGCCTGATCCTAATCCAGTGCCTCAGCCTAATCCTGACACTACACCTGATCCTAATCCAGTGCGATCCTAATCCAGTGCCTCAGCCTAATCCTTACACTAAGCCTGATCCATTGCCTCAGCCTAATCCTGACACTACGCCTGATCCTAATCCCATGCTTCAGCCTAATCCTGACACTACGCCTGATCTTAATCCATTGCCTCAGCCTAATCCTGACACTACGCCTGATCCTAATCCTGTGCCACAGCCTAATACTGATCCTATTCCAGTGACTCAGCCTAATCCTAATCCAGTGCCTGCCCCTAAAACTGACTCAAATACAGTGCCTCAGCCTAATCCTGACACCATGCCTGATCATAATCTAGTGCCTGACCCTAATACTGTGCCACAGCCCCTAGTCCCTGCCACTAAAACCGACCGAAAAAAAGTGCCTCAGCCTAATCCTGACACCATGCCTGATCCTAATCCAGTGCTTCAGCCTAATCCTGTGCCACAGCCTAATCCTGATCCTAATCTGGAGCCGAACCCTAATCCAGTGCCTCAGCCCAATCCAGACACTATGCCTGATCCTAATCCAATGCCTGACCCTAATACAGTGCCTCAGCCTAATCCCGAGCCTAACCCTGTGCTCGACCCTAATACTGTGCATGAGCCTAATCACAAACCTAATCCAGTGCCTGACCCTAATCCCGACCCTAATAATGTGCCTCAGCCTAATCCTAATCCAGTGCCAGACGCTAATATTATGTTTTAGCCTAATATTGCCCCTATTCCTGATCTTAATCCAGTGCTTGACTCTATACCCAACGCTAATACTGTGACTCAGCTCAACTGTGAGCTTAACCCTGTGCCCGACCCTAATACTGTGCCTCAAACTAAACCTGACCCTAATCCTGATACTAACCGAGTACCTAACCCTAATCCTGCACATTAGCCTAATCTCGAGGCTAATCCTGCACCCGACAATAATACTGTACCTCAGTCTAATACCGAACCTAAACCGGCGCCAGCCCTTAATACTGTACCATAGTCTAATACCAAGCCTAATCCTGCGTCCGACCTTAATACCGTACCTCAGCCTAATCCAGAGCCTAACCCTGTGCTCGACCCTAATACTGTGCATGAGCCTAATCACAAACCTAATCCAGTGCCTGACCCTAATCCCGACCCTAATAATGTGCCTCAGCCTAATCCTAATCCAGTGCCAGACGCTAATACTATGTCTTAGCCTAATATTGCCCCTATTCCTGATCTTAATCCGGTGCTTGACTCTATACCCAACGCTAATACTGTGACTCAGCCTAACTGTGAGCTTAACCCTGTGCCCGACCCTAATACTGTGCCTCAAACTAAACCTGACCCTAAACCTGATACTAACCGAGTGCCTGACCCTAACCCTAATCCTGCGCATCAGCCTAACTCGAGGCTAATCCTGCACCCGACAATAATACTGTACCTCAGTTTAATACCGAACCTAAACCGGCGCCAGCCCTTAATACTGTACCATAGTCTAATACCAAGCCTAATCCAGCGCCCGACCTTAATACCGTACCTCAGCCTAATCCCGAGCCTAACCCTGTGCTCGACCCTAATACTGTGCATGAGCCTAATCACAAACCTAATCCAGTGCCTGACCCTAATCCCGACCCTAATAATGTGCCTCAGCCTAATCCTAATCCAGTGCCAGACGCTAATACTATGTCTTAGCCTAATATTGCCCCTATTCCTGATCTTAATCCGGTGCTTGACTCTATACCCAACGCTAATACTGTGACTCAGCCTAACTGTGAGCTTAACCCTGTGCCCGACCCTAATACTGTGCCTCAAACTAAACCTGACCCTAAACCTGATACTAACAGAGTGCCTGACCCTAACCCTAATCCTGCGCATCAGCCTAATCTCGAGGCTAATCCTGCACCCGACAATAATACTGTACCTCAGTTTAATACCGAACCTAAACCGGCGCCAGCCCTTAATACTGTACCATAGTCTAATACCAAGCCTAATCCAGCGCCCGACCTTAATACCGTACCTCAGCCTAATCTCGAACCTAACCCTGTGCTCGACCCTAATACTGTGCATGAGCCTAATCACAAACCTAATCCAGTGCCTGACCCTAATCCCGACCCTAATAATGTGCCTCAGCCTAATCCTAATCCAGTGCCAGACGCTAATACTATGTCTAGCCTAATATTGCCCCTATTCCTGATCTTAATCCAGTGCTTGACTCTATACCCAACGCTAATACTGTGACTCAGCCTAACTGTGAGCTTAACCCTGTGCCCGACCCTAATACTGTGCCTCAAACTAAACCTGACCCTAAACCTGATACTAACCGAGTGCCTGACCCTAACCCTAATCCTGCGCATCAGCCTAATCTCGAGGCTAATCCTGCACCCGACAATAATACTGTACCTCAGGCTAATACCGAATCTAAACCGGCGCCAGCCCTTAATACTGTACCATAGTCTAATACCAAGCCTAATTCTGCACCCGACCTTAATACCGTACCTCAGCCTAATCCCAAGCCTAATTTGCACCCGACCTTAATACTGTGCCTCAGGCTAATCCTAAGCCTAATTCTGTGCCCGACGTTAACCTCGACTCTAATATTGCGCCACAGCCTAAACCCGACCCTAATCTGAGACACATCTGGTCCCAGGCCTCACTGTGTAATGGCAGAGAACCTCACGGGGAAACGTCTCCTACCTGGCCCATCTGAGGAAGAGTCAGGGTCTGGCGTCACACTTCTGGGTGGTGGGGATGATGTCGGTGGCGGCTTTGCCTGAGGGGATGGAGCAGCCTGTATCACTTCACTGGTCACAGCTGATCGGTAACCACAGAGAATACACAGGGGTCAGTACCGAGCGCAGCGACTGATGCTTCATATCTACCTGTCAATCACTGACCTGACCGAGGAGATCCACAATCCTCTGTGCTGTCCGCAGGGTCATCAGCAGCCGGCTGCTCACTGGCAGCGCAAGGGTCCATCGTCAGAACTAAAAGACAGAAATGGAAACTACATAGGACAAAAAACTGGGAGGAGCAGCCACATCCACCACGGAGCTGCAACTGTGACATAACCCCTAGGGGGCGATTACCGAGGATGGAAAATGGAGTTAAAACATTTATATAAATCTGTATGTAGTGAGCTCCCTCTAGTGGTGACTGTATAAATCTGTATGTAGTGATCTCCCTCTAGTGGTATCTGTATAAATCTGTATGTAGTGAGCTCCCCCTAGTGGTGACTGTATAAATCTGTATATAGTGAGCTCCCTCTAGTGGTATCTGTATAAATCTGTATGTAGTGAGCTCCTAGTGGTATCTGTATAAATCTGTATATAGTGAGCTCCCTCTAGTGGTATCTGTATAAATCTGTATGTAGTGAGCTCCCCCTAGTGGTGACTGTGTAAATCTGCATATAGTGAGCTCCCTCTAGTGGTATCTGTGTAAATCTGTATGTAGTGAGCTCCCCATAGTGGTGACTGTATAAATCTGTATGCAGTGAGCTCCCCCTAGTGGTGACTGTATAAATCTGTATACAGTGAGCTCCTTTTGATCCACATCTGGCCCCTGGTGTCAGTGTGTAATGGCAGAGAACCTCACGGGGAAACGTCTCCTACCTGGCCCCTCTGAGGAAGAGTCAGGGTCTGGCGTCACACTTCTGGGTGGTGGGGATGATGTCGGTGGCGGCTTTGCCTGAGGGGATGGAGCAGCCTGTATCACTTCACTGGTCACAGCTGATCGTTAACCACAGAGAATACACAAGGGGTCAGTACCGAGCGCAGCGATTGATGCTCCATATCTACCTGTCAATCACTGACCTGACCGAGGAGATCCACAATCCTCTGTGCTGTCCGCAGGGTCATCAGCAGCCGGCTGCTCACTGGCAGCGCAAGGGTCCATCGTCAGGACTAAAAGACAGAAATGGAAACTACATAGGACAAAACTGAGAGCAGCCACATCCACCACGGAGCTGCAACTGTGACATAACCCCTAGGGGGCGATTACCGAGGACGGAAAATGGAGGTAAAACATTTATATAAATCTGTATGTAGTGAGCTCCCCCTAGTGGTGGCTGTATAAATCTGTATGTAGTGAGCTCCCCTAGTGGTGACTGTATAAATCTGTATATAGTGAGCTCCCTCTAGTGGTGGTTGTATAAATCTGTATGTAGTGAGCTCTCTCTAGTAGTGGCTGTATAAATCTGTATGTAGTGAGCTCCCTCTAGTGGTGGCTGTATAAATCTGTATGTGGTGAGCTCCTAGTTGTGGCTATATAAATTTGTTTGTAGCGAGCTCCCTCTAGTGTTGGCTGTATAAATCTGTATAAATACAAACACATGAGCCATGTACACAGTGAACAAGCTTGTAGGGACATTGTTCACACCACCGGAAGACTGAAACACAGAAAAGCACAGTAAAACAAACGTATAAAAATACTTTGTTGTAAAAAAGTAACAGTAGACAGCAAGTGCTGGTAAAAAGATGATAAAACACAGGGCATTTGGTTGATACGTTTTTTTGCAAAAAATGTATACAAAGCCGCTCTACCAAACGTCAAGGTATACCCGTATCAGAGCAGTCCCTGACTAATGTATTTAATTCCTAACTGATGTATTTAAAAACCTGGTCATGTGTATAGTACCTATATGAGCAGGATTCAAAAAGGTAATGTCCAATGTGGAGAATGGCCTTTATGTGCATGGCTCACAAAGGAGGGGTGGAAAACCTCCCTAATCTTGAAAAAACAAGAAACTTGCTGTCTACTGTTACTTTTTTACAACAGAGTATTTTTATACGTTTGTTTTACTGTGCTTTTCTGTGTTTCAGTCTTCCGGTGGTGTGAACAATGTCTCTACAGACTTGTTCACTGTGTGCATGGCTCATGTGTTTGTAATTAATTGGTTTCTTGCTTTTGCAAGATTAGGGAGGATTTCCACTCCTCGTTTGTGAGCCATGCACATAAAGGCGTTCTCCACATTGGACATTACCTTTCTGAATGCTGCTCATATAGGTACTATACACATGACCAGGTTTTTAAATACATCAGTTATAAATTAAATACATTAGTCAGGGACTGCTCTGATACGGGTATACCTTGATGTTTGGTAGAGCGGCTTGGTATACATTTTTTGCAAAAAACGTATCAACCAAATACCCTGTGTTTTATCATCTTTTTACAAGCACTTGCTGTCTACTGTTACTTTTTTACAACAGAGTATTTTTATACGTTTGTTTTACTGTGCTTTTCTGTATAAATCTGTATATAGTGAGCTCCTTCTAGTGGTGACTGTATAAATCTGTATATAGTGAGCTCCCTCTAGTGGTGGCTATTTAAATATGTATTTGGTGAGCTACTCCTGATCCACATCTGGTCCCAGGCCTCACTGTGTAATGGAAGAGAACCTACAAGGGAAACGTCTCCTACCTGGCCCATCTGAGGAAGAGTCAGGGTCTGGCGTCACACTTCTGGGTGGTGGGGATGATGTCGGTGGCGGCGATGCCTGAGGGGATGGAGCGGCCTGTATCACTTCACTGGTCACAGCTGATCGGTAACCACAGAGAATACACAGGGGTCAGTACCGAGCCAGGCGATTGATGCTCCATATCTACCTGTCAATCACTGACCTGACCGAGGAGATCCACAATCCTCTGTCCTGTCCGCAGGGTCATCAGCAGCCGGCTGCTCACTGGCAGCGCAAGGGTCCATCGTCAGAACTAAAAGACAGAAATGGAAACTACATAGGACAAAAAACTGGGAGGAGCAGCCACATCCACCACGGAGCTGCAACTGTGACATAACCCCTAGGGGTCGATTACCGAGGATGGAAAATGGAGTTAAAACATTTATATAAATCTGTATGTAGTGAGCTCCCTCTAGTGGTGGTTGTATAAATCTGTATATAGTGAGCTCCCTCTAGTGGTGGTTGTATAAATCTGTATGTAGTGAGCTCTCTCTAGTAGTGGCTGTATAAATCTGTATGTAGTGAGCTCCCTCTAGTGGTGGCTGTATAAATCTGTATGTGGTGAGCTCCTAGTTGTGGCTATATAAATTTGTTTGTAGCGAGCTCCCTCTAGTGTTGGCAGTATAAATCTGTATAACTACAAACACATGAGCCATGCACACAGTGAACAAGCCTGTAGGGACATTGTTCCACCACCGGAAGACTGAAACACAGAAAAGCACAGTAAAACAACGTATAAAAATACTCTGTTGTAAAAAAGTAACAGTAGACAGCAAGTGCTGGTAAAAAGATGATAAAACACAGGGCATTTGGTTGATACGTTTTTTTGCAAAAAATGTAAACAAAGCCGCTCTACCAAACGTCAAGGTAACCGTATCAGAGCAGTCCCTGACTAATGTATTTAATCCCTAACTGTATGTATTTAAAAACCTGGTCATGTGTATAGTACCTATATGAGCAGCATTCAGAAAGGTAATGTCCAATGTGGAGAACGGCCTTTATGTGCATGCTCACAAAGGATGGGGTGGAAAACCTCCCTAATCTTGAAAAAACAAGAAACTTGCCGTCTACTGTTACTTTTTTACAACAGAGTATTTTTATACGTTTGTTTTACTGTGCTTTTCTGTATAAATCTGTATATAGTGAGCTCCCTCTAGTGGTGGCTATTTAAATATGTATTTGGTGAGCTACTCCTGATCCACATCTGGTCCCAGGCCTCACTGTGTAATGGAAGAGAACCTACAGGGGAAACGTCTCCTACCTGGCCCATCTGAGGAAGAGTCAGGGTCTGGCGTCACACTTCTGGGTGGTGGGGATGATGTCGGTGGCGGCGATGCCTGAGGGGATGGAGCGGCCTGTATCACTTCACTGGTCACAGCTGATCGGTAACCACAGAGAATACACAGGGGTCAGTACCGAGCCAGGCGATTGATGCTCCATATCTACCTGTCAATCACTGACCTGACCGAGGAGATCCACAATCCTCTGTCCTGTCCGCAGGGTCATCAGCAGCCGGCTGCTCACTGGCAGCGCAAGGGTCCATCGTCAGGACTAAAAGACAGAAATGGAAACTACATAGGACAAAAAACTGGAGGAGCAGCCACATCCACCACGGAGCTGCAACTGTGACATAACCCCTAGGGGGCGATTACCGAGGATGGAAAATGGAGTTAAAACATTTATATAAATCTGTATGTAGTGAGCTCCCCCTAGTGGTGGCTGTATAAATCTGTATGTAGTGAGCTCCCCCTAGTGGTGACTGTATAAATCTGTATGTAGTGAGCTCCCCCTAGTGGTGACTGTATAAATCTGTATATAGTGAGCTCTCTCTAGTGGTGGCTGTATAAATCTGTATGTAGTGAGCTCTCTCTAGTGGTGGCTGTATAAATCTGTATGTAGTGAGCTCCCTCTAGTGGTGGCTGTATAAATCTATAATATAACGGTGGGAGCGTCACTCTGTCTGAAGCCTTTATAGACTGCGCAAGCGCGACACGCCTGCGCAGTCTGGCTCCAGAGTGAGGCATCCAGCGGTGAGTGCTCTGTATGGCGCCGGAGATCGCGATATGCGTACTGGATGCATACTGCGATCTCCGGCGCCATACTCACATACTTACCTGACCGGGAGGAGCGTTGCCGCGGCGCTTCTCTTCTCCCGGGGCAGGAGACCAGGAGTGCGCGTCGGATCGCGCATGCGCAATAGCGCTATCCGGCGCCATTTTGCTGAAGACACATTTACAGTGTGTCTTCAGCAATATGGCGCTGGACCGCGCGGTATGGGCATGCGCGTACTCCGGCGCCGCTCTCCTCCCCCGGCGTCCAGCTGAACGGAACAGCGCTGGAGCACATGGATGAAAGGTGAGTATAAATGTTTGTTTTTTTTGGGGTATCTGTGCAGTTTAATAGCGGTGAGGGGGCCATGCACATCAGGATAGGGAGGGCGTGAGGGGACCATGCACATCAGGGTTGGGGGGTGAGAGGACCATGCATATCAGGATTGGGGGGTAAGGGGACCATGCACATCAGGATTGGGGGCGTGAGGGGACCATGCACATCAGGATTGGGGGGGTGTGGGGACCATGCACATCAGGATTGGGGGGGTAAGGGGACCATGCACATCAGGATTGGGGGCGTGAGGGGACCATGCACATCAGGATTGGGGGGTGAGGGGACCATGCACATCAGGATTGGGGGGGTGAGGGGACCATACACATCAGGATTGGGGGGGTGAGGGGACCATGCACATCAGGATTGGGGGGGGTGAGGGGACCATGCACATCAGGATTGGGGGGTGAGGGGACCATAAACATCAGGATTGGGGGGGTGAGAGGATCATGCACATCAGGATTGGGGGGTGAGCGGACCATGCACATCAGGATTGGGGGGTAAAGGGACCATGCACATCAGGATTGGGGGATAGGGGACCATGCACATCAGGATTGGGGGGTGAGGGGACCATGCACATCAGGATTGGGGGGTGAGGGGACCATGCACATCAGGATTGGGGGGTGAGGGGACCATGCACATCAGGATTGGGGGGTGAGGGGACCATGCACATCAGGATTGGGGGGTGAGGGGACCATGCACATCAGGATTGGGGGTGAGGGGACCATGCACATCAGGACTGGGGGTGAAGGGACCATGCACATCAGGATTGGGGGGTGAGGGGACCATGCACATCAGGATTGGGGGGTGAGGGGACCATGCACATCAGGATTGGGGGGTGAGCGGACCATGCACATCAGGGTTGGGGGGGTGAGGGACCATGCATACCAGGATTTGGGGGGTGAGGGGGCCATGCACATCAGAATTGGGGATGAGGGGACCATGCACATCAGGATTGGGGGTGAGCGGACCATGAACATCAGGATTGGGGGGTGAGAGGACCATGCACATCAGGATTGGGGGGGTGAGGGGACCATGCACATCAGGATTGGGGGGGGTGAGGGGACGATGCACATCAGGATTGGGGAGTGAGCGGACCATGCACATCAGGATTGGGCGATGAGGGGACCATTCATACCAGGATTGGGGGGTGAGGGGACCATTCATACCAGAATTGGGGGTGAGGGGACTATGCATTCCAGGATTGGGCGGGAGGTGACCATTCATACCAGGATTGGTGAGTGAGGGGACCGTGCATACCGGGATTGGGGGGTGAGGGGACCATGCATATCAGGATTGGGGGGGTGAGGGGGCCATGCACATCAGGATTGGGGATGAGGGGACCATGCACATCAGGATTGGGGGTGAGCGGACCATGCACATCAGGGTTGGGGGGGTGAGAGGACCATGCACATCAGGGTTGGGGGGTGAGGGGACCATGCACATCAGGATTGGGGGGTGAGGGGACCATGCACATCAGGATTGGGGGGTGAGGGGACCATGCACATCAGGATTGGGGGGGTGAGGGGACCATGCACATCAGGATTGGGGGGTGAGCGGACCATGCATATCAGGATGGGGGGGTGAGGGGACCATGCACATCAGGATTAGAGGGTGAGCGGACCATGCACATCAGGATTGGGCGATGAGGGGACCATTCATACCAGGATTGGGGGGTGAGGGGACCATTCATACCAGGATTGGGGGGTGAGGGGACCATTCATACCAGAATTGGGGGTGACGGGACCATTCATACCAGAATTGGGGGGTGAGGGGACCATGCATTCCAGGATTGGGCAGGAGGTGACCTTGCATACCAGGATGAGGAATGGGGTGCCATGCATAGTAGATTTGGGTGGGGGTGAGGGGACCATACATACCAGGATAGGGATGAGGGGTGCCATGCATACCAGAATAGGAGGGGGGAAGCACATACCAGAATAGGAGACCATGTACCTATAAAAATGCTTGCCACCCGGGCGTAGAACGGGTTCATCACTAGTCTGTATATAGTGAGCTCCCTCTAGTGGTGACTGTATAAATCTGTACATAGTGAACTCTTTTATTATAAAAATACAAAACTTACAATTAATAAAGAACAAAAATCCAAACCGCAGCAAAACAACCGTCCGAGTCCAACATTACCCCCCCACAAACAAAAGTCAGAGTCCAGCATAACTGTCCCCATTCAAAGCAACCCCCCCCAAAACAAACTCTGTCTTCTTCCTCAGAGAAGCTTCCTCCTCCTTCATCTTTCTCTCTGATGCTGCACCAGGGATTCCCAGCCGGTCTCCCATTCCTGTACTTGCCCGGCCTCAAGCTGCTTAGCGGCTGCGATCTGAGAAAGGCGACTTCAGCCTAGAATGGCAGCCGACTTCATCTCACTTTTTGATTCCTCCAGATCTCCTCCTCCCCAGGTTACGTCACCCAAGGAGAGAAGAAACATTTTATTAATACACACATACACACTTCACACCAAACCTGACAAAGAAAACTCTGGTCCATCGCCCAAAAAGAAACACAAAAGTCACCCGGCCCAAAACACATCTATCTAAACCACACATTTTTTTTTTCCTTTTATATATATATTTTTAGTTACACAGCAAATACAACTATAACAAACCTACCACCAACCCCCCTCCCACCACCATAAAAACCCCCACACAATACAAAAATAAGCTTCACTGAGGAACTCATGACCTCCAGGAACATCTTACAATACTATACAATATAATACAACCTAACTCTCTATATCACAACACTTACCCAGAGCCAGGATTGGGCCTGTCAGCCCTATATCAGTAATTCACTTCTGCATAACAAAAATCTGATAGTGAAAAGCCCCCAGCCCGTCACCAGGAACCCGGAGATGACAGGCTTCTATCCTAACAAGCCTTACTCTACCAGCCGTCCCTACCTGCCTAAACATCTGCCCCTATTTATCTACCTACCTTTCCCTGTCCCTACTGAAGCTATCTACCTGTCCCTACCACTTACCTGCTTATCTAGGCCCTAGGGTACATTAAATGAGAACCCTCTCCAGAGAAGAGAGGCCCTCGCTGCACCCAGCCTGTCATACTCCAGAGAGCGCACCTTCACCAGGCCACCCAGAATGTTCCTAACAACCTCGTCCCGGGGAGGATTTTCTGCTGAGTTGACACTAAGCACCGTGCGTTCCACGTGTAAAACCTGACGACTAAACTGACTAGAAATAAAGTGCCCCGATCTCGGCCACCCAGGGATCCGAATGCCCTATACGCCCACTCCGCATAGGAAAGGTGTGCCAGCCGAGGCCAGCCTATGGAAGCACCCACCCTGTTGTAGACCCCTGCATTAAAAGGACACTGAAGGAGGAAGTGCTCCATGCTTTCCAGAGTGTCGCAACACTCCTCACGGGGACAACCCCGATCTTCGGAGTTCCTACACTTCAGGTTGTCCCTTACATACAGTTTCCCGTGGAAGCAGCGCCAAGCCAAGTCCCAAAACTTCAAGGGGACCCGTTAAGAATTCAATAACCTCAGCCCGCCCTCCAGATCCCGACTTGGGCAATCTTTGAGCACCAGAGGCTTCTGGAAATGGGTCAACAGGACCCTCCTGTCAAGGAATTTCCTCGACATGGTCCTGATCTCCCACATTCCCAGACCCCACCGGCGGATCACCTTCAGAACCGGGGTAGCGTAAGCGGGGAGATGCCCATGCAGTGTGCGCAGGTCCTTCACCTGCCCTCCTGTCTCCTATTCCTGGAAGAAGGGCCGAAGCGATCCCCTGCAGGAGAATACCCACGGAGGAGCCCTCTCTGACCAGAGGTTGGCGATGTTAGTCTTGACAAAAGTGTTTACTAGAAACACCACTGGGTTGACCATACCCAACCCTCCTAGTCTCCTTGTGCGATATGTGACCTCTCGCTTGACTAGGTTCAGCCTATTTCCCCATAACATCTGGAAAAACAGGCTGTAGACCAGTGTCCAGAGCGGCTCTGGCAAAATGCAGACACTGCCCAGGTATATTAACAAGGGTAGCAAAAAACCCTTAACCAGGCTAACCCTTTCCCTCAGGGTCAAAGACCAACCCTTCCATCGCCCTTCTGGGCGGCGATCTTGAGTCTGCCCTCCCAATTTTGCTGGGGTAGTCCCCCGGGCCAAATTCGATGCTAGGATTTTTGCTGATGCCTGAGGCTCTGGAAGAGTGTCCAGGAGACCAAAACTAGGGTCTCCCCCTCCCAGCCAGAGACTCTCACACTTTTCCTGATTAATTCTGGACCAAGAAGCCTCCGAGTAGCGACCAACCTCAGACATGACCCACTCCGCCTCCTCACCCGAGGATACGAAAAGGGAGACGTCATCGGCATACGCTACCACCCTCAGAGCGGCTTCTGGGGCCGCCTGGTCCATCCTGACTCCCGCCAACGGCCCGCGCTCAATCCTCCTTAAAAGGGGATCTATCGCGAACACGTGTAACAGCGGGCTCAACGGACAGCCCTGGCGGACCCCAGACCCAACCTCAAAAGGGCGGCCAGACCAACCTGTAACGCTGGTATTGTCTGTACTTTGTTTTCCAGCGTTACTCTGCATGTCTTTTGCATTAACCCTTTTGCTCCTTTTCCCCTAACCAGCCGGGATACTGTTGTCTGTTACCTGTATGGATGCTGCTCAGTTCCCAGCTCTGCTGCGTGGCCGTACTTGCGTGTCTCCGCTGCGTTGCATGACCACCCGCATGTGCGGTCCCTGACCTGCTGCAGAAGCCATCCGTAGGTTCCAAAGTCCTCTGCAATAGTGCATGATTTACTACGTGTGTGGCAGCAGCTTCTGTCAGGCGCCTGGCCTGCTGTGAAGACCATCCGTAGGTTGCAAAGTCCTCTGCAATGGTGCATGATTTACTACGTGTGTGGCAGCAGCTACTGTCAGGGGCCTGGCCTGCTGTGAAGACCATCCGTAGGTTGCAAAGTCCTCTGCAATGGTGCATGATTTACTACGTGTGTGGCAGCAGCCACTGTCAGTTGTTCCTCTGTAATGAGTTGTCTGGCTCTGCATAGGGGGCGCGGCCCACACCTGTCCTGCTTTTATGAGGATTGGGTGTGTACTAGAATTACTGCTCCAGCCTATCGCTGTGAAGCAGTTCATATATAAAGTTCCCCAGCCCTGATGGGCGTTGCCAGAGCTTCGCATTGAATCCACATTGAATTCCTGAACCTAGCCGTATGTGGTTGTGTGTTCTGCTCCTGCTCTGAGTTTGATCAGCTCTGGAGAGCTGATTCCCTGTTCCTGCTGTGTCTTGTTCCCTGATCCTGGATCTAACCCGGTACCTGAATGTCTGAACTGTGTTCTGTATTTCCGCCTATGCTGGGGGCTGATTACCCAGATCGCCGTTCCTGGAGGCTGTATATCCAGGCCTGTTCCTGTTGTATCTTGTTTCCTGAATCCCTGATCCTGGATCTAACCCGGTACCTGAATGTCTGAACTGTGTCTTGTGTTTCCGCCTATGCTGGGGGCTGATTACCCAGATCGCCGTTCCTGGAGGCTGTATATCCAGGCCTGTTCCTGCTGTGTCTAATTACCTGAACCCCTGATCCTGGATCGCATCCTGTACCTGACTGTCTGAACTGTGTCCTCTGTGTTATGTTCCTGAAATCCTGCTGTGTCCTGAACCCTGTGCCAGTGACTGTGAATCCTTGCTATATAACCTGAGTTCATCTTGGAAGGAGGAGTCCGGTGTGTGTGCTGAGTTTCCGTTACTCTGTGCTCAGCTTCTGTGCAATTCCCGGCCAGCTCCCGTTGAGCCTGGCGGGGCTTGCACCAGACCGCTGGGGTTCCTTTTCAGATCGATGGTAGATGTCCGGAGTCCGAGGACCGTGTCCTCCCTGATGACCACTGCCTGATATCCGATGTCCGATGACCACTTCCAGATGTCCGGATCCTATCCATCTCTGCCTGATGTCCGGAGCCTGCCGATTGGTGCCAGATGTCCGGAGTCCGATGCCTGTGTTCCAGTCCGTGTTCCTGTCTGTGTTCCTGACTCCCTGAGATCCAATCCGTGTTACTGTCTGTGTTCCTGACTCCCTGAGATCCAATCCGTGTTCCTGATGTTCCTGTCCGTGTTCCCGACTCCCTGAGATCCAATCCGTGTTCCTGATGTCCTGTCCGTGTTCCTGAGATCCAGTCCGTGTTCCTGATGTTCCGATGTCCTGCCGGTTCCTCCTTGGTCTACCCTGTGATGACGTCTGTCCTGGGTCGGTGTCTGATGTTCTCCTGCTGAGCCTGTGCTACGCCTGAGGCCTGAGAGTGAGGCCATACTAGTATACCCGTGCCAGATGATCCTGGACTGCATCTACCCGTGATGACCCCGCCATCGTCTGAAGTCTGTCTGAGGTCGGTGTCTGATGTTCTCTTGCTGAGCCTGTGCTACGCCTGAGGCCTGAGAGAGAGGCCGCCCAAGTATGCCCGTGCCAGATAATCCTGGACTGCATCTACCCGTGATGTCCTCCTGCACTCGTCTGTGATCCTGAGTCGTGTACCCTTCTCTGATGTGCGGAATCGGGAGCCCGGTCTTATGTTCTGTTTATGTACTGTGTTTCTTTAAGTAAACTTTATGTTTCTTCTTACCTGAAGTTGTGCGGTGTTGTCTAGTCCTGCAGGTCGCCATCTTGCCCACATGCTCAGCTGCCACGGATCCCGGTCGCTGCCCTTCTCTAGTCCGGGCAGGCCCGGGTCTCCCTCCGTGGTCCAGTGGGTCCACATTCTCTTACCATCTGGGACCCATGCCTCACGTCGTCGTGGACTGGCGGCGTGGGAGCATTGGCTAGCTAGGCAAGCTATGCCATGTCCCGACGCCCCGCAGCCGTGGGAAGCGTTACACAACCATTCACGAGCGGGAAAGTCTCTGCCTCCGCATACAGGATCTTTAGCCAATTTACAAACCCCCAGGCAGACCGTACCTCAGAAGGACAGACCAGAGGTACTCGTGGTTAACCCGATCAAAAGCCTTCGCCTGATCTAAGGACAGCAAGTACCCCTTCCAGTGACCAGCCCTACCCTGCTCCACTGCCTCTCGGACACCGAGTACTGCACTAAAAGTACTGCGGCCTTGAACAGAGCAGTGCTGGGCCCCCGAAAGGCCCCCGAACAGCACCTTTGCTAGAACCTTCTGATCCGTATTAAGAAGCGCTATGGGACGCCAATTCTCAATACGGGACGAGTCCTTACCCTTTGACAGGATAATCAGGGTCGACTGCCTCATTGACCGGGAAAGAGCGCCCGAGGAGAGACACTCGTTAAACACCTCAGTCAAGAGGGGGACCAAGGAGTCCATAAAGCGGTTATAAAACTCGGATGTTAAGCCATCAGGACCTGGCGATTTCTGAGCCCGAAGCCCATCAATGGCCAGTCGCACTTCCTCTTCCCTGATTGCCTCTGTCAAAACGTGAAGCGAGGGGTCATCCCGTGGCTCAGGGATAGCTTCGGCCAGGAAAGCCGACATCACGTTCCGATCCAGATCCCTCTTCCCCAAGAGGTGTGAGTAGAAAGATCTGATCACCTCCAGGATCCCTGATTTGGATCTGTTCAGGGAACCCGTATCGTCAACCAAACCTGTCACCACCTTACAACTCACTGACATCTTACAGTTTCTGTAGGGGTCGGGCGAGCGGTACCTCCCGAAATCTCTCTCAAAAACCAAAGATGTGTGCCTACCGTACTGACACCTCTTGAGTAAAGACTTCACTCTGTAGATCTCCTCACGGTCACCTCCAGCTGAGACGAGATGTTCGAGTTTCCTCCTCAGTTCCTGATACAAGTGGTACATGCTCAGGCTCCTGTGGCTCGAGAGCTGGCGGAAGAAACTCACAACCCATTCCTTGAAGATCTCCCACCACTCTGACTTATCACTACAGAGATCCAAAAGCGGTACCTGGCTCTGAAGAAAGTCCTCAAAGGATTGTCTTATCTCTGCTTCTTCCAAGAGGGACGAATTCAGCTTCCATAGTTCCTTTCCCATCCGAGGGGTTTCTGAAACATTCAGAGAAAAAGAAATCAGACAGTGATCGGAGCACTCCACCTCAACAACGGACACTGCTGAAGAGATGGCTTCCTCCTTCAAAAAAACCTGTCTATCCTAGACCTACAGCTACCTCTATGAAAGGTGAAACTACAGTGACCTGGGGTGTGCCGGATGTGGACATCCACCAGGCGAGCGTCACTAACTATGCTATTAAGAGTATTACTATCATAAGCCTGCCGGTCAATGGAGCCTCCCCTATCACAAAGCCTTATGACAGTGTTAAGGCTGGGTCTCACATAGCGATACACCAGCGATCCCGACAACGATCAGGACCGCTGGTGTATCGCTATATTATCGCTGCTGAGCTGCCAAACAGGCAGCTCAGGCAGCGATCAGTACAAGCGACACTGCGGGTAACATCGCTTAGTTACCCGCAGTGTACCTTGGATACCAGCGCCCTGATGCAGGGAGCTGGTAACCAAGGTACACATCGGGTTTCCAGGCGCTGCGCGGTGCCTGGAAACCCGCTGTGTACCTTGGTTACCAGCTCCCTGCATCAGGGCGCTGGTATCCAAGGTACACAGCGGGTTTCTAGGCACAGCCCCGCGCCTGGAAACCCGCTGTGTACCTTGGTTACCAGCGGATCGCTGGTCTCCCGCCTGTCACACGCAGCGATGCGTGCCTGTCAGCGGGAGACCAGCGATCAAAAAAATGTCCTGGCCTTTCAGCGACGATCAGCGATACCCGGCAGGGGGGCTGATCGTCGCTGAATGTCACACACAGCGATATCGCTGGTGAGCTCGCTGCTGCGTCACAAAACTAGTCACTCAGCAGCGATCTCGCTAGCGAGATCGCTGTGTGAGACTGGGGCTTTAAAGTCACCTCCAAAGACCACCTGCCGGCTCGTAAAAAGATAGGGCTTAATCTTCAGGAAGAGACATTTACGGTCCCACTTTGACTGTGGACCATAGATGTTAATGAGCCGAAGCTCCTGTCCCCTCATGAAGACGTCTAAGGCCGCAAGAGACCAGTACGAGGACCCGCACCTCCACTCACTCTCTGCCTTGCGTATGGCCCCCATATCCGTAAGTCTGGTCTCCTGCAAAAACAAAATGTCAGCCTCAAATTGGATGAGAAAATCAAAGGCCGCAAATCTAGCCGCATCTGACTTTATACTAGCGACATTAATGGTCGCCAGAGTCAATGGGGTGGGTGCTGCCATCATGAGTGATCGAGTTAGATGGCCTTTTTCTTCCCCCCACCCTTTTTTCTAGCTCGCTCATCTCCGGACAATGAAGCCCCCCCTCTTCTTTTCAAAGAGACAGAGGTATCCATCCCTCCCACCTCTTTCTCATCTCCGGACCCAGGGTTGGCCCCACCTCCCGAGGAAGACACACCCTCTGGAGAAGGGACTCCGCCCCCTCCCAAAGACCCTCCAGATGTTACCTTCGGAACCTTATCCCCGACCCCCGTCTCAGCAGGGTCGTCAAGGGCTTGGAACCGGTTGGAGAGGGGGATCAGAGGGGAGTCGGTGGGACCTTCCTTAGGCACCTTGGTCAGGGAAGAAGATTTTCCACCTTTTTTCTTCTTTTTTTTTACTTTTGGCACTCTTGGTACTCTTGTCACCCATTTCTTTTGTCTGTTCCCCTCCATCCTCATCAAAACTTTCATTTTGTGAGGCATCTGAGAGATCAGCCACTTCCTCATTCTCCATCCGTCTGATCTCCTCATTCACCGCTTCCTCCCCCGGGGCCTCAGTGACAAGGGCCGTCGCCTCGGAGGAGGGGCAGCCATTATCCCAGTTTCCCGAGGCTCCTCCTGCCCTCCTGATGCCTTGCCTGCCTCCGCTGGTAAGAGGGGCCCCTAGCCCTGCCATTCCTCATCAGCCCCTCAGCTCCTCCCCTGCTGCGACCTCCAACCCCTGCAGAAGTTGCACCGCCAAGAACTTTCTCGCGGTTCCACTCCGCCCGGCCGGCCATGGCATTAGAGAAGGAACGAGGGCAGCGGCTGAATGGGTGACCTAGATCACCACACAGGTGACATCGAATGACACAACAGGATGCGGCGAGGTGACCCACCTCGCCACACAAGGCACATTTCTGCACCTTGCAGCCCATGCTGAGGTGGCGAGGATCACCGCACCTGTGGCAGACCTTCGGCTGCCCCTGGTAGAAGACCAGAATACGATCCCTTCCCAGGAAAGCCGAGGAAGGGATGTGGGTGACAGTGCCCCCTGAACGCTTCAATTTTACCATGAAGGTCCAGCCTCCTGACCAGATGCCAAAATCGTCCCGATTCTTCTTAGGGACCTCCACAACCTCGCCGTACCAGCTCAACCAGGTCATTATGTCAATGCCAGAAAGGGACTCATTACACGTTAAACCGGTCACTTTCTTCGGCCCACTTTGGCGAGAAATTGCCTCCACAGCAAACCCTCGCCAGCCGGGCTCCTCTTTTACCAGCTCATAATTCAACCAAAAGAGCTCCAAGCCCTCCGGCCGAACAAAGCTGATATCAAAGGTGGAGGTCCCAAAAGGATGTATCAGAGTAAAGCTGTCAATAGCCCTGAAGTCCATCTTCATGAGGAGCTTCACAACATTTGTCCTAGATGGACACGCCTCATCGCCCCTCCAGCGAAGACGAACCACATTTCTCCTGGAGACTCCCTGCCCGGCTGTCGGGAGGGACCACACGGTCTCCCCCCCCTTTTCTCTTGGAAGGCATCTAGACCAAACTTATCTAGCCAGTAGGACAACTCCACCTCTCTTCCCTCTACATTGATCGTCCGCTCCCCTTTTTTGAGGGCCTCCAGGAAACGGCGACGAAAAGCATCATTCCCTGGGTCCGGAGATGAGGAAGACCCCCGCAGAACCCTAGCGGCAGCAGCTGCATAACTAATGGTGCCTGCAGGTGAGGGGGGCGATGGACCAGCCCCTATATTCTCTGAACCCTCAACTTCACAGTCAACCATCTCCACCTCACTTACCTCAGCCTCACCATTTTCACTAGTAGAACTTTTTTTTTTTTTCCTTTCCCACACTAGCACCATTCACACCAACCATACCTCCAGCAGAAACCACCCCTCCAACACCTGACCCTTCACCATTATCACAGACACTATTCACACCACTTGCACCACTTCCATTATTATTTACATTTCCATTTGTGTTTTTTTCACTGCTTTCTGCTGGGGGGGTTGCTATTTGCAGTGCTACTGCCCCTTTAAGAGTGGTATTGCAGGGTTTAGTTACCACACCCTGCTTTTCAGCAGAGCATGTGCTGCTTGCAGACTGTTGCTCCAGCCTCTCCTGCAGACCATCTCCACACTCCTGTGTGCACTTCACCACCGGGTCCCCCGCAGATACAGGTGACACACATGCAGAGGACCCCGGTGGTGCGATCCGGGCCGGCATTACCGCAGCCATTACAGCTGCACCTGAGATGATAACCGGTGCCAGGGCACCAGACTTTGACCCAGCATCAGATCTGCATGTAGGGACCCTGACACCACAGCACACGCCGCCGATGATGCAGCCCTGGCTGACAGTGCACCGCCAACACTGCGGGGAGCGGTGACCACCGGCAAGGTACCCACAGCCTCCACCCCCGAGCGTCAGCGGGTGCAGCAGGCACCAGGCCGTCCCCCTTTTTCTCAGAGGATCGGGCCTGGATACCTCCACAGATCTTATTACCGCCCGCCACAGGGCCACACTCCAGACCATGCACACTGTCTGGCTCTGCAGCCGCATGCCCACTCTCGCCCCCTCTGCTACTGCCAGCAGAGACAGCGACCTGCGCCATATGACTTGTACTCTCCCTGCTCCCTCACACCGGAACCACTGCAGGTCCCGGGCCGGGGTGGATAGCGGGTTCCACACAGCGGGACCGGGGGGTCCCAGGAAGGGGCACAAACACCAACCTCTCGTCCGATGTTTTCTTCCTTTTTTTCCGTTTCTTTTTCCCCTCCTGGTTGCCTTGTCCCCGCAGACCTCATCCCCAAACTTCAGGTGGGCATAATTTACTGGGGACTCCAGCTGACGGATCTGCTGCAAGACGAGGCAACCCCCACTACTGCTGTTATCGCTGCCGCTATCATCCGCATCACCCCCATCATCCTCTGAAATACTATTGTCTGATGGGAGTGGGACCTGCACTGGATCTATCCCGCTGTGTGTGGCCTGGAGATCACTTACCAAGCCCCCAGGTGGGTACGGTGCCTCCTCCATCTCCACATGGTCCACCTCCTCCACCTGGGTCGGATGCCGAGACCCCTCTGGCTCCTTCACAGCAGCCATGTTGTGGAATCGGTCTCCATTTTTTCCCAGAAAGGCCCGCTGTTGTTCAATATAGCCGCTCTCCAGGCTTCCATGCCCTCAATGCCGATCCTCAGGCTGGATATCCTGGCTGTTAGGGCAGACTTCTCTGTGCGGGAGGCCCCTGTCTGCAGCCTGCCTCGCCTCCTTCATCTCCTCCCGGAGCCTCCTCAGGGTCTTCCCAGCCTCCTCATACGAGATACACATTGATGCGGGAGCCATAGCTGGTAACCGGCTCCCCTGCGGCCCTAGTGCCCCAATCCTTCTGCACCGCTGCCACTGCACCTTTGCGAGTACTCCGCTCACCTCCGGGAGGAGACACCGCAGTGGCCCTTGCCTCAGCCTTAGGAGCTTTGCAGCCCTCCTGGGTCTTCCTGGGCTCCTCCTTGTTTTGGGCCTTGCCGGACCTGGTGACACTCTTTGCCGGTAGCAATGAGCTCCCACCCCCCGCCGGCTTAGACCGAGGGGTGGGAGATGGGGACTTAGCCCCACAGTTCATCCACTACACCCCTCTCTTTCCTGGGTCAGAGAGGGGGGGATTCCTGGGTGTAAAAGAAAACTGGAAACTCTCCTGGAGCAAACACAATCGCACACCTTCCTCCACAGACTACAAGCTCCTAGTGGTGGCTGTATGACTCTGTATACAGGGAGCTCCCCCTAGAGGTGACTGTATAAATCTGTATGTAGTGAGTTCTCTCTAGTGGTGGCTGTATAAATCTGTATGTAGTGAGCTTTCCCTAGTGGTGACTGTATAAATCTGTATGCAGTGAACTCCCCCTAGTGGTGACTGTATAAATCTGTATGCAGTGAGCTCCCCCTAGTGGTGACTGTATAAATCTGTATATAGTGAGCTCCTTTTCATCCACATCTGGCCCCTGGTGTCACTGAGTAATGGCAGAGAACCTCCAGGGGAAACGTCTCCTACCTGGCACCTCTGAGGAAGAGTCAGGGTCTGGCGTCACACTTCTGGGTGGTGGGGATGATGTCGGTGGCGGCTTTGCCTGAGGTGATGGAGCAGCCTGTATCACTTCACTGGTCACAGCTGATCGGTAACCACAGAGAATACACAGGGGTCAGTACCGAGCGCAGCGACTGATGCTCCATATCTACCTGTCAATCAATGACCTGACCGAGGAGATCTACAATCCTCTGTGCTGTCCGCAGGGTCATCAGCAGCCGGCTGCTCACTGGCAGCGCAAGGGTCCATCATCAGGACTAAAAGACAGAAAGGGAAAATACATAGGACAAAAATGAGAGCAGACATGTGATGAACGGCACGGGGGATATGGTTTATGGTCCCACCGCTGCCACCAAAAAGTGAGGAAAAATCGCAGGGTGAATATATTTAGTTATCCCACCGCTGCCACCAATATGTCACCAACTGCAGGGATTTATGTCCATCCCACTTACCAGATTTCAGTTTGGAACTCGCAGCTCTCCGGCTCCCCCCTTACCCTCAGGTCACTCAGGGAACTGCACCTAGGATAAGTAGTCGCCAGACGGGCCGCCTGGATGTGTACTGGCTATTAGACACGCTGCAGCGAGGGAAATTATAACTACTCCCAGCCGCAGCCAGGCAATACGCTTATAAAACCCGTTCCGTCACTGCCAGCGTGGCCCAACAAGCCCAGGACATGGCGCCGCCACCAGCTCCTATTCCTATGTTTAGTAAGGGGTCAGGAGCCAACCCAATCAGTAGCGAATTCAGCCTCAGAGGACGTGAAGATACGTTATAGAGCAAGGGAGAAAACGAAGCTAGTAGCTTTACAGATTTTACTCCAAAAAGGTAGGCAGTGTTTACAAAACGTATAAAAGATATTACAAAGACAATTAAGATATGTACAAACGATAACAAAATAACAGGGATTAAAAGAAGAAAACACTTTACAGTTGACTAAGTAATTTCATAGCAGACCATGCAGTGCGGGGGGGGAGAGGCGATACATCGACGTGCATCACAGAGCCTCTCTGCATCAGGTTTTCCGGGTCAAAAAGCTGCTGCAAAATGAGCTCACACTATCTTATACCCCACTGAGGCGGATGGAGCTATCGAAGCACTCCCCTTTTTACAAATGCCTAATAGCTCATAAGTATCATATCTCGGGAAGGGACACTCGTACAGTGACGAACAAAGTATCATCTTACTCGGCATGGCGTTGGCGTTCATTTAAGTCCAAACACGGAGTACCTGTATGAACCGGTTAAGTAGGATGCCATTTCTCGGATTCTGCTGGTGCCAGAGCTTAGGCAAAGGCGCTGGAGGGTAGCTTTAACATCGCAGGTCCTAAATATGTAATTTTTATATCTCTGTCACTGAATGGGACCGAGATATTCCATATTTAATAACGCCCACATATAACAAAGGAAGCACATGGTGGACATAATGAACTGGTTTCTGCTAATTAACACATTCCTAAGGGAGGGGTAGGAGGGGTTTAGTATTGCATGCAGGCAAAGTGAAGGGAGCTAGGGAGAGAGAGAGCTCGCAGCCGTGACAGGTGGAAAGGGGGGGTCAAAAGCCCACAGCGTGTGTCTGTACAGGTATGGAACCTTCTAGAAGGTACTTTGAGAGCAGATTCGTAGTATCATTACACCTCTTCATTTTGGATTGCGCTACGGAGGCAGGACCTCTTGGTACTCCTCCATGCGCACCTCGGCAGGTTCGCCCTGGCAGGACAACCCATATGCGCTGCCATGTTTGCTGCCCTTTTTGTGTTTCACGGTAAAGTCGTACTGCTGGAGGGCAAGGCTCCAGCGTAGCAACCGTTGGTTCCGGACACGGTGTGCAGCCAGCTCAGGGGGTTGTGGTCGTTCACCACGGTGAAGGTGCGTCCGTACAGGTAGGGCTGCAAATGTTGCAGTGCACAGACCATGGCACAGACTCCTTCTCGATGGTGGAATAGGCCAATTCCCTCGGCAGAAGCTTCCGGCTCAGGTACAACACAGAGTGCTCTTGGTTCCCCAAGTCGACCTGGCTAAGCACAACACCGAGGGTGAGTTCCCACCTACCCGGTGTCCCAGGTAGTGGACCTCTCTCATGCCTATCTGGCACTTTCCCGGCTTGATGGTCAGGCCTGCTTGGTGAGCACGCTTGAGCACCTCCTGGAGATGCAGGTGTTCCTACCAGGTGGAACTGAAGACGGCAATGTCGTCCAGGTATGCCACCGTGTACTTCTCCAGTCCCTGAATCAGGTGGTTGAACATCTGCTGGAAAGTGGCAGGGGCATTCTTCATGCCGAAGGGCATGACCGTGGACTCGTATAGTCCGAAGTGTGTGATAAAGGCGGACTTCTGCATCTCGGGGCTCAGGGGAATCTGCCAGTATCCCCGACTCAGATCCATTATGCACAGATATTTGGCGCCAGCTAACAGCTCAAGCAGATCCTCGATGACCGGCACTGGGGGCGCGTCTGAGGCTGTGATGACGCTGAACCCCCTGTAGTCCACGCAGAACCAGGTGGTCCGATCCTTCTTTGGTACAAGAACTACAGGTGAGGCCCACGCACTCTTGGACCGTTGAATCACCCATATCTGAAACACCTCATTGATCTCTTGGCACATAACCTGCTGCACCTCATCAAAGATCCGATAGGGTGTCCGGCGTGGTGGGGCATCATTCCCGGTATCCACCTCGTGGACTGCTAACTCCGTCCTGCCAGGTCGGTTGGAGAACACAGCCCGGAAGGGTTCCAGTGTGGTCCGCAGCTGCGACCGCTGGGGTTCAGTTAGCAAGGAACTTACCTCCACGTTCTCGATGGACCCAACGGCCTTGGCGTGGGCCAGCATGTCCAGGAGGGGATCTTCCTCACCATACTCGGGCAGGTTGCAGATAAGTAGGACGCAGGCTTCACGTTTGTGATGAGCTTTCATCATGTTGACGTGAAAGGTCTTGCGCCTACCCCGAGTGTGGTCAAGAGTGACCACGTAGGTGACTGGGTTGAGCTGTTGTAATGTAATGTATGTACACAGTGACTGCACCAGCAGACTAGTGAGTGCAGCTCTGGAGTATAATACAGGATTTAACTCAGGATCAGTAATGTAATGTATGTACACAGTGACTGCACCAGCAGAATAATGAGTGCAGCTCTTGACCAACCCAAAGGAAGGGGCGGAGCTTGCCGTGCAGTCTGAGTGTGGTGCCTGTGTGTGCTGCCCGGGAAGGGAGGTAAAGTTTTTCCATCTGGGACTTTTTGTCAGCCCCCTTCCCGGGAAAGAAGGCTCATCTTGGGACTGGCCCCAGGGGCTGGGCCCCCGGCTCCCACCTCCCAGTCCAAGCCGGCGGGGGGTGGGAGGACTCCCAATCCGGCTAGGGTCACAAGATCTGGCCAAGGATCCAGTATGAAGACCCGCAGTACCCCCGAGGCCATGGCCGCGGCGGCTCCTTCCCCCGGAGGCCAAGTACGAGCAGGGGTGCTGCAGCGGGGCCCCTTAAGTGCTTAAGTGGGGCACCAAGGCGGCAAAGGAAACCACCGTAGTTTATGGTTCCTGTGTTCATGCGCACCTCTATGAGTATGAGGACACCTCAAGGAAGCTAAGATCCCTCTGGGGGGAGTTGAGGGTAGCTAAGGAGAGGTCCGACAGGGCCTCCGGCAATAAGAAGGCCGAGCTATCCGCCGCGGTCAGAAGGATCCAGAAATCCATAGAAGGCCTGGCAAGCCGGAAATGTGAGATCCTGGCCGGCAGCGGGCCCTTTAGCGAAAAGTTGGAGAATGATGACCGGTTCAGAGCCATGACCGGTGGGGCTCCAGAAGGGCCACGGAGCCCCGGACAGGCAGTGGAGGAGGAAGAGGAATGCGAGGAGGTCGTGCCCTAACCACCGCCTGGTGGCCTGGTAAGAGATCTCCAGGCGTCGCATAGCGGGATAGCCCCCGAGCAAGTGGCTCTCCCGCCAGATCCTGGCTCTTCAGAGGGCAGCGAGTGCGAGGGGGAGGATGAGGATGGTGGTAGTAGTAGCAGTGAGAGGGGCTGCCTCGTCATGCAGCAGATCCGGCAGATCGAGTCCCCGTTCCGGTTTAACCAGCTGAGGTTTCGGGGATGAGATCTGTGAGGACGAGGCAACCAGGAGGGGGATGAAGAGAAAGGCGAAGAAGAAAGTAAAGAAGACATCGGTTATGCAGAAATTTGTATATGTCCCCCTCTCTGGGGCCCCCCGGTCCCGCTGTGCGGCACCCGCTACCCACCCCGGCTCGGGCTCTGTTGTGGGTCCGCAGCAAGGGAGCGGGGAGATTGCAGGCCATGACACGCAGGACGCCTCCTCTGTTTGTGGTAACGGAGGGGTAGTGGTGTGTCTGATATGGAGCATGGTGTGGAGGGCGGCCCAGTGGTGGGCAAGAGAGTGGCAGCCGGGACCGCATCTCCGGCGGTGAGCGCTGTGGTGTCTGGGTCCCCCACTTACGGATCCGTTACTGGATCACTTTTGGGGACCCAGGCACCCAGTAAAGTGAAGGGGAGGGGCCTGCGGCTCTGGCAGAGCCGGCTCATAAGAAACAATTGGTGGGGTCGGCTCCCCTGGCGGGGTCTGCAGTGAAGTCTGGGCTGGGGGCCCCGCCACCGGTGGACGCTGAGGGGGAGTGGCCCAGCCTGGGGCCGGCCGCCGGAGTTGCTGTGCCCAAGCTATTTGTGGCCCAGGGTGTGGTGGTTGGGGGCGCTGTGCCCCGGGGGACTGGTACCGCCGGGGGGGCCCCAGGGAGTGGACCCGGCTCCGGGTCGGCTCTGGTGGTCCCGCTGCGGCCGGTCTCGGGGGGCGTGGCCTCCTCTGCTCCTGCTGCCCAAGTGGGTGCGGCTTTGGAGAGCTCTGCTGTGAAGCTGGAGGCTGGGGGCGTGGCTTCCCAGCCAAAGGAAAAAAAAATGGTAAAGATCAGCAATGGAGCAGAGACTGCAGCAGACAGCAGCAAGGGCGCATGCCTGGCCGGGTCCCCTGAGTCTGGAGGCTTACCTGTGGTGGGGGCGCCGGCAACAAGCCAGAAGGATGGAGCTGGAGACAGGACTGCTCCTGGCTTAATCTCTGCCCTGAGAGAGAAGGCAGCTCTGTGCAGGCTGTGGAGGCAGTGCTGCTGAAGCCCAATGGCAGCACAGTTCTTAAAGGGGCAGCAGCACTGTGTGGACAGAACCCCCCGGCAGGGAAGATGCCACCAGTAGGTGGCGGGTGGCAGCAGAGAAACAATCAATCCTGGGAATACCCAAAACGTGAGGCATGATATTCACCCCAGTGTCCATGTGAGTGAGAATGGGGTGGCTGATGGAGTGGATGAGGAGTGTGTGGGTATGGAAGTGTCTGTGGTTGAGGATGCAAGTGGCATTGTGTCTAAGGTGGCAAGTGTGACTGGGGTGTCTGATGGTAGTGGGAGGAGGGGGCCGGTCCATCTGCACCCCCCGGCCACCGTTCCTCTGAGTTATTCGGGGGTGGTGGCTGGAGCCTCAGGGTCTGGTCAGGGGGTTTCCTCGCCTCTGGACCTCAAGGATGGCGTCTTGCGGCGCCGTTTCCTGGAGGCCCTCAAAAAGGGAAACGGACGATCGAAGTAGAGGGCAGAGAGGTGGACTTGGCCTTTTGGCTGGATAGATACGGCCTGGCTGCCTTCCAAGATAAAAGGGAGGGGGAAACGGTTTGGTCCCTCCCGACAGCCGGGCAGGGGGTGGCCAGGCGGAATAGCGGAATGTGGTCCGTCTTCGGTGGAGGGGCAGTGAAGCGTGCCCGCCAAGAGCGAGGGTTGTGGAGCTCCTTCTGAAGATGGACTTCAGGGCGACGGACATCTTTGCCCTGATTCATCCGTTTGGCACCTCCTTCTTCGATGTCAGTTTTGTTCGGCCAGAGGGCCTAGAGCTTTTCTGGTCAAATTTCGAACTGGCAAAGGGGGAGCCCGGCTGGCGAGACTTTGCCGTACAGGCAGTGTCTCACCAAAATAGTGTAAAGAGGGTGACCGTTCTGACAAGTAAAGAGTCACTCTCTGGGGTTGACATCATGACGTGGCTTTCCCGTTATGGGGAAGTCACGGACGTCCGTAAGAAAAATAGGGACGAGTTTGGCATTTGGTCAGGGGGCTGGACCTTCATGGTAAAGTTGAAGGTTTCAGGAGGTACGGTCACCCACATCCCCTCCTCAGCATTTCTGGGGAGGGACAGAATCCAGATCTTCTACCAGGGGCAACCGAAGGTCTGCCACAGGTGCAGGGATCCCCGCCACTTCAGCGCAGGCTGCAAGGTGCAGAAGTGTGCCTTGTGTGGCGGGGTAGGTCATCTTGCCGCGGCCTGTGGTGGCATTAGGTGTCACCTGTGTGGTGACCTAGGTCACCCGTATAGCCGCTGCCCCCGCTCCTTTTCTGGCACCATCTCTGGCCCAGCGGGGGGAGCCATGGGGGGGTCCCCGGTGGTGCAACTTCTGCTGGGGCTGGGGGTGGAGGCGTGAGGGGAGCTGAGGGGTCAGTGAAAAAAGGCGAGGCTGGTACATCTGCCCACCAGTGGCAACAGGTGAGGCGCCGTAAAGGCAGGGGGCAGGATAAGCCTCAGGTAACTGGGGTGATGACTGCCCCCACCTTGGAGGCGGCAGCCGAAGCCTCTGAGGCCCTGGGGAGAAGGCGGTGAGCGAGGAGATCCGGAGGATGGAGAGGGAGGGTTTGGCTGCCTCTGATAACTCTTCCCAGTATGAAAGTGTGGATGAAAAGGTGGTGGAGCAGCCTAAAAAAACCGTTGACAAACGTACCAGTAAGAGGCGGAAGAAGAGGAAGAACAAGGCTAAAAAATCTAATGCCCCCCCCTGACCGCTAGGGTGCCTACGAAAGGGCTCACCGGCTCACCTCTGATCCCCCTCTCCAATCGGTTCCAAGCCCTCGATGACTCTGCTGTGTCGGAGGTCGGGGGTGAGGGACCGGACGCAACATCTGGGGTGCCTTCAGGGAGTGGCGAGGTCCGTCCTCCAGGGGATTCACACTCCTCTGGCGGGGGGACTACCTCGGGGTCCAGGGGCGAGGAATCTAGTGTTGGGAAGGAGGTGTCCACTGCTGTTAAAGAAGATATGGACACCTCGGTGTCTTTAAAAAGGAGGGGTGAGTCGGACTCCTCCTCAGAGGGGGAGAGGAAATTTGGGGGTACGGTTAAAAAACAGGCCGTCTAACTCAATTACCCATGATGGCGGAACCTACCCCGTTGACTCTGGCGTCGATTAATGTCGCCAGCATAAAGTCGGATACGGCTAGATTTACGGCCTTTGATTTTTTCACCCGGGTTGAGGCTGATATTTTATTTTTGCAGGAGACCAGACTAACGGACCTAGGGTCCATCCACAAAGCAAAGAGGGAATGGAGGTGTGGGCCCTCATACTGGTCTCTTGCGGCCGAGCCGTATAGCGGGGTAGCGGTCCTTTTTAAGACCGCGGAGGTGGAATGCAGACGGGTGATCGAGGTAGAAATGGGGAGATGTTTGGTCCTTGACGTCTTCATGAGGGGACAGGAGCTTCGGCTCATCAATATCTATGGCCCGCAATCTAAGTGGGACCGTAAATGTCTCTTCCTGAGGATCAAGCCCTATCTTTTTACAAGCCGGCAGGTGGTCTTCGGTGCGGATTTTAATGCTATAACCAGACTCCGTGATAGGGGAGGCCCCGGAGACCAGCTGACTTATGATAGCGTAGCCTTGAATAGCATAGTAAGCGAAGCTTGCCTGGTGGATGTCCGCATCCTGCACACCCCAGGTCACGATGGTTTCACCTTTTATAGGGGAAGCTGTAGGTCTAGGATAGATAGGTTTTTTTTAAAGGAGGAAGCCGTCTCTTCTGCAGTGTCCGCTGTTGAGGTGGAGTTCTCCGATCACTGTTTAATTTTCTTTACTTTGAATGTTACAGAGACTCCCCGGATGGGGAGAGGCCTATGGAAGCTGAATTCGTCCCTTCTGGAAGAAGCGGAAGTAAGACAGTCCTTTGAGGAATTTCTTCAGAGCCAGGTACCTCTCTTGGGTCTTTGTAGCAGTAAGTCTGAGTGGTGGGAGATCTTCAAAAGAAGGGTCGCAAGGTTCTTCCGTCAGCTCTCGAGCCTCAGGGGCCTGAACAGGTACCGCCTGTATCGGTTAATGGGGAGGAAACTTGAGCAGCTCGTCTCGACTGGAGGGGACCGAGAGGAAATCTCCAGGGTGAAGACCTTGCTCAAGGGGTGCCAGTACGATAGGCACACATCCTTGGTTTTTGAGAGGGATTTCGGGAGGTACCGCTCGCCCGACCCTTACAGAAACTGCAGGTTGTCAGTGAATTGTAAGATGGTGACAGGACTGATCGACAGTACGGGGTCCCTGAACAGATCCAAATCAGGGAGCCTGGAGGTGGTCAGATCCTTCTACTCGCATCTCTTGGGGAGGAGGGATCCTGATCGGGATGAGATGTCGGCTTTCCTGGCTGAAACCATCCCTGAGTCAGGGGATGACCCCTCTCTTCATGTTTTGGCAGAAGCAATCAGGGAAGAGGAAGTGAGACGGGCGACTGATGGGCTACGGCCCAAAAAGTCGCCCGGTCCGGATGGCTTAACATCCGAGTTCTACAAGACTTTTCGGGACTCTTTGGTCCCCCTCTTGACTGAGGTGTTTAATGAGTGCCTCTCCTCGGACACTGCCCAGTTCAATGAGGAAGTCAGCCCTGATTATCCTGTCAAAGGGTAAAGACTCGTCCCGTATTCAGAATTGGCGTCCCATAGCGCTTCTCAATACGGACCGAAAGGTTCTGGCAAAGGTGCTTTTTAATCGGTTGGTGAAGTTTGCACCCCAGCTCTTTTTGGGGGCCCAGCACTGCTCTGTTCCAGGCCGCAGTACATTTAGTGCTGTGCTCGGTGTCCGAGAGGCAGTGGAGCAGGGCAGGGCAGGTCACTGGAAGGGGTACTTGCTGTCCTTAGACCAGGCAAAGGCCTTTGACCAGGTTAACCATGAGTACCTCTGGTCCGTCCTTCTGAGGTACGGTCTGCCTGGGAGGTTTGTTGATTGGTTGAGAGTTTTTATACAATGGGGCAGAGACTTTTCCGCTAGTGAACGGTTGGGTCGGACACCCTTTTGAGGTGAGGTCTGGTGTCCGCCAGGGCTGTCCTCTGAGCCCACTGTTATACGTGTTCGCGATCGACCCCCTTTTAAGGAGGGTGGAGCGCGGACCGTTGGTGGGAGTCGGGATGGACCGGGCGGTGCCGGAGGCCGCCTTGAGGGTAGTGGCGTACGCTGACGACGTTTCCCTTTTTGTATCCTCGAGAGAGGAGGCGGATTGGGTGATGTCTGAGGTTGAACGCTACTCGGTGGCATCCGGGTCCATGATCAACCGGGACAAGTGTGAGAGTCTCTGGCTGGGAGGGGGAGATCCAAGTTTTGATCTCCCGGACACCCTTCCAGGGCCTCAGGCCACAGCAAAAATATTAGGCATCAGTTTCGGCCCGGGGGACTATCCCAGCAAAACTGGGAGGGCAGACTTAAGATTGCCGCCCAGAAGGTGGATCAGTGGAAGGGTTGGTCCTTGACCCTAAGGGAAAGGGTTAGTCTTGCCAAGGGCTATTTGCTTCCTTTGCTAATATATCTGGGCAGCGTCTGCATCTTGCCAGAGCCTCTTTGGACACGGGTCTACAGCCTGTTTTTCCAATTATTATGGGGAAATAGGCTGAACCTAATCAAGAGAGAGGTCACGTACCGCACGAGGAGACTAGGAGGGTTGGGTATGGTCAACCCAGTGGTGTTTCTAGTAAACACCTTTCTTAAGGCAAACATCGCCAACCTCTGGTCAGAGAGGGCTCCTCCGTGGGTATTCTCCTGTAGGGGGTGGTTTCGGCCTTTCTTCCAGGAATGGGAGACAGGTGGGCAGGTGAAGGACCTTCGTACACCTCATGGGCATCTTCCGGCTTACGTTACCCCGGTTCTGAAGGTGATCCGTCGGTGGGAGTGTGGGAGATCAGGATCATGTCGAGAAGGTTTCTTGACAATAGGGTCCTGTTGACCCACTTTCAGAAGCCCCTGGCGCTCAGGGATTGCCCAAGCCGGGATCTGGAGGTGGGGCTCGGGTTATTGAACTCTAAGCGGATCCCCTTGAAGTTTTGGGACTTGGCTTGGCGCTGCTTCCATGGGAAGCTGTATGTGAGGAACAACCTGAAGTGCAGGAGCTCTGATGACCGGGATTGTCCCGCGAGGAGTGTGGTGGCATGCTTGAAAGCATGGAGCACTTCCTGCTTCGGTGTCCCTTTAATACAGAGGTCTACAGCAGGGTGGGTGCTTCCATTGGCTGGCCCAGGCTGGCAAGCCTCTCCTATGCGGAGTGGGCCTATGGGGCATTCAGGTCCCTTGGTGGCCGAGATCGGGGCACTGTTTTCTTAGTTAGTTTAGTAACTAGGTTCTGCACGTGGAATGCACGGTGTCTAGTGTCTACTCAGCGGAAAGTCCTCCCCAGGGAAGAGGTGATTAGGAACATCCTGGGTGACCTGGCAAAAGTGCGCTCCCTGGAGTTTGAGAGGCTGGGTGCAGGGAGGGCCTCTCTCCTATGGAGGGGTTTCTCCTTTAATGTGCCCTAGGGTGAGTTAGGTTCTGTGTGCCTGTGATAGGGCTGAGTTAGTATTTTTTATCCTTTTATCTTTATTTTATAGGGTCAGATAGATGTGTAGGGACAGGGAGGGACAGATAGGGACAGTCTTTAGGGACAGGTAGTTAGTATTAGGTTGGTAGTGAGGGTCAGTGAGGGACAGGTAGGGGCAGGTAGGGAGAGGTTGGTAGGGCTATAGGGACAGGATTTTCTCTTTTGTGTTGTTAGGGAGGGTCAGGGTGATGTGAGGTAGATTAGGGTGAGAGCCTCTATGGTCTCCAGTTCCTGGTGGTGGGCTGTAACCCTCACTCATAGATTTTTGTTTTGGAATTGGTAACCCGGGTATAGGGCTTGCAAGCATTGAACTTGGGCCTGTTCTTTGGTCATGGTTAAGGTGTGTAGTGGTTATTATTGATAGGTGTTATTATTGATATATGTTATTATAAGGTTGTGTATATATACTGTATATATATGTTGTATGTGTACTATAATGCTTGTAGGGGGATTTAGTTTAGGTGGGGTGGGGGGTTTTCTTGGGGGGAGGGGGGATGGGTTTTGGAGAATGGACGTCCGGCGGGATGCCAAGAAGATTTGCTGTGTAAGAAAGGCCACAAACTTTCGTGGGACCTGGTGTGATAGGCCACAAACTTTCGTGGGACCTTTGGGGGAATGGTGGTGGTTTAGTTTAGGAAAAATAATAAAAAAATAAAATAAAAAAAAAAAATTTAAAAATTAAAAAAAAATAAAAATATGTATATACGAGGTATAGTATGTGTGTATATATATGTATAGTACATGTGTATATATATGTATATGAAGATTGTATCATTAATTTTGGCCAGGTGGCCTATTTACTTTCTTTAGGGCAGTTGGCTGAATTTTGTTTTTTTTTCTAGAGGTGAATGCATGGGTATGAGTGTATGAGGGAAAAAAAAAAGGATATAGGTTGAGGTCTCTTCCCTTGCCGTGGGTGTTAATGAAATGGAGAAACATTTTGTTTCTATATATCTGTTGGACATTGGACTTGTGGGATTTATGGATAATGGTTTTTTT
>JARQOD010000003.1:2070278-2168145 GCA_033576555.1 Oophaga sylvatica | reverse complement strand
CTACCGCCGGCTGTAAGGAAAGAGGAGACTATGACACTACCGCCGGCTGTAAGGAAAAAGGAGACTATGGCATTACCGCCGGTTGTAAGGAAAGAGGAGACTATTACACTACCACCGGCTGTAAGGAAAGAGGAGACTATGGCACTACCATCGGCTGTAAGGAAAGAGGACACTATTACACTACCGCCGGCTGTAAGGAAAGAGGAGACTATGGCACTACCGCCGGCTGTAAGGAAAGAGGGAGACTATGGCATTACCGCCGGCTGTAAGGAAAGAGGGAGACTATGGCATTACCGCCGGCTGTAAGGAAAGAGGAGACTATGACAATACCGCCGGCTGTAAGGAAAGATGAGACTATGACACTACCGCCGGCTGTAAGGAAAGAGGAGACTATGGCACTACCGCCGGCTGTAAGGAAAGAGGAGACTATGGCACTACCACTGGCTGTAAGGAAAGAGGAGACTATGGCACTACCGTCGGCTGTAAGGAAAGAGGGGACTATGACACTACCACCGGCTGTAAGGAAAGAGGAGACTATGGCACTACCGCCGGCTGTAAGGAAAGAGGAGACTATGACACTACCGCCGGCTGTAAGGAAAGAGGAGACTATGGCACTACCGCCGGCTGTAAGGAAAGAAGGGAGACTATGGCACTACTGCCGGCTGTAAGGAAAGAGGGAGACTATGACACTACCGCCGGCTGTAAGGAAAGAGGAGACTATGGCATTACCGCTGGCTGTAGGGAAAGAGGAGACTATGGCACTACAGCCGGCTGTAAGGAAAGAGGAGACTATGGCACTCTGCTGCCGGCTGTAAGGAAAGAGGGAGACTATGACACTACCTTCGGCAGTAAGAAAAGAGGGAGACTATGGCATTACCGCCGGCTGTAAGGAAAAAGGGAGACTATGGCATTACCGCCGGCTGTAAGGAAAGAGGAGACTATGACACTACCGCCGGCTGTAAGGAAAGAGGAGACTATGACACTACCGCTGGCTGTAAGGAAAGAGGAGACTATGGCACTACCGCCGGCTGTAAGGAAAGAGGAGACTATGGCACTACCGCCGGCTGTAAGGAAAGAGGAGACTATGGCATTACCACCGGCTGTAAGGAAAGAGGAGACTACGACACTACCGCCAGTTGTAAAGAAAGAGGAGACTATGGCACTACCGCCGGCTGTAAGGAAAGAGGAGACTATGACACTACCGCCGGCTGTAAGGAAAGAGGAGACTATGGCACTACTGCCAGCTGTAAGGAAAGAGGGAGACTTTGACACTACCGCTGGCTGTAAGGAAAGAGGGAGACTTTGACACTACCGCCGGCTGTAAGGAAAGAGGGAGACTTTGACACTACCGCTGGCTGTAAGGAAAGAGGAGACTATGGCATTACCGCTGGCTGTAGGGAAAGAGGGAGACTATGATATTACCGCCGGCTGTAAGGAAAGAGGAGACTATGGCACTACAGCCGGCTGTAAGGAAAAAGGAGACTATGGCATTACCGCCGGCTGTAAGGAAAGAGGAGACTATGGCATTACCGCCGGCTGTAAGGAAAGAGGAGACTATGACACAACCGCCGGCTGTAAGGAAAGAGGAGACTATGGCACTACCGCCGGCTGTAAGGAAAGAGGAGACTATGACACTACCACCGGCTGTAAGGAAAGAGGGAGACTATGGCATTACCGCCAGCTGTAAGGAAAGAGGAGACTATGACACTACAACCAGCTGTAAGGATTAAGGAGCCTATGGCATTACCGCCGGCTGTAAGGAAAGAGGGAGACTATGACACTAACGCCGGCTGTAAGGAAAGAGGAGACTATGGCACTGCTGCCGGCTGTAAGGAAAGAGGGAGACTATGACACTACCACCGGCTGTAAGGAAAGAGGAGACTATGGCACTAATGCCGGGTGTAAGGAAAGAGGAGACTATGGCACTACCGCCGGCTGTAAGGAAAGAAGGGAGACTATGGCACTAATGACGGGTGTAAGGAAAGAGGAGACTATGGCACTACCGCCGGCTGTAAGGAAAGAGGAGACTATGGCATTACCGCCGGCTGTAAGAAAAGAGGAGACTATGGCATTACCGCTGGCTGTAGGGAAAGAGGGAGACTATGACACTACCGCCGGCTGTAAGGAAAGAGGAGACTATGGCATTACCGCCGGCTGTAAGGAAAGAGGAGACTATGGCATTACCGCCGGCTGTAAGGAAAGAGGAGACTATGGCATTACCGCCGACTGTAAGGAGAGAGGAGACTATGGCATTACTGCTGGCTGTAAGGAAAGAGGAGACTATGGCACTACCGCCGGCTGTAAGGAAAGAGGAGACTATGGCATTACCGCTGGCTGTAGGGAAAGAGGGAGACTATGGCACTACCGCCGGCTGTAAGGAAAGAAGGAGACTATGGCACTACTGCCAGCTGTAAGGAAAGAGGGAGACTTTGACACTACCGCCGGCTGTAAGGAAAGAGAGACTATGGCATTACCGCCGGCTGTAGGGAAAGAGGGAGACTATGATATTACCGCCGGCTGTAAGGAAAGAGGAGACTATGGCACTACAGCCGGCTGTAAGGAAAAAGGAGACTATGGCATTACCGCCGGCTGTAAGGAAAGAGGAGACTATGGCATTACCGCCGGCTGTAAGGAAAGAGGGAGACTATGACACAACCGCCGGCTGTAAGGAAAGAGGAGACTATGGCACTACCGCCGGCTGTAAGGAAAGAGGAGACTATGACACTACCACCGGCTGTAAGGAAAGAGGGAGACTATGGCATTACCGCCAGCTGTAAGGAAAGAGGAGACTATGACACTACAGCCAGCTGTAAGGATTAAGGAGCCTATGGCATTACCGCCGGCTGTAAGGAAAGAGGGAGACTATGACACTAACGCCGGCTGTAAGGAAAGAGGAGACTATGGCACTGCTGCCGGCTGTAAGGAAAGAGGGAGACTATGACACTACCACCGGCTGTAAGGAAAGAGGAGACTATGGCACTAATGCCGGGTGTAAGGAAAGAGGAGACTATGGCACTACCGCCGGCTGTAAGGAAAGAGGAGACTATGGCACTACCGCCGGCTGTAAGGAAAGAGGAGACTATGGCACTACCGCGGCTGTAAGGAAAGAGGAGACTATGGCATTACGCCGGCTGTAAGGAAAGAGGAACATGGCATTACCGCCGGCTGTAAGGAAAGAGGAGACTATGGCATACCGCCGGCTGTAAGGAAAGAGGAGACTAGCATACCGCGGCTGTAAGGAAAGAGGGAGACTATGCACTACCGCCGGCTGTAAGGAAAGAGGAGACTATGGCACTACCGCGGCTGTAAGGAAAGAGGAGACTATGGCATTACCGCCGGCTGTAAGGAAAGAGGAACTATGGCATACCGCCGGCTGTAAGGAAAGAGGAGACTATGGCACTACCGCCGGCTGTAAGGAAAGAGGAGACTATGGCACTACCGCCGCTGTAAGGAAAGAGGAGACTATGGCACTACCGCCGGCTGTAAGGAAAGAGGAGACTATGGCACTACCGCCGGCTGTAAGGAAAGAGGAGACTATGCACTACCGCCGGCTGTAAGGAAAGAGGAGACTATGGCACTACCACCGGCTGTAAGGAAAGAAGGGAGACTATGGCACTACTGCGGCAGTAAGGAAAGAGGGAGACATGGCACTACCGCTGTTGTAAGGAAAGAGGGAGACATGGCACTACGCCGTCTTAATTAGAGGAACTTACACTACCGCCGGCTGTAATTAGAGAAGGAGACTATGGCACTACCGCCGCTGTAAGGAAAGAGGAGACTATGGCACTACCGCCGCTGTAAGGAAGAGGAGACTAGCACTACCACGCTGTAAGAAAGGGAGACTATGACACACCGCCGGCTGTAAGGAAAGAGAGACTATGCATTACTGCCGCTGTAGGAAAGAGAGATATGCAACGCGCTGTAAGAAAGAGGAGACTAGCACTACCGCCGGCTGTAAGGAAAAGGAGACTATGGCATACCCCGGCTGTAGGAAAGAACTATGGCATACGCCGGCTGTAAGGAAAGAGGAAGACCTAAAGGGACACACCGCGCTGTAAGAAGAGGAGACTGCACACGCGGCTGTAAGGAAAGAGGAACTAGGATACGCGCGTAAGGAAAGGGATATGCATACCGCGGCTGTAAGAAAGAGGAGACTATGGCACTACCGCGCTTAAGAAGAGAGACTATGGCATACCCGCTGTAAGGAAGAGGAGACTTGGCATACGCCGCTGTAAGAAAGAGGAACTATGCACTACTGCGCTGTAAGAAAGAGAAATGCACCCCCGGCTGTAAGGAAGAGAGACTATGGCATACCGCTGTAAGGAAAGAGGAAAGGCATACGCCGCTGTAGGAGAGGAGACTATGGCATACCGCGCTGTAAGGAAGAGGGAGACATGACACTACGCCGCTGTAAGGAAGAGGAGACTATGGCATACGCCGGCGAAGGAAAGAGGAGACTATGCACTACCGCTGTAAGGAAAGAGGACTATGGCATACCGCCGGCGTAGGAAAGAGGAACTATGGCATACGCCGTGTAAGGAAAGGAGACTATGCATACCGCCGCTTAGAGGAGACTATGCATACCGCCGTGTAAGAAAGAGACTATGCATACGCCGCTGTAAGGAAAGAGAGACATGCATACCGCCGGCTGTAAGGAAAGGAACATGCATACCGGCTGTAAGAAGAGGAACTATGCATACCGCCGCTGTAAGGAAAGGAGACTATGGCATACGCCGCTGTAAGGAAAGAGGACTATGCACTACGCCGTGTAAGAAGAGACTAGCACACGCGCTGTAAGGAAAAGGAGACTATGACTACCGCTGTAAGGAAAGGAGACTATGGCACTACCTGTAAAAAGAGGAGACTAGGCATACCCGGCTGTAAGAAAGAGAACTATGCATACCGCCGCTGTAAGAAAGGAGACTAGCACACGCGCGTAAGAAAGGGAGACTATGGTACCGCCGGGAAGAAGGGAGACTCAACCGCTGTAAGGAAAGAGGAGACTATGGCACTACTGCCGGCTGAGAAAGGAGACTATGCACTACCGCGGTGTAAGAAAGGGAGAATGGCACTAACGCGGCTGTAAGGAAAGAAGGGAGACTATGGCACACTGCGGCTTAAGAAAGAGGAGACTATGACCTACGCGGCGTAGGAAGGGAGCTTGGCATACCGCGGCTGAAGGAAAGAGGAGACTATGCATTACCGCCGACTAGGAAAGAGGACTATGGATTACGTGGCTGTAAGAAGAGGAGACAGCATACCGCGGCTGTAAGGAAAGAAGCTATGGGATTACCGGTGTAAGGAAGAGGGAGACTATGGCACTAACCCCCGTGTATTAGAGAAGGAGACTTGGCACACGCCGGCTGTAAGAGAGAGAGACATGGCATTACGTGGCGTAAGAAAGAGGGAATGGCCTTACCGCTGAAGAAAGAGGGACATGGCACTACCCGGCGTAGAAGAGGAACTTGGCAATACGCCGGGTAAGGAAAGAGGGACTTTGGCATTGCCGCTGAAGGAAAGAGGGCTATGGCCCTACCGGGGCTGAAAAGGAAAAAGGGGGACTATGGACAACCCCCGCTGGGGGGGGGGGGGGGGGGGGGGGGGGGGGGGGGGGGGGGGGGGGGGGGGGGGGGGGGGGGGGGGGGGGGGGGGGGGGGGGGGGGGGGGGGGGGGGGGGGGGGGGGGGGGGGGGGGGGGGGGGGGGGGGGGGGGGGGGGGGGGGGGGGGGGGGGGGGGGGGGGGGGGGGGGGGGGGGGGGGGGGGGGGGGGGGGGGGGGGGGGGGGGGGGGGGGGGGGGGGGGGGGGGGGGGGGGGGGGGGGGGGGGGGGGGGGGGGGGGGGGGGGGGGGGGGGGGGGGGGGGGGGGGGGGGGGGGGGGGGGGGGGGGGGGGGGGGGGGGGGGGGGGGGGGGGGGGGGGGGGGGGGGGGGGGGGGGGGGGGGGGGGGGGGGGGGGGGGGGGGGGGGGGGGGGGGGGGGGGGGGGGGGGGGGGGGGGGGGGGGGGGGGGGGGGGGGGGGGGGGGGGGGGGGGGGGGGGGGGGGGGGGGGGGGGGGGGGGGGGGGGGGGGGGGGGGGGGGGGGGGGGGGGGGGGGGGGGGGGGGGGGGGGGGGGGGGGGGGGGGGGGGGGGGGGGGGGGGGGGGGGGGGGGGGGGGGGGGGGGGGGGGGGGGGGGGGGGGGGGGGGGGGGGGGGGGGGGGGGGGGGGGGGGGGGGGGGGGGGGGGGGGGGGGGGGGGGGGGGGGGGGGGGGGGGGGGGGGGGGGGGGGGGGGGGGGGGGGGGGGGGGGGGGGGGGGGGGGGGGGGGGGGGGGGGGGGGGGGGGGGGGGGGGGGGGGGGGGGGGGGGGGGGGGGGGGGGGGGGGGGGGGGGGGGGGGGGGGGGGGGGGGGGGGGGGGGGGGGGGGGGGGGGGGGGGGGGGGGGGGGGGGGGGGGGGGGGGGGGGGGGGGGGGGGGGGGGGGGGGGGGGGGGGGGGGGGGGGGGGGGGGGGGGGGGGGGGGGGGGGGGGGGGGGGGGGGGGGGGGGGGGGGGGGGGGGGGGGGGGGGGGGGGGGGGGGGGGGGGGGGGGGGGGGGGGGGGGGGGGGGGGGGGGGGGGGGGGGGGGGGGGGGGGGGGGGGGGGGGGGGGGGGGGGGGGGGGGGGGGGGGGGGGGGGGGGGGGGGGGGGGGGGGGGGGGGGGGGGGGGGGGGGGGGGGGGGGGGGGGGGGGGGGGGGGGGGGGGGGGGGGGGGGGGGGGGGGGGGGGGGGGGGGGGGGGGGGGGGGGGGGGGGGGGGGGGGGGGGGGGGGGGGGGGGGGGGGGGGGGGGGGGGGGGGGGGGGGGCCCCCCCCCCCCCCCCCCCCCCCCCCCCCCCCCCCCCCCCCCCCCCCCCCCCCCCCCCCCCCCCCCCCCCCCCCCCCCCCCCCCCCCCCCCCCCCCCCCCCCCCCCCCCCCCCCCCCCCCCCCCCCCCCCCCCCCCCCCCCCCCCCCCCCCCCCCCCCCCCCCCCCCCCCCCCCCCCCCCCCCCCCCCCCCCCCCCCCCCCCCCCCCCCCCCCCCCCCCCCCCCCCCCCCCCCCCCCCCCCCCCCCCCCCCCCCCCCCCCCCCCCCCCCCCCCCCCCCCCCCCCCCCCCCCCCCCCCCCCCCCCCCCCCCCCCCCCCCCCCCCCCCCCCCCCCCCCCCCCCCCCCCCCCCCCCCCCCCCCCCCCCCCCCCCCCCCCCCCCCCCCCCCCCCCCCCCCCCCCCCCCCCCCCCCCCCCCCCCCCCCCCCCCCCCCCCCCCCCCCCCCCCCCCCCCCCCCCCCCCCCCCCCCCCCCCCCCCCCCCCCCCCCCCCCCCCCCCCCCCCCCCCCCCCCCCCCCCCCCCCCCCCCCCCCCCCCCCCCCCCCCCCCCCCCCCCCCCCCCCCCCCCCCCCCCCCCCCCCCCCCCCCCCCCCCCCCCCCCCCCCCCCCCCCCCCCCCCCCCCCCCCCCCCCCCCCCCCCCCCCCCCCCCCCCCCCCCCCCCCCCCCCCCCCCCCCCCCCCCCCCCCCCCCCCCCCCCCCCCCCCCCCCCCCCCCCCCCCCCCCCCCCCCCCCCCCCCCCCCCCCCCCCCCCCCCCCTGGGAATAAAAAGGGGACTATGACCTACCGCCGGGTGTAAAGGAAAGAGGAGACTTGGCCTACCCCCGGCTGAAAAAAAGAGGGGACTTGGCTTTTCCCCCGGCTGTAAGGAAAGAGGAACTATGGCACTACCCTGGCTGTAAGGAAAGAGGTGACTATGGCATTGCCGCTGGCTGTAAGGAAGAGACTATGGCACACCCCGTCTGTAATTAGAGGAGACTATGACACTACCGCGGCTGTAAGGAAAGAGGAGACTATGGCACACCGCGGCTGTAAGGAAAGAGGACACTATGGCATACCGCCGGCTGTAAGGAAAGAGGAGACTATGACACTACCCTGGCTGTAAGGAAAGAGGGACTATGGCATTGCCGCTGGCTGTAAGGAAAGGGGACTATGAACTACCGCCGCTGTAAGGAAAGAGGAGACTTGACACTACCGCAGCTGTAAGGAAAGAGGAGACTATGACCTACCGGGCTGTAGGAAAGAGGACACTATGGCATTACGCTGGTGAAGGAAGGGAGATATGGCACAGTGGCTGTGGAAAGAGGTGAATGGCATTGCCGCTGCTGTAGGAAAGAGGATCATACGCCGCTGTAATTAAGGGAATGCACTACCCGGTGTAAGGAAAGAGGAGACTATGGCTAGCGGTGGGCTAAGGAAGAGGAGACTATGACACTACGCCGGCTGTAAGGAAAGAGGTGACTATGGCATTACCGCGGCTGTAAGGAAGAGGAGACTATGGCATACCGCCGGCTGTAAGGAAAGAGGAGACTATGGCACTACCGCCGGCTGTAAGGAAGAGGAGACTATGGACTACGCGGCTGTAAGGAAAGAGGGACTATGGCACTAATGCGGGTGTAAGAAAGAGGAGACTATGACACTACGCGGCTGTAAGGAAAGAGGAGACTATGGCATGCCGCTGGCTGTAAGGAAAGAGGACACTATGGCATTACCCTGGCTGTAAGGAAGAGGAGACTATGCACTACCGCTGGCTGTAAGAAAGAGGGACTATGCATGCCGCTGGCTGTAGGAAAGAGGAGACTATGGCACTACGCCGCTGTAATTAGAGGAGACTATGACACTACCGCCGGCTGTAAGGAAAGAGGAGACTATGGCACTACGCGGCTGTAAGGAAAGAGGAACTATGGCATTACCCCGGCTGTAAGGAAGAGGAGACTATGACACTACCGCTGGCTGTAAGGAAAGAGGTGATATGGCATTGCGCTGGCTGTAAGGAAAGAGGAGACTATGACACTACCGCCGGCTGTAAGGAAAGAGGAGACTATGACACTACCGCAGCTGTAAGGAAAGAGGAGACTATGACACTACCGCCGGCTGTAAGGAAAGAGGACACTATGGCATTACGCGGCTGTAAGGAAAGAGGAGACTATGGCACTACCGCTGGCTGTAAGGAAAGAGGTGACTATGGCATTGCGCTGGCTGTAAGGAAAGAGGAGACTATGGCATACCGCCGCTGTAATTAGAGGGACTATGACACTACCGCCGGCTGTAAGGAAAGAGGAGACTATGGCACTACCGCCGGCTGTAAGGAAAGAGGACACTATGGCATTACCGCCGGCTGTAAGGAAAGAGGAGACTATGCACTACCGCTGGCTGTAAGGAAAGAGGGTGACTAAATGGACTATTCCGCGGCTGTAAGGAAAGAGGGACTATGGCATACCGCCGCTGTAAAAAGAGGAGACTATGCACTACCGCCGGCTGTAAGGAAAGAGGAGACTATGGCACTACCGCCGGCTGTAAGGAAAGAGGAACTATGGCATACCGCCGGCTGTAAGGAAAGAGGGACTATGGCACTATGCCGGTGTAAGGAAAGAGGGACTATGACATACCGCGGCTGTAAGGAAAGAGGAGACTATGGCATTCCGCGGCTGTAAGGAAAGAGGAGACTATGGCACTACGCCGGCTGTAAGGAAAGAGGAACTATGGCACTAAGCCGGTGTAAGGAAAGAGGAGACTATGGCACTACCGCGGCTGTAAGGAAAGAGGAGACTATGGCATCCGCTGGCTGTAAGGAAAGAGGTGACTATGGCATTGCCGCGGCTGTAAGGAAAGAGGAGACTATGCACTACCACCGCTGAAAGGAATTGAACCCGACTGTAGGGACTATGGCACTAGCCGGCTGTAAGGAAAGAGGGACACTATGGCATTACCGCGGCTGTAAGGAAAGAGGAGACTATGACATACCGGGCTGTAAGGAAAGAGGTGACTATGGCATTGCGCTGGCTGTAAGGAAAGAGGAGACTATGGCATACCCGGCTGTAAGGAAAGAGGAGACTATGACACTACCGCCGCTGTAAGGAAAGAGGAGACTATGGACACTACCGCCGGCTGTAAGGAAAGAGGACACTATGGCATTACCGCGGCTGTAAGAAAGAGGAGACTATGGCACTACCGCTGGCTGTAAGGAAAGAGGTGACTATGGCATTGCCGCTGGCTGTAAGGAAAGAGGAGACTATGGCACTACCGCCGTCTGTAATTAGAGGAGACTATGACACTACCGCCGGCTGTAAGGAAAGAGGAGACTATGGCACTACCGCCGGCTGTAAGGAAAGAGGACACTATGGCATTACCGCCGGCTGTAAGGAAAGAGGAGACTATGGACACTACCGCTGGCTGTAAGGAAAGAGGTGACTATGGCATTGCCGCTGGCTGTAAGGAAAGAGGAGACTATGGACACTACCGCCGCTGTAAGGAAGAGGAGACTATGACACTACCGCCGGCTGTAAGGAAAGAGGAGACTATGGCACTACCGCCGGCTGTAAGGAAAGAGGACACTATGGCATTACCGCCGGCTGTAAGGAAAGAGGAGACTATGGCACATACCGCTGGCTGTAAGGAAAGAGGTGACTATGGCATTGCCGCTGGCTGTAAGGAAAGAGGAGACTATGGACACTACCGCCGGCTGTAAGGAAGAGGAGACTATGACACTACCGCCGGCTGTAAGGAAAGAGGAGACTATGGCACTACCGCCCGGCTGTAAGGAAAGAGGACACTATGGCATTACCGCCGGCTGTAAGGAAAGAGGAGACTATGGCACTACCGCTGGCTGTAAGGAAAGAGGTGACTATGGCATTGCCGCTGGCTGTAAGGAAAGAGGAGACTATGACACTACCGCCGGCTGTAAGGAAAGAGGAGACTATGGGCACTACCGCCGGCTGTAAGGAAAGAGGAGACTATGGCACTACCGCCGGCTGTAAGGAAAGAGGACACTATGGCATAACCGCGGCTGTAAGGAAAGAGGAGACTATGGCACTACCGCTGGCTGTAAGGAAAGAGGTGACTATGGCATTGCCGCTGGCTGTAAGGAAAGAGGAGACTATGGCACTACCGCCGGCTGTAAGGAAAGAGGAGACTATGACATACCGCCGGCTGTAAGGAAGAGGAGACTATGGCACTACCGCCGGCTGTAAGGAAAGAGGACACTATGGCATTACCGCCGGCTGTAAGGAAAGAGGAGACTATGCACTACCGCTGGCTGTAAGGAAAGAGGTGACTATGGCATTGCCGCTGGCTGTAAGGAAAGAGGAGACTATGACACTACCGCCGCTGTAATGAAAGAGGAGACTATGGCACTACCGCCGGCTGTAAGGAAAGAGGAGACTATGGCACTAACCGCCGGCTGTAAGGAAAGAGGAGACTATGGCACTACCGCCGGCTGTAAGGAAAGAGGAGACTATGACACTACCGCTGGCTGTAAGGAAAGAGGTGACTATGGCACTAATGCCGGGTGTAAGGAAAGAGGAGACTATGACACTACCGCAGGCTGTAAGGAAAGAGGAGACTATGGCATTGCCGCTGGCTGTAAGGAAAGAGGAGACTATGGCACTACCGCCGGCTGTAAGGAAAGAGGACACTATGGCACTAATGCCGGGTGTAAGGAAAGAGGAGACTATGACACTACCGCAGGCTGTAAGGAAAGAGGAGACTATGGCATTGCCGCTGGCTGTAAGGAAAGAGGAGACTATGGCATTGCCGCCGGCTGTAAGGAAAGAGGAGAGCAACTCAATGCTCTCACCCAACTTTCCTAGACTCCTGAAAGGTAAATCTGAACCTCGAACATGAGTCTACATGACCAAGCTCACAGGACGAAGCTTCACCCACCTGATCCCAGCGCCGCCACGTACCGCGTGTAATGGAGCGATCAGATTTCATCAATGAGGAACAAAAGAAAACCTGGATCCGAGGAGGAACACAAACGTCACCGGAGCTGTCAGGAGCTGTTCTCGGTGCTTTCCCAGTTTTCTTCCTCATATCTGGTGACTGACAGGAGGCGATGTCTGAGCTCCGACCAGTCAGAGGACAACAACAGTCACCACCAGATATAATCTATTTATAAGAGCGCAGCTGTGCAGAGAATGCGATATGTCCAGTACATAACAAGAGAAACACAAGAAACAACAACATGGAAGAAATAATAATAATACAGAAAAGACGACTGCGTACAAGAATGCTGTTAAGAAGAAGCTCTACTCGCCCTAGGATTACCGACATTACTGATAACACCCTTACCTGTACGCTTGTAGAAGTTTCATAGAGGCAAGGTGTGAATGGTACTTGAAAGTAGAAGTGCAGAAGTAGCTCCAGGTAAAGATGCGCCGTCTTCTAAAGTGCTCAGGAAGCTAAGAGATAAATATTTAAAAGAAATATATCTAAAAGATAATGTACATAAGCAAGTATATATATAATAATAATAATAAATAAAATAGGTATGTACTGGAGAATGGTTCTAAGACATCACAACCGGCCGACGCTGGTAAAAATACACTGAAAATAGGATAAGAAAACCTCTCCAACTGTTACAGATATTTCCTTACAAGAGAGAGTCTCAAGGAGCAGTCTAGAAAGCGCTATTGTGCAGAGGAGAGCGGCACTGGTGAGCCGAAACCTCTCAAGAGAAATAATGTTGTAAGGGTATAAAGTGCAATAGTGCTACGTAATGGAATCTGCAGACAGCATATGTAGATGAGCTGCTGGAGATAGAGCAAAAAATGAGGGATCAGGCTAGTGCCTAATACATAATCGTAGAAGGACGGAGTCTAGTCAGTGAACAATGTAAATATGGCGGTACGGTGCTTACTGCTAGGGCGAGAGGTGAAGAGCAAAGTCCGACAGTACTTATCTGATAAAAATGGTGGTGGTGAGTCGAATCCTCGGGGTCTTCGCAGCAAGAGGGGGGTCCCCGAGAGCTGCCCCGGCCGGTGGCGGACTCCTAGTGTACCCGGATGTGGAACGCTGGACGCTGCAAGTAGAAGCGCGGCAGAGGCCGCAGTGGACGTCGGTGGAGCTCGTGTGTTCGGGTCAAGAATATAACTACCGTACTATAATACTGCTCCTATATACAAGAATATAACTACTATAATACTGCCCCTATATACAAGAATATAACTACTATAATACTGCCCCCTATGTACAGGAATATAACTACTATAATACTGCCCCCATGTACAAGAATATAACTACTATAATACTGCTCCCTATAAACAAGAATATAACTACTATAATACTGCCCCTATATACAAGAATATAACTACTATAATACTGCTCCTATATACAAGAATATAACTACTATAATACTGCCCCTATATACAAGAATATAACTACTATAATACTGCTCCTATATACAAGAATATAACTACTATAATACTGCCCCTATATACAAGAATATAACTGTGTAAGGTTCTGTGTACATGTTCCTGAAACTCAGTTTTTCCGTCAGCCATTTTACTTTCTGTCTGCTGCAGCTATCTTGCCCTCAGTCAATATGGAGTTTCCAGCTTGCATGTTCCTGCCCCGATTCTCTCCTCTTGCTTCTTAAGCAGCCACAGCTGAGCAATCAGTGCTTCAGAATCAAGCCTGCAGTGAACCTGTGACCTGACTCCTGAAAGCCTTGGACCTTGTACTCCAGTTATTTCCTATTGTGGAACTTTGGAACACTCGTGGACTTTGGAACCTTGCTATTTGATAAATCCACGTTTGCATGGACTTACGGTAACAGAGAAGAGATCCTGAACCTGTTGTGGAGAGTGATTGCTGAGCTTAAGTTACTCTGGCCTGCTGTGTCTCCTGCTTTTGTATCTGCAAACTGTGTGACTATTATTGCCACTTGTATGAAGTAATACAAGACCTTCTATATCAAACCTGTGACTCCTGTGTTTTCATCGCACCCAAGCACAAGACACTATATGAACTGTACTACATACATTACAAGATTCTGAAGCCAAACGTTAGTGTCTGCTGGGTCTGGAAAGGCTGTGTCTGCTGTAACTGTGGATATCGGATGTCCGGTTGTACTTTCTGTGATGACAGTGGTTGTGACTTCTCACAACCATTCCAGGTGAGCAATTCCCTTAAGTTTTTTTTCTGCAGTGTTACCACAGGTAAACACTATTGTTTTTTTTCTTTCCTCTTTTGTGTCTGCTGTAACTGTGGATATCAGATGTCCGGTTGAACTTTCTGTGATGATAGTGGTTGTGACTTCTCACAACCATTCCAGGTGAGCAGTTCCCTTAATTTTTTTTTTCACTCTGCAGTCTTACCACAGGTAAACACTATTGTTTTTTTTTTTTTCCTCTCCTCTCCTTCCAGTACTCCTGTCTTAAAAGATCTGGAAAATGGAGGCCCGCATAAAGGAACTTTGCGGAGTGACTGATAATATCCTTGCAGATTTGCAGAATATAAAGACCCGTTTTACAAACCTACAGGACCTCACTAATCACAATTTGCAAGTGTTTGGACAGACTGCCCAGGAGTTGCGAGCCAGGATTGAGGTTCTAGAGGGGCGAGTCCAGGCTCCTGCCGTAGCCCCGAGTTCTGGGATTCCCAAGTTGCCCCCTTTTCGTTTTGGCGGTGAACATGAGAAATTCAGGGGATTTATTAATCAATGCAATCTTTTTTTTTCTGCACATGCTTCACAATTTCCCACTGAACGATCTAAGGTGCTTACTATAATTATGTTGCTTACCAACAAGGCTTTGATGTGGGCAAACCCTCTGATTGAGACTGAGGATGAATGTTTGGATCATCTTGATGCTTTCATTTCAGCCATGGGGCAGGTGTTTGATGACCCCAATCGAGGTGCAACAGCTGAAGCAGCCATGTTAGCTTTGCGCCAAGGTAAGCACTCGGTAGCTGAATATGCCTTGGATTTCAGGAGATGGGCCCTTGATACCACCTGGGACAGTTCCGCCAAAAAATCTATTTTTCGAAAAGGGTTATCTCCACTGATTAAGGATGAACTTGCTTGTGCCGACCCTCCCACTGCGTTAGGTGACTTTATTAACTACTGCATCTGTATTGATACTCGTCTGACTGAACGCAGGCAAGAGAGATGGTTCGAAAGCAATCGCACTAACCTTTTCCTACCTTCCTCTCCAGCTAAGGAACCTTTGAGTAGGATTACACGGGAACCTGAACCTGAACCCATGCAGGTAGACTCTTTACAACGACGGGTTAGTGATGCACGCAAGGAACATCGTTTTAAGGAGAATCTATGTTTCTATTGTGGTAAGTCAGGGCACTTTATTATAAACTGCCCCAGCCAGTCTCGTAAGACTACTGCAGCACTCATTCACTGTGAGTGTTGCGAGAGGAGCTCTGTCAGGTCCGAGCCTCAGGCTCCAGAGAGATCTGCAGCAACAGATCTTGATTTCTCGGACTTAAACTCCGTTACCTCTGAGGACGTTGACTGTGTAAACGCTGCAATTTTTCAAGTTTCCTCAGCGGTGTCCCAGCTGAGTTGTAAGAAAAACAATTCTCATTGCTTTCTTTCCATCAAACTCTGGGTTGACTCAGCTTGGGTGTCTAGCTCTGCTATGATCGACTCAGGGGCAAGTGGAAATTTTATGGATGTCTCCTTTGCTCTGAAACAGGGGATACGTTCAGTGAAGAAGGCTACTCCAGTACAGATGGAAACTGTGGATGGCTCCCTGCTGACCTCTGGACCAGTGGATCAGGAAACAGAGCCTTTGAGGGTTCTTATGGGTAAAGATCATCAAGAGAAACTGTCCTTTATGCTTATCTCTTCTCCCCACTTTCCCATTATTCTAGGGCTACCATGGCTGCAGGCTCAGAATCCTACCATTAACTGGGAGACCAAGGAATTACACTTTCCAGAGAAACAGATGAGTCCAAAAGTTTCAGCTTGCTCTGTTCCTAAAGGAACCATGTCAGTCCCTGAACTACCAGCTGTATACCAGGACTATGTGGATTTATGTGACAAGAAGAACGCTGACCAGCTTCCCCCTCACCGTCCATATGATTGTCCAATTGAATTATTGCCTGGAGCAGAGATACCTTTTGGTAAGATCTACCCCCTGGCGGGGCCCGAGCTAAAGGCTTTAAAGGATTACATAGATGAAAATCTAGCCAAGGGCTTCATACGCCCCTCTTCATCTCCTGCAGGTGCACCCATCTTCTTTGTAAAGAAGAAAGATGGATCTCTAAGACCCTGCGTAGACTATAGGGAACTCAATAAGGTTACTATTAGGAACCGTTATCCATTGCCTTTAATCCCTGAGTTATTGGAGAGAGTGCGACATGCCAAAATTTTTTCTAAACTAGATCTTCGTGGGGCCTATAACTTAGTCCGTATTAGACCTGGGGATGAATGGAAGACTGCATTCAGGTCACGCTATGGACACTTTGAATATCTAGTTATGCCTTTTGGTCTGAGTACCGCCCCAGCCACTTTCCAACACTTGGTGAATGACATCTTCAGGGATCTCCTAGATACATTCGTGGTGATTTATTTGGATGATATTCTAATTTTTTCTAACTCCACAGAGGAACATCATGGGCATGTGAGAATGGTCTTGGAACGTCTAAGACAAAATCATCTTTACATCAAACTTGAAAAGTGTGAATTCTATAGGACCGAAATTCAATTTCTGGGGTATGTACTGTCTACACAAGGAATTAGTATGGATGGAAGCAAAACCCAAGCCATCAAGGATTGGCCAAGTCCTAGAAATGTGAAGGAGGTGCAGCGCTTCATCGGGTTTGCCAACTTCTATAGACGTTTCATTAGGAATTTCTCTGAGGTAGTGTCACCTATCACCCAACTTACCCGGAAAGAGTCTAGGTTCTCCTGGACTCCCCAAGCCCAGGAAGCATTTTCCCGTCTAAAAGATAAATTTACCACTGCACCTATCTTAGTACATCCCAACCCCGAGCTTGCCTTCATAATAGAGGTGGATGCTTCAGACTGTGCCATGGAGCTATACTCTCTCAGAGAACAGGTGAGAAGAATGTCTTGCATCCCTGTGCCTTCTTTTCCCAGCAGTTGTCTTCGGCTGAGAGGAACTACGATGTGGGCAATAGAGAGTTGTTGGCCATTATTGCCGCCTTCAAAGAATGGAGACACCTTCTTCAGGGAGCTGCACAGCAAATAGTCGTCCTAACAGACCATCGTAACCTTGAATTTATCAGGTCGGCTAAGTGCCTGACTCCTCGCCAGGCTCGCTGGAATCTTTTCTTAAACCAATTTAATTTTATAATTTCTTATAGACCAGGATCGCGCAATGGAAAGGCTGATGCACTCTCTAGGATTTACTCAGCAGAGACACGTCCAATTACTCCTCCTAAGACTATTCTTCCTGACTCTAGATTCCTGGGAGTGATTCATAATCAAGACCTACTTAAGGACATCAAGGAAGCATACCATGCGGATTCCTTTTTGGCACAACCCCAAGGGACGTAAGTCTTGTCTTTAAGAATGGTGTGTGGATTCAGGGACAACGCCTGTATATTCCTGAAACAGTCAGATTGAGAGTATTGCAACTCATTCACGATTCCAAGATAGCTGGGCATAGAGGAATTCTAAAGACACAGGAATTTCTTTCTCGTTTCTTTTGGTGGCCCACTTGCAGGAAGGATGTTTTAAACTATGTCACTTCATGTGAAGTCTGTGCAAGATGCAAAACACCTCGCTCCTCACCAACTGGTCTGTTGCAACCTCTTCCCACCCCGTCCCGCCCGTGGGGATCCATTTCTATGGACTTCATTGTGGAGTTACCAACCTCTCAAGGGAAGAACACCATTCTAGTAGTGGTTGATCGTTTAACAAAAGCAGCTCATTTTATCCCTTGTGTCGGCTTACCCACTGCAAGACAGACATCAGATTTGATGATTAAAGATGTGTTTCGCTTACATGGAGTACCAGATGAGGTTATTTCGGATCGAGGGGTGCAATTCACTTCAAGGTTTTGGCAAAATTTCTGTGCAGCATTGGATATTAAAGTAAACCTTTCTTCTGCTTTTCATCCTCAGACTAATGGACAGACAGAACGAACCAATCAGACCCTGGAGCAGTATCTTCGCTGCTTTATCTGCCACCTACAGGATGATTGGGTGGATCTACTTCCACTGGCTGAGTTCTCTTATAACAACTCTCAGAGCGCCTCCACTAAGCAGTCTCCTTTTTACTCCAATTTAGGTTATCATCCCAATATTCTTCCTCGATTTCCCATAGAAACGCCTTTGCCAGCAGTGGCTGAAAGAATCACGTCTTTACAAAAGAATATGGATCTTCTAAAGGGAAATCTGGAATTGGCTCAGGAAAGGTACAAGAAAGCCGCAGATAAATTTCGTAAACCTGCACCAGCTTTCAAGGTAGGAGACCTGGTTTGGCTGTCAACCAGAAATCTTAAGTTAAGAATTCCATCATCTAAGTTGGGACATAAATACATTGGACCTTATAAAATCAGTAAAATTATAAGTGCTGTCGCTTGTCGTCTTCAACTGCCCAGAACTATGAGAATCCATCCTGTCTTTCATGTATCCCTACTAAAGGCTGCGACACCCAATACGTTTCCTGGACGTTCTTCTCCTTGCCCTGACCCAGTGCTAGTCGATGGTCAGGAAGAATTTGTGGTGGAAAGGATTTTAGATTCCAGGTTGTATAGAAATCAGTTACAATATCTGATTAAATGGCAGGGCTACCCAGTGGAGGACAACTCATGGGAACCAGTCAATAACGTTAATGCTCCTCGCTTGCTCCGTCAGTTTCATCAGAGGTACCCACACAAGCCTGGTCTGAGGTCATCTGGAGGTTGTCCCTAAGGGGGGAGTAATGTAAGGTTCTGTGTACATGTTCCTGAAACTCAGTTTTTCCGTCAGCCATTTTACTTTCTGTCTGCTGCAGCTATCTTGCCCTCAGTCAATATGGAGTTTCCAGCTTGCATGTTCCCGCCCTGATTCTCTCCTCTTGCTTCTTAAGCAGCCACAGCTGAGCAATCAGTGCTTCAGAATCAAGCCTGCAGTGAACCTGTGACCTGACTCCTGAAAGCCTTGGACCTTGTACTCCAGTTATTTCCTATTGTGGAACTTTGGAACACTCGTGGACTTTGGAACCTTGCTATTTGATAAATCCACGTTTGCATGGACTTACGGTAACAGAGAAGAGATTCTGAACCTGTTGTGGAGAGTGATTGCTGAGCTTAAGTTACTCTGGCCTGCTGTGTCTCCTGCTTTTGTATCTGCAAACTGTGTGACTATTATTGCCACTTGTATGAAGTAATACAAGACCTTCTATATCAAACCTGTGACTCCTGTGTTTTCATCGCACCCAAGCACAAGACACTATATGAACTGTACTACTTACATTACAAACTGCTATAATACTGCCCCTATATACAAGAATATAACTACTATAATACTTCCCCTATGTACAAGAATATAACTACTATAATACTGCCCCTATGTAAAAGAATATAACTATTATAATACTGCCCCCTATGTACAAGAATATAACTACTATAATACTGCCCCTATGTACAAGAATATAACTGCTATAATACTGCCCTTATATACAAGAATATAACTGCTATAATACTGCTCCTATATACAAGAATATAACTACTATAATACTGCCCCTATGTACAAGAATATAACTACTATAATACTGCCCCTATGTACAAGAATATAACTACTATAATACTGCTCCTATTGTGAGACAGTGAGGGTATGTGTGTTGAATGGGTGTACATTTCACCTAGGTACTTTGCTGACGGGTATGGGGGAATGTATGGCTTTGTAAGCCTAGTGGTAGAGAAAGGTCACTACACCTTACATTCATTGCACACTTGCAGCTCAGGCCTGAAACTACTCAGGTGTTAATTAGGAGACCAGAAGTAGGTGTCTGAGAACACAGACAGGGAGCTCGCTTAGTCTGGACACAGGAGGGGTCCAGGCACAAGAAGCAGTCTCCAGGAGTATGAGCTGTCTCAGTCTGGGTGCTCGATGTACCCCGGACACAGGAGTAGTCTCTGTGAGAATCCATGCGGATAGCTGCTGAATAGGAGGGGAGCTCGCTTAGTCTGGACACAGGAGGGGTCCAGGCACAGAAGGTGTCTCCAGGAGTTTGAGCTATCTCAGTCTGGGTGCTCGATGTACCCCGGACGCAGGAGTAGTCTCTGTGAGAATCCATGCGGATAGCTGCTGAATAGGAGGGGAGCTCTCTCAAGTCTGGACGTTGAAGGTGCCTTCAGACACAAGGAGGAGACTCTGTGAACCTACATGCTGGTAAATGCTGAACATATGTGTTGTTTTGGCCACGGCTGTTAGAGTCGGGACCCGGATAGATAGGGAAATCTGTAGTAAGTGGCTGGACAAGCCCAGGTCTTATGTTTATGATTTGTTTTATGTCTTGTTTGCTTTTGACTTTAAATAAAACTGGTTGCGGCCAGTTGCACCAGTACTGCTGTGAATGAACTGTTTCCGTGCCACTCTGTCTACCCGGACGGCGATCCCAGAGCTATATCCCCTGAAAAGCTTACAATTGGCGGAGAATGCTGGGGCAGCACATTGGCTGATACAATTGGTGATGGAATGTGCGTGCAGCACAGTGGCTTAGAGACAGCAATAAAGGTGAAGTCTGTTGAAGCAGCAGCAGAGAAAAAAAAAAAAAAAGTGTCTGCACAGCTGAATTTTCTGTGGAAAAGACTGTGGAGTGTGTATGTCTTGAGTGAAGACTGCCGTTGAGACAGAGAAGTCTGACCGCATGGACGACGAGTGTGGATACAAGCATCTTGCTGTGACTCAGTGGGGTCACGAAGGCATCTTGCTGTGACTCGGTGGGGGTCACGAAGGCATCTTGCTGTGACTCGGTGGGGGTTACGAAGATTGTCGTCGCACTCAAATCCAGTTTTGCTGTGGCTCGGCGGGGCCACGAAGATTTTTTTCAAGGGAAAGCGGTGAAGTTCTGGTGTGAACAGTGCTCCGCGATGGCTGTGAACGGAGCAACGAATGGGTCTGACGAGTCGGACTGCATATTTGAGAAATGTCTACTGGACATGCAGCTGGACATGGTGCGGGAGCTGTGGGCACCGTATAGAATGGCGGCAGTGGACCATTCTATGGACTCTCCGGGGGTGCCAGTGTTCTCACAGAGTGCCCGGGGAGGTGGTAAGAGATGTTGTGAACTGAGTCCTAAGACTACTGCTGATTTTTTGTGTAAAAATTACCCTGCCGGTGTGGTTGTTAAAAAGGGGGTGGAGTCTAAAAAAGGGGCGGATTTTCACAAGAGTGTAGAGTGTGGAAAACTGAAAATTGTTACTGGTGGTGGGTTGGTACCTCCTAAAAATGACAACGTGACCGTTGATAACGGGGTAGCTCCAGTAGAAGGGGGTGACGTCAAAGTGGGAGGTGACCTGTTAGTCCACAACACCATGGGGAGTGACACAGACCCCGTAGCTGACTGGGACACTATGAAAGTAAAAAGTGAGTTCAGTCAGGAGAGGCTAGACGAGGGAAGAGAGTCCTCCTCTCGTCGTCGACGGCGCAAGGGCCACAAAAAGGTTGTTCCGGTAGTACTCGCTGAAAATGAAAATGAAGAGAATGTAGTACTGTCTGCCTATGCTTCAAGTGTGGATTCTCCTTTAGAGGTAGAAGAGGAGGGGGCCAGTCATGGCCAAGAGCTGGAACCTATTCGGCTGCAGTATCAGAGTGACATGCTGCAATTATGTGAAAACCTGGAGGACGTATCCTCAGACCAGCGAGTCCTAGAAGGAAGCAACGAGGAAGTTATCCTGTGGCAGAATATGTTCTTTGCCATTAAAGAGGACCGCCGCAAAATCAAGGAAGAGGTTTTGCAGTTGAAGCGTGAGAAGGAGGCGCTGCAGGATGGAGTTTCTGGAAGTGAACAAATCCTAGAACGACTGCGCGAACAGCTCAACCAGGAGCTGTGTGACTCCAAGAAGGAGTGTGGTGAACGCAGTAGGGAACTGCAACAGATGAAGAGAGATTATGTGGATCTCCTCAGGGTCAAAGAAAAACTAGAAGAGGATAAGATGGATGCAGAGCAAATGCGCCAGGTGGTTGAGACCACTCTGCAGGACACCCGTGATGAAAATGGTGATCTGCGCAGAAAGACCCTAGGTCTAGAAGCTCAGGTGAAGGAGCTACAGATGTCCTGTGATACTCTCCAGAAGGCGGAGATGTGCCTTAAGGAAAAGCTCAGCCAAATGGAAGCTGAGCGGGAAAAGATGGAGGAGTCCATCAGAGAAGCTACAGACCAGGGCCAGGAGTTGGCCACTGGAGATGGGAGGTGTAAAGCAGATACTTCCTCGAGTGATGTGAGTTCGGATGATTCGGTGGATGTCGGAGCCGAGATCAAGAAGCTCAAGGAGTGGTTACAAGCCCAGTGGACGCAAGAGAAGCTTCAGAGACGGGCAGCTGAGAGGCGAATGGCGGAACTAGAGGAAGAAGTTCTCGGGCTGAAAAGTCGCCTGATACAGTGTCACTCGGTGAACAAGGCCTCCTTGGAGAAAGAAAAGGGCAAACACGTTGCACTCGCTCCCTTTGGCCAGGAGAAGATAGACCTGAGGAGAGCTAAGAGTGTGGTAACGGGAGATAAATGTGAAATGGAAGTGGTCAGGACGGAAATTCACAAATTTGTAGCTGTGAGTCAGCTCAGAAGAAGCGTAAAGGGGGAAGAAGCTGAAAGTCAGTTGTCCTGAACCCTGAGCTGGTTGATCGTCTGGAAACCACTGGTGAGACCGAAACGTGTCGGTACAAGTGCCTCGTAGATGTACCCGAGGACTTGAGAGAAGAATGCACCCGTGAGTCTGTGCATGAAGCGTTTAGGAAGGCCGTGGGAGCCTGTAAGGTGTACTCGACCTCAGGAGCTAAACAGCTGGTGGTCTTGTCCACGACCGAAGTTACAGTGAAGAGGGTGGCAATCCTAAGTGACATGCACTGGCGATGTATTCGCACAAAGCGGTTTCTCCGGTTGAAGACAGAACAAGCCGTTAGACAACTGAAGCTTATGAGAAGTGCTCACAGTCTGCGGGAAAAGGTCATCCGGGTGCCTCATGTTCTGGTGAGAAAGCTAATTGGGAGAAATGGCCGAGCCATGCAGATGGTGAAGAGGTCTGGTGTGGTGAAAGTAAGCAGTCCACGTGATTGTCGGGACTGGATACCAGATGAAGACGGCATGGTGTCATTCTACGCTATAGGAACGGAAGAAAGTCTGGAATATGTGCGCATGCTGGTGGCGTACTGTGTGACCTACCTGCGAGAGGTAGAACAATTGAATCTCGCTAGACAGCGAGTAGATAGACAGCATCATCTGAGCAGCAGAAGATGGCAGCCGTCTAAGAATAGTGAGACCCGACAGAGAAAGGGCCCCCTAAATAACAGAACAGCTACGGCTGAAGTTAGGGACCTTACAAGATGTCCTGAGGGTAGTGGGCGTGGGTTTGAGGTAGTGAGACCTCCAGTAACTCAGGTTTGAGAGGCCCATACAGACGACCCGATAGAGTATGGGACAGTACGAAGTCTAACCGGACCTTAGATACCCAGGCAAGACCTGACAAGGTTACGATTGACCGCTGGGAACGGAGGGGAGACCTGACAAGGTTACGACCCGGAAATGTGACTGGACGAAGTCTGTGACAATGACAGACAGTAGGTCCCTAAGGAAGGAACGAATGTCATTGACTAATATTCGGGGGGCTGAACAGAGCAATGGGCAAGTACATGGTCTCTGTGTGAACTGTGGGTTGAGGTGATTGGATGTATTTTTTGTGTTCAAACCTACAAGTTTGGAAGGGGGGGGGGGGAATAGGTAATGCAGCCCTGGGCTGGCGTTCCTGTAATGGCTCAGTGTGTGTGTTTTGACTGTCCATGTTCCTTCCCCAGCTGACTAGTCACATGACTGTGACATCACACAGGTCCTTTTACACACACACAAGTCTGAACACATGACTATGACATCAGCTCAGGTCCCGTGTGTGGGTGTGTGTAAGGGTATATAAACCCTGCTTAATTGGAGACAGGTGTGTCAGTGATAGGCGTCAGGCCTGTTTCCTGTTCCCCTGGTGTGGGGGACACCGTTCATGTGAGGCCGAGTGAAGCCTGACTGCCTGAAAGGTCAGAGACTGGATCCTGTGTGGATGCTAGTGGCCTTGGAAGGTAAATGGACGCTAGTGAAGATGAAGTTGATGATGACTATGACTGGTCCGGAGTTCACTGTCTCTTTAGGATTGTTGACCAGCCCTCCGGTCTGGATGACCAGCCCTCCGGTCTGGAGAAGAGGGGGGGGATATGTGAGACAGTGAGGGTATGTGTGTTGAATGGGTGTACATTTCACCTAGGTACTTTGCTGACGGGTATGGGGGAATGTATGGCTTTGTAAGCCTAGTGGTAGAGAAAGGTCACTACACCTTACATTCATTGCACACTTGCAGCTCAGGCCTGAAACTACTCAGGTGTTAATTAGGAGACCAGAAGTAGGTGTCTGAGAACACAGACAGGTAGCTCGCTTAGTCTGGACACAGGAGGGGCCCAGGCACAAGAAGCAGTCTCCAGGAGTATGAGCTGTCTCAGTCTGGGTGCTCGATGTACCCCGGACACAGGAGTAGTCTCTGTGAGAATCCATGCGGATAGCTGCTGAATAGGAGGGGAGCTCGCTTAGTCTGGACACAGGAGGGGTCCAGGCACAGAAGGTGTCTCCAGGAGTTTGAGCTATCTCAGTCTGGGTGCTCGATGTACCCTGGACACAGGAGTAGTCTCTGTGAGAATCCATGCGGATAGCTGCTGAATAGGAGGGGAGCTCTCTCAAGTCTGGACGTTGAAGGTGCCTTCAGACACAAGGAGGAGACTCTGTGAACCTACATGCTGGTAAATGCTGAACATATGTGTTGTTTTGGCCACGGCTGTTAGAGTCGGGACCCGGATAGATAGGGAAATCTATCTAAGTGTAGTAAGTGGCTAGACAAGCCCAGGTCTTCTGTTTATGATTTGTTTTATGTCTTGTTTGCTTTTGACTTTAAATAAAACTGGTTGCGGCCAGTTGCACCAGTACTGCTGTGAATGAACTGTTTCCGTGCCACTCTGTCTACCCGGACGGCGATCCCAGAGCTATATCCCCTGAAAAGCTTACACTATGTACAAGAATATAACTACTATAATACTGCTCCTATATACAAGAATATAACTGCTATAATACTGCTCCTATATACAAGAATATAACTACTATAATACTGCCCCTATGTACAAGAATATAACTACTATAATACTGCCCTATGTACAAGAATATAACTACTATAATACTGCCCCTATGTACAAGAATATAACTACTATAATACTGCCCCTATGTACAAGAATATAACTACTATAATACTGCTCCTATGTACAAGAATATAACTACTATAATACTGCTCCTATGTACAAGAATATAACTACTATAATACTGCTCCTATGTACAAGAATATAACTACTATAATACTGCTCCTATGTACAAGAATATAACTACTATAATACTGCCCCTATGTACAAGAATATAACTACTATAATACTGCTCCTATGTACAAGAATATAACTACTATAATACTGCTCCTATGTACAAGAATATAACTACTATAATACTGCTCCTATGTACAAGAATATAACTACTATAATACTGCCCCTATGTACAAGAATATAACTACTATAATACTGCTCCTATGTACAAGAATATAACTACTATAATACTGCTCCTATGTACAAGAATATAACTGCTATAATACTGCTCCTATATACAAGAATATAACTACTATAATACTGCTCCTATATACAAGAATATAACTGCTATAATACTGCTCCTATATACAAGAATATAACTACTATAATACTGCTCCTATGTACAAGAATATAACTACTATAATACTGCTCCTATGTACAAGAATATAACTACTATAATACTGCCCCTATGTACAAGAATATAACTACTATAATACTGCTGCTATGTACAAGAATATAACTACTATAATACTGCCCCTATGTACAAGAATATAACTACTATAATACTGCTGCTATATACAAGAATATAACTACTATAATATTGCCCTATGTACAAGAATATAACTACTATAATACTGCTCCTATATACAAGAATATATCTACTATAATACTGCCCCTATATATACAAGAATATAACTACTATAATACTGCCCCCTATGTACAAGAATATAACTACTATAATACTGCTCCCTATGTACAAGAATATATCTACTATAATACTGCCCCTATGTACAAGAATATAACTACTATAATACTGCTCCTATGTACAAGAATATAACTGCTATAATACTGCTCCTATATACAAGAATATAACTACTATAATACTGCTCCTATGTACAAGAATATAACTACTATAATACTGCTCCTATATACAAGAATATAACTACTATAATACTGCCCCTATATACAAGAATATAACTACTATAATACTGCTCCTATGTACAAGAATATAACTACTATAATACTGCTCCTATGTACAAGAATATAACTACTATAATACTGCCCCTATGTACAAGAATATAACTACTATAATACTGCCCTTATGTACAAGAATATAACTACTATAATACTGCTACTAGGTACAAGAATATAACTACTATAATACTGCTCCTATGTACAAGAATATAACTACTATAATACTGCTCCTATGTACAAGAATATAACTACTATAATACTGCCCGTATGTACAAGAATATAACTACTATAATACTGCTACTAGGTACAAGAATATAACTACTATAATACTGCCCCTATATACAAGAATATAACTACTATAATACTGCTCCTATGTACAAGAATATAACTACTATAATACTGCTCCTATGTACAAGAATATAACTACTATAATACTGCTCCTATGTACAAGAATATAACTACTATAATACTGCCCGTATGTACAAGAATATAACTACTATAATACTGCTACTAGGTACAAGAATATAACTACTATAATACTGCCCCTATGTACAAGAATATAACTACTATAATACTGCCTCTATGTACAAGAATATAACTACTATAATACTGCTCCGATGTAATAGAATATAACTACTATAATGATCTTTTTATTTAAAAACTAACAACAATATATTACAGAAATATTACATTAAAATCTGATAAAATATTGTGTTGTTACATCACATACAGAATAACATTAGCAAACATTGACAAATCCTGATACATGGATGTTCCTCCAAGTCACATTACCTGGGTTACTCTTTATATCCTTCTTATATACGGTCTTGAGACTTTCTAGGATCTTACACCTGACAGTGTCACAGGACAGGACTTCCTTATTGATGAGCAGGCAGCACCGTGCACACCACAGGTGGTAGATGGTCACCACATTTATTATATACAGAGTACTTCTGTTATACGCCCTGAGCTCAGGTTGGAAGTCTCCGTACAGCAGCTGACCATACGACTGTCCCACCAGGTGCGGTAACTTTAGGGACAAGGACACAGATCCCATACCTGTATACTAAAGGGACACTCTAACAGCAGATGGTCCATCGTCTCCAGTATATGGGGGCACTCTTCTCTGGGACAGGATCTGTCTGATACATTCCTGCACTTTAGATTATCTCTAACGTACATTTTACCATGGAGCGCCAGCCACGCTACATCTCTCATATGAGGGGGAACTCTGGGATCGAGCACGTTTTTTGCAGCCTGTTTCACATCTAGACTCGGAGCGCCCCTCAGTTGTACCTGGACACTAAAGTGAGATGACAGGACATTCTTATACAGCTCCTTCCTACTGAGCTGCTTGACATCATCATACAGGATCCTCCATCTGACGACCTTACTTATTATGTGGACACCATACCAAGAAACATTATTCTTCAGTCGTCCTGAGATTCTCTTGATGGGGTCCCCTACCAACCACACAGACACAAACTGCTGGATCTGGCTCTTAAACAAACAAGACCAAGGTGCCTTCTCTAAATTCTTACAAAACGAAAAATTCTTCATAAGAAACAAAAGATTAAAGAAGAGCTCTGGACAAGGCATGGAGAGACCACCATCCTTATGAGGGAGGTAGACAATGTTTCTCCTGACCACATTCACTCTGTTACCCCACAAGAAGTGAAAGAAGACATTGGTAAGTCTGGGGAGCAACGTATCTGGCACCGGGAACATCACACTGATATAGAGGAAGAGCGGGAGCAGGAAGGTCTTCAGCAGGCGGATCTTCTCCAGATACGTCAGCTTCCAATGTCTCCAGCTCTGCACCTTCCGCTCACACACCACCAGCTTCTCCTCCCAATTCACCTTCCATCATCTACAGCACCAAACACAACTCCCAGAATCTTTATCTGACCCTGAACTGTTCTGAAGGGCACAGAGAAGACATCACGGTCACTCCCCAGCCACAGGGCCTCGCTCTTCTCCATGTTCACAGAGGAGTTAGATACATTGGAGAAGACTGTGATTTCCTGCTGTAGAGCCGCACAGTCATCTCTAGAAGACACCACAACCGACACATCATCCGCATAGGCGCAGAACTTTACCTCCTCCACCATATTCTGCAGGCGGCACCTCAGCCCTGTAAAATCTCTATGATCCTGCACTTTTCTGAGGAAAGGATCAAGACTGAAGACATACAACACTGGGCTGAGAGGACAACCCTGCCTCACCCCTGACAGTATCTTGAAGGGCTCGGCCAAGTGACCATTAATTAGTGGTAGGCTTATAGCTCCCTTATACAGACACCGCAGCCACTGCACAAACCGCATTGGAAGGCCATACTGTAACAGCACCTGATACAGGTAGTCATGATGGACTCTATCAAAGGCTTTACTCTGGTCTAAGTGTGTCGACCCGCCACCACAATTGTGGGTTACCAGGGCAATGGGGTACTCAGAGCCGAGCCCGTAGAAGTCTATGGGGATTGTCACAGGTAGCTGTGGCTCGGTCTGTGGCCCTGGCGGTCTGGCGTATGTTGGGGATATATTTACAGGGGATAGATTTATATACAGTTCGTGACGCCACCTGTAGTCTTCTGGTAATTAGTACCAGCGCTGCTGTAGATCTCTGAGGGGATGGTGAGGCAGCTAGATGTCGGGTCCCCTACAGGTGGGACTCTTCCCTCAGGTCGGTAGTTAGGTAGGGATTGTGCAGGCATGCAATAATAACTCAGTCTCACACGGTCAGCGTCTTTCCATACCTTTACTTGCAAGATGATAAGGCAGGTCCCAGGGAGGCTGATGGGGTTGATGGAGGATGAGCTTTGAGGCAACAGCTAAGCAAGTTAGGGGCCTCCTTTACTGTCCAATGAAGATGAGTACGACCAGCCTGAAGCGTAGTCCCCTCTATGATTCCAGCTTTCCAAAGCTGTTCTGCCCAGTCAGATTTGTGGTGAAGCCTTCCTGCGAGAGAGCTGAATTCTTATCTTGTCGTGCACTGACTCAAAGTCTTCACTCCCCCTGACCCCAGTTACGTACTGACTATAAGGGGCTTGTTTGCCGCGACCTAGGGTCCGGTAAATCTCTGGTTTTCTCTTCACTATGCTTGTAGCTAATAGTGATCCTTCGGTCCCCAGTGACCGGTAGCAATGTGCAGGACTTTTCCAAGTCAAAAGCACTTTTCCAATAATCTTCCTTCCACTTTGCCCTTCGATTTGCTCGACTCTTAATAGTTAGCTCAGTCTTTCTTCCAGTGGGGCACAGCTCTGACTAGGCTAAGGTGAATTAGACCACCTGTACCAGCCTCCACTTTCTGAACTGCTGACAGGCTCAAACTGGACACGTCTACTCTGTCCAAGGACAGGAAAACTGACTGACTAGAAATCACTCCCTTCCACACCCCTGCTGGGTGTGTCAGAAGTGTACGTGATGTCATGAAGAGACCTTAACTGTTACCTCTCCACTCATCCTCCTGGTATTGTGTACCAGGGCTACACATTCCCCCATGGTAAACGACAGCACTCCCGGGCTGTAAAATACAAAAGAGACATTTTGTTTATGCATGAAAACATTAACAATAACATTAATTCGTCCCATCCGGGAGGTAAAGATATCTTGAACGTTGCAAACATTATAGAAAAATACAAATATTAAATAGCATTCAATAAATATACAGTATACTTGTGAAGGACCCGCACCAAACCTTCAACGTGGGTCCTGGGTGGGCTGCAGGACATCCGAATGCAGACCTCACTCAGTGCCACACCACACGGGTTTTTGGTTCAGAGGTAAGTCAAGGTTTCACGTGAAACCATTAAAAAGGCACAAAGTGCAACTATTTACAGGATACAGTTTTTGGGCTGGCTCAGTCCTCAGCCTCTGAGTCCATTGTTAAACGAAGACATAATAGGGAAAAACACATTTATATATATAGACTTTTTACAATGTTCACATAAATTCGTTATAACTACTGCTGATATCTAATGGGTAATTTCCCTTTTGTGATTCTCTCTGATCTACGTGGTGTAGTTTCAGGTATATCAAGTTGCGATCTGTCTGCACTGCGTAACGGCAAACTATAGAACTGCCTTAATCTTTCTATGGATCTGGCAAGCGTACTGATGGCTGGGCGGTGTGAGTCAGCTTCACCAGGAGATCCCATAGTATGGGGCGCTGCTACAGATGATCCATCTTGAGGTTCCACAGGTTGAGGTGTTGCTGGGATGGGTAACTCCTGAGCGGGCTCAACTGGCACCACAGGCACAACTGGAGGTAAAACTTCCTCTTGTGGCTGATAAAACTGCAACACTGGAATTATCACAGCATCTCCCAGTCGGGGCCAATCCGCGGGAAAATCTCCCAGATCTGTGTGTAGGACCTCTTCCTTTCTTTCTCCTTGATTGAGGACAGGGTTCTTTTCACAACGCTTTAAGTGTTCTGGACACAACTTCAAATGATCTCTGGACACAGTGATTGTTGTTCTTCCTCCGTCTTTACTGACGACACAAACTTTTCTGTTGTCATATTTAGAATCTTGTATGACGTAGGGTTCTTGCTCCCACTGATTATCCAATTTGTGCATCTTCCTTTTTCTTTTTAATACTACCTCTCCAGGCATCAAAGGCTTGGCAGGAGCATTTCGGTTGTAAACATCTTCCTGTTTCTCCCGTGCCTTATTGAGACTTTCCTCCACACAGATTTGTACTCTTCTGTATTGCTCTTGCCGATTGACGTCCCAGTTTTCAACGGCATCGTCTGCCTCCGGTTCTACCACTCCAAGTTCTAAATCCATTGGTAGTTTTCCGGGCCTTGCTCGCATAAGATAAGCTGGAGTGCAGTTAGTTGAGCTTACAGGTATATGATTATACAAATCAACCAAATCAGGTAGTAAATCCGGCCATCGATTCCTGTCTTCCAACGGTATGGATCTCAACAAGTCAAGGACAATATGGTTCATCTTTTCACAAAGACCGTTGGTTTGAGGGTGGTATGGTGTCGTTCTAATTTTCTTGCACCCGTACATATGACAGAATTCCTTGAATAAATCGGCTTCAAAAGCAGGTCCCTGATCGGTTAAGACTTGCTCCGGATACCCATGCGGTCTACAAAAGCTTGCTTGAAAGGTCTTCGCGGCCGTCACTGCGGTCTGGTCTTTCACTGGAACAACCACCAGAAATCTGGAGTAATGGTCCACCATGGTCAAGGCGTATGAGTATCCAGATCTACTCGGCGACAATTTGACATGGTCCAGGGCCACAATCTCCAGGGGACGAGTCGTCCGGATAGGTTGCAGGGGGGCCTTCTGACTTCCGTAGTCCTTTCTTCTGAGACCACAGGGTCCACAGTTCCGACACCACCTTTCGATGGAGCTGCGCATCCCTACCCAGTAGAACCGGCATCTCAACAGGGTCTCCAGCTTTCTCCAGCCAAAGTGTCCTGCTTGATCGTGGTACGCTTCCAACACCATTGGGACGTCTGCCTTGGGGACCACGATTTGCCAGACCATTTCATGGGTTCTGGGGTTGACGTATCTTCTGCACAACTTCTCACGGTATAGGAACAACCTGCTTTTCTCGTTCCACAGGAGCTTGGCTGACATAGGTGCATCCTTTTCCAAGGAGGAACCTTCCTGTTTTAACAACTCCTTGATGCGGCTGACCACTGGATCACTGTCCTGAGTCTCTTTCCAACTGTGATGGGGTAAAGGATTTAATGTTGCACCATACTGCTTTCTGTGAACTCGATGCTCGTGGACTACCCCATTTCGATGGAACGCGGGTAGCTCAATTTCTTCCAGGTCGTCCAATTCTTCTTCCGTATCAGAGTCATGCGGCATTCGGGACAACGCATCAGCATTAGCATTCTTTCGACCTGCCCGGTACTTGATAGTAAACTGGTAATTGGACAACCGGGCCATCCATCGCTGCTCCATGGCACCCAGCTTGGCGGTTTCCAGGTGCGTTAACGGGTTGTTGTCTGTGTACGCCGTGAACTTATTGGAGGCCAGATAGTGCTTAAATCTTTCAGTGATGGCCCAGACCAGCGCCAGAAACTCCAGCTTGAAGCTGCTATAATTTTCCGGATTCCTTTCAGTTGGCCTGAGTTTTCTGCTAGCATAAGCGATGACTTTTTCTTGGCCATTCTGCTTCTGACTGAGAACTGCTCCCAGCCCTTCATTACTGGCGTCGGTGTACAACAGGAACGGTTGGCTGTAATCAGGATAGGTTAAGATCTCATCACCTGTCAGGATCTCTTTCATCTTTTGGAATGCTTCAGCCTGTTCTTTACCCCAATTAAAGGGAGGGTTTCTGCTCTTCAGGGATTGTCCTACTAGGAGGTCCTGTAAAGGAGCTGCCTTCTTCGTGTAATCTTTCACGAATCTCCTGTAGTAACCCGTTAGTCCCAGGAACTGTCGCACTTCCTTAAGGTTCTTCGGCTCCGGCCACTTCTGGATGGCAGTGACTTTCTCTGGGTCCGGCGCTACTCCTTCCGAACTGACGATGTGCCCCAAGTATTGTACCTTCTGTTTGAGTAGATGGCATTTTGAGGGTTTTAATTTCATCCCGTACCTGGACAGGGACTCGAATACTTCTGCCAGGTGCTTCAGATGGTCCTCATATGTCTTGGAATACACGATAACGTCGTCTAGGTATAGCAGCACGGTTTCAAAATTGAGATGTCCCAGACAGTTTTCCATCACTCTCTGAAATGTTCCTGGGGCACTACTGAGCCCAAACGGCATTCTGTCTAACTCACAGAGCCCCATTGGGGTGGTGAAAGCCGTTTTCTCACGATCCTCCTCAGCCACAGCCACTTGCCAGTAACCACTAGTCAGATCAAGGGTAGAAAAGTAGTTAGCCGTTTTCAGAGCAGCTAATGATTCCTCTATACGTGGTAACGGGTATGCATCCTTGTGTGTTATGCGGTTCACCTGCCTGTAATCCACACACATTCTCATACTACCATCTTTCTTTTTAACCAGAACTAGAGGGGCTGCCCAGGGGCTACAACTATCCCTTATCACCCCAGCTTTCTTCATATCATTCAACATTTCTTTAGCCTTCTGATAATGAGCTGGAGGTATGGGCCTATACCGCTCTTTGATGGGAGGATGACTGCCTGTAGGGATATGATGTTGTACTCCCTTAATTGTCCCAAAATCAAGTGGATTTTTGCTAAACACTTGGGCATACTCTTGTACCACCTGTAATACCCCTTGCTTCTGGTGAGCGGGAGTGGTGTCCGTCCCAACATGGAGTTGCTGACACCATTCCGCCACCTGAATTGCTGGGTCATTGTCCTCCGCTATTTGACAGGAGTCTAAGGACTCAGCCGGGAGAATAGAATTATTATCAACAGCATGAAGTTTGGCAATGGTTGCATAACGGGGTAAATTTACCTCATCATCTCCCCAATTGAGAAGCCGTACCGGTACTCTTCCATTCACCACTTCTACTACTCCTCTAGCAGTCATAAGTGTAGGTCTATGTTCTGAATGGTGGGGTTCTACTACAGCTTGGTAATTCTGTCCTCTCAGACCTATGGCTGCCCTGCACCAAATGATCATTTCACTCATTGGGGGTATCACAATAGGATCCGAGTCAGTGACCCGTACATTACCAATTTCGCCGTCGGTAAGCTTCGCTTGCTGCTGACACACCAGGGCCCGGATCTCTCTTTGGATTACTCCTCTCTGCCTTGGTCGGGCAATCTCAGCGAGCTGTTGGAGCAAGAACACAACTTCTCCCAAACAATTACCGATAATGTTAGTACCCAAAATGATATTTAAACCGTTCTCCTCATTTACAGTCTTTACTACCAGAAGCCCTTGGTCTTTCAACTCCTCTCTGCCCACCTTTACATCTACACATTTTGTTCCGAGTACTTCTACAGGAAGACCATTCGAAGCATACACAGTAAAGTCAAGGCTCGGAGGTTTAAGACTGTCCATTGACCAGTACTTGGTATATAGAGCATCAGGTATTAGGGTCACCTGGGACCCAGTGTCTAACAATGCTGGAACAGCAATACCATCTAGAGTAATAGACAGGTAGGGTCGCCCGCCCACATACCTGCGGTTCCAGTCTAGGGGGCCTGACGGGTATTCTCCTGGGTGTTGGCCCTTGGACCCAGGTTCTGCCCGTTTAAAGGACACTGTGTAGACAGATGACCTTTCCGGTTGCAGCGATAACAGATGATCTCTCGACGAGAAGGGTGTTGATCAGAGGTTGCTCCTGAGGGTGGCGTTGTCCTCTTCCGGGGGGGCGACGTCTTCTTTCTTCTCCGGTGCATCCACGGAACGTCCTCTGGGCAGTCAGCTAACAAGATCTTCCCTTCCTCCTCTTTCCGCAGCTGCAGGGCACTCATCACAGCGGCCAGATTTTTAGTCAGCTGGCGCACCTCTGAGCGCAGACAGTCCAATTCACTAGGAGGTGTCACCTGCGCTTTGGCTTCAGCCACTAACGGGGAACAGGGGGTTACTGCCGGTTCCAGAGTGACTTCACCCTGATGATGTTGGGTGGCCACCTCAGGTTTGCCCAGGGGCCGCAGCCCTTTTATTGCCATGTCCTTTAGGGCATCAAAGGTAGCATCCGGATGATCCAAGGACCACCAATTTACAGTTCTGCGTTCCTCTGGGAATCTCAATCCCTGTATAAATTGTTCTTTCAGCATTCTATTCTCGTCGATAGCATTTAAATTGTTAATTTGCTTGAGGGCTCTCAGGGCTCCCTGTAGTCGGCAAGCATAGTCCCGAATGCTGTCACCTGGCTGTTGTGAACAGTGATAGAAGGCCATCCGGAGATCCGTTTCTGTGCGGTCTTCAAATATGGCATGCAGCTTAAGGAAGATCGCAGGCACCGACTCCTGATCAACGGTATCCCAAGTCTCCACTTCCCTTCAGCAGCGCCAGTTAGCTGCCCTATTAGCACAGCAGCTTTTTGTCTCTCAGGCATGGAGTACATTTCTAGGATGCTGCATAACTTCCGCTTGAAGCCTGCTAAAGTGCCTGGCTCACCGCTGTATTGGGGAAGCCATTTCGCCCCAGGCATATATGGGAGCGTTAGTGGCATGATCGGGACTACCGGACTGGGTGCAGGGCCTGCGCCCCCATCTGGCGCTACAATACCAGACGGTGCGGGATTGGGGACTCCGGCTGGGGCCGCACTGTCAGCCGGTTGTTGTGACATCTTAGCGCCCCCTTGGTTAAACGGAGCCTACCGGTTTCAGATGCTGCTACTTCACAGGCACCGCAGTGAGAACAGGACCTTCGTCGCAGGCGCTCTGATGTCAGAGCGTTCACTTCCTGTTGCAGGACCTGCCGATGAGTCAGAGCCGGGGCGGTGTCCAAGACTTTGCGCGCTCTTTCAGGTACGCCCTCCTTCTTCTCCAGCGCCTGAGGGCGCGAATATGGCGACAAAAATGGCGATTTTGGCGCCAAAAATGCAAACAGTCCTTTTTCACAAAAACAATCCACAGGCACACAGGGCTCGCAATGCTGCAAGTTTCGTATCCTGTTCGTGACGCCAAATTTTTGTGTCGACCCGCCACCACAATTGTGGGTTACCAGGGCAATGGGGTACTCAGAGCCGAGCCCGTAGAAGTCTATGGGGATTGTCACAGGTAGCTGTGGCTCGGTCTGTGGCCCTGGCGGTCTGGCGTATGTTGGGGATATATTTACAGGGGATAGATTTATATACAGTTTGTGACGCCACCTGTAGTATTCTGGTAATATGTACCAGCGCTGCTGTAGATCTCTGAGGGGATGGTGAGGCAGCTAGATGTCGGGTCCCCTACAGGTGGGACTCTTCCCTCAGGTCGGTAGTTAGGTAGGGATTGTGCAGGCATGCAATAATAACTCAGTCTCACACGGTCAGCGTCTTTCCATACCTTTACTTGCAAGATGATAAGGCAGGTCCCAGGGAGGCTGATGGGGTTGATGGAGGATGAGCTTTGAGGCAACAGCTAAGCAAGTTAGGGGCCTCCTTTACTGTCCAATGAAGATGAGTACGACCAGCCTGAAGCGTAGTCCCCTCTATGATTCCAGCTTTCCAAAGCTGTTCTGCCCAGTCAGATTTGTGGTGAAGCCTTCCTGCGAGAGAGCTGAATTCTTATCTTGTCGTGCACTGACTCAAAGTCTTCACTCCCCTGACCCCAGTTACGTACTGACTATAAGGGGCTTGTTTGCCGCGACCTAGGGTCCGGTAAATCTCTGGTTTTCTCTTCACTATGCTTGTAGCTAATAGTGATCCTTCGGTCCCCAGTGACCGGTAGCAATGTGCAGGACTTTTCCAAGTCAAAAGCACTTTTCCAATAATCTTCCTTCCACTTTGCCCTTCGATTTGCTCGACTCTTAATAGTTAGCTCAGTCTTTCTTCCAGTGGGGCACAGCTCTGACTAGGCTAAGGTGAATTAGACCACCTGTACCAGCCTCCACTTTCTGAACTGCTGACAGGCTCAAACTGGACACGTCTACTCTGTCCAAGGACAGGAAAACTGACTGACTAGAAATCACTCCCTTCCACACCCCTGCTGGGTGTGTCAGAAGTGTACGTGATGTCATGAAGAGACCTTAACTGTTACCTCTCCACTCATCCTCCTGGTATTGTGTACCAGGGCTACACATAAGCCCACAACATACGCCCCCACATGGTGCTGCTTAATGTACGTCACAGCTTCTCTCACCAACAGCAATGAGTCCTCTATTGTCCGACCCTTCATACCACACGTCTGCTTGGCGATGATGAGCTCACCTGCCACCTCACTCAGCCGATAATACAAGATCTTGGCCAGAATTTTATAATCCGTGTTCAGCAAAGACAATGGACGCCAGTTCTTTATATCTTTCAGATTTCCCTTCTTTGCCAGGAGAACCAGAACAGACTTATACTGGGACTGTAGGAGCTTCCCTGCAGAGAGGCAATCATTATACATCTGCACCAGATCTGGAGCTAATAAGTCCCTGAACTCTCTATAAAACTCGCTGGTCAGGCCGTCCAGCCCCGGGCTCTTGTTGGCCTTTAAGGAGTCAATGCTCTTCTTCACCTCCTCCTCAGTTATAGGAACGGCCATACTATCTGCCTGTGCCGGGTCTAACGTTGGTAGGGACACCCCCTTCAGATAAGCCTTAATGTCCTCCTCATTGATATGAGCCCCTTTATACAGATCTCTACAATAATTGTGTGGCCCAGCTATGTCAGGCACACATAATCCAGGAAAATGCACAGGAAGGTAACCGCAAAAGCTTGATATCCATTCACGTCACTCACACTTTCAGACACACCCATCAGGGGTATAAAAGGTAGTGACACGTAGCAGTCAGAGTTCAGTCTTTCCAGACAGTCTGTGCAGGAGGAGAGGAGTGGGCACATTCTGTTCAGTTCAGTCTGTTTCCTGTCTTCGGACAGTGCAGGTCATTCAAGCTTCCTGTCTTAGGACAGTTCAGTTCTGTTAAGGAGGGAGAGGAGTTCAGTCCAGTCTGGACTTGGAGGATACTGAGAGCTGTTCAGTGAGCTCTGGAGAAAGCTGACATTTCCATCAAAGCTACAAGTGCTTATGTTAAGAGCGAGAGCAGGGCGAAGGGCACAGTGGAGAAGATAGATGCTAGTGCACCAGGTACCGGATTACCTGCACTAATTCACCGGACACCGGAGTCCGAAGCGTTGCTAGCGCTTCACGCCTAGTAACAAGATAACCGGAGGCTTTCTGGACTACAAGTCGCAGAAGGTAGCCCTAAGCGCTGATACGTAAACGGAGTCAGGTAGAACAAGGACTTTGAGTCAGTGCACGACAAAAGTAAGGACTCTGTTCTCACCAACTAGAAGGCTCTACCACAATGTCGGCCGGGCGTTGCAGCTATTGAGAAAGCTGGAGATTGCAGAGTTAACTTCGCTTCATGCAAGTTTGGACTCAGATACATATGAAGTAAAGGAGGCCTCTAACCTGCTCAGCGGTTATCCCGAATGTGCATTCTCCACCCCGACCAGCTTCCCGGGACCTGCCTGAAACACCTACAAGTAAAGGTATGGAAAGAAGCTGCATTGTGTGAGACTGTTTCATTTACTACACCCTGCATCACCACCATAGACCCACCATCTAGCTGCCCCATAACATCCCCTGTGAAGATCCATATAGCAGCGCTGGTCCAATTGATCAGATACCACAGGTGGCGTCACAAACTATCTAATCTACAATTCCCCTTTAAATATCCCCCATTGTATGAGCGCCCAGGGCCACGGACCGAGTCCTGCTGCCAGTGACAAACCCCATAGACTTTCATGGGCTCGGTGCCGAGTACCCCATTGCTCTGGTACTAAGTGCGACTCATAATCACCAATGATCTTGTGGACTTTCTCCTGCTGTGACTGCTCCACCCCATTCTCATCTAACAAGCCAGTGATTAGCTTCTTATTAACCCTGTTTTTACAGGCAATAAAGGGATCTGGGTTATGGACGCCCCAATTATCAAACTGTCCCTCCGCCTTGAGAGACTTGAGGCGATCATACTGCAGCTCCCTCATTCGCTGCTTTATATGGCTGACGCTCTGTCCATCCACCTCCTCACCACCATTCATCCTGCTATATAGCCGGCTCAGGTGCAGTCTCAGGGCAGAGTATCTCATATACGCCATATTACTATGTCTCCTGGCTGCTCGTATAATAAACTGCTTGATGTCAATTTTCATGGTCTCCCACCACTCGGCTGTGTCATCACACATACATTGGGTGGTCCTACGATCATTATAGAAGGTGGTGAAGACCTCTCTGAACCGTGGATCTTGGATCACAGAGCTGTTCACCTTCCAGTACCCCTTTCCACAGACCATAGCTTGGGCCAGATCCAGCGTCACGCTCACCATACAATGGTCAGAGAACTCCAGAGGGCTGATCCTGTACTGAGAGCATCTCGCTTCTCGCTTTATATACACCCGGTCTATTCTGCTGGCATTACCACCCTTATGGTATGTGTATGTCTTACTGGTATGATGGGAACCATGGGGGTCTACTAGGTGGGCCTGCTGGACTATGTTATTAAGAAATGTCTCATCATATCTCAGTTTCTTGTGACTGCTAGGTCTGTCCACATTACAAGACACACTATTGAAATCCCCACACAATATAAACACTTTAGAGGTAAAGCAATATGGCTTCATGTGATCAAACAGTTCCCTCCGCTCTTTCCTGGTCTGTGGAGCATAAATGTTTATTGCTCTATAATGGATGGAGTCCAATGTAAAGTCCAGCATTAGACAGCGGCCCGGACAGATCTCCAGGACTCTGTCCACCTGTACATCCATGGTATTAAAGAGAATCCCCCACACTGTTATTTCTCTCCAGACTGAAGGACCAGAATGATGGACCAAGTTTCCAGTCTCTCTTGGCTGCATACACATGAGCATTGCATTTCAGATACGTCTCCTGTAAGAAGAAGATGTCAGATCTCTCGTCAGACAAACGCTGGTAAATCGCCTACCGCCGGCTACCAGTCCTCACACTGTTCACATTAATAGAGTTTATTCTCAGCCGCATCCTGATCACTGAGACTTTCTGGTCTTCTTCCTCCTTCCACTGCTGTCACCTGCAGTGCCCCATCTCTTTGTGGACACCGGAGAGTCAGGATCCACCTCATCAGGGACATTTTTTATGGTGCATGAAGGACTTTGCTCCATTTGTGCCTCTTCTTGGTCTTCTTCTCCCAGTACAATGTAACGTCCCGGACTTATCGCCTGCTCTGGAGGCTCAGAGGTTTTCTGTGCTGTTGTGACTTTTCTAGAGGAATCCACAAAGACATTTTTCCTTTTATGGTCACAAAACCTTCCTCATCCACACTGGACACTGCGGACAGTTCATCTGCCTCTATAGATGTACTGGGCTGATGCTTGGACAGTTTAGTGACAAGTTTTCTGGACACCTTAGGTCTCTCTTTAGTGACTGATTTTTTAGGACAAGGAAATTCAAATGCTATAGAATATACAATAATTGCAATGTATAATATTTAAATAAATATAATGTTGACACCAATCTGTGACTCTATAACCTGAACCAAAAAGGATGGCAGACCATCCGGAGATAAGGAACCACCCAGGGTGTGGAAGGGAAAGCCTTAATGGAAGGGAGAAAGACAAAGAGACCAGGAGCACAAAATAAAGAAATAGCCTTTATTAATCAAAAAGGGCTCAAGAAAACAATGATAAAACCATATACTGAAAATATATTAAAAAAGACACATCACGAATGATACAATGTAATAAACACACAATGATATGATTATAATATATCAACACACGTTGATTCAATAGACATATGCTGTGTTGAAACAATTTAGCTCGGATATAATAACCAGGAGGGCATTAAAAGATGAAGAAAATGATGAAATAATATATTGTGCACTGACACAGAATAACACTAGTGTGTATACAAACAAGAGCGATAAAAAATTAATGATGAAAAAAATTAATAAAATAAAATTATATGCAATGGCGTACAAAGTACACAAGTGTAAACGTGTATACTGATACACAAGACACTAAAAATAAAAAAAATGAAAAAAAATATGAAATTATGTGCAGTGTAGTAACATAATAATTGCACTGGTATGTATCAAATGATCAGCAGAACAATAAAAAATTATCAAAAATTAAAATAAATTGAGTGTACTAGTGCATAATCACTCAGCTCAAATATAGCGACAGAAAAAATAAAAAAAAATAAAAATTAGTGAACAATGATCACACTAGTGCAATAAAATGACCATATAATCTAAACTGTGCAATGGCACACTAAATGTATTAATGAGGACGTATTACTAACGATGTGCAACAAAAACATGTGGAATAAATGAAAAAAGTAAAAACTTGCACACCAAATACCGCTAAGTATGTGTGTACTGACCACTGTGGGCAAATGAACAAATACACAACACACTAGAGAAAAATGCCGCTATACCTGGGAGCAAAAGACCAGCGTGAAGTGTCAGAACGCGCCCCGACGAGCGTTTCGGATATAACTCCTTCGTCAGGGGGATGTAAAAACACTGAATAATAGGGCTATTTAAACCCTGACGAAGGAGTTATATCCGAAACGCGCGTCGGGGCGCGTTCTGACACTTCACGCTGGTCTTTTGCTCCCAGGCTATGGATTTTAAGACCAGGGAGGCCTTCTGGCAGGGTCAAGTTAATGATGTCTTTGGGAGCACTAATACTAACAGCAGTATTACGGAGGGGTCTAATCTTGACTCACTTTCCAAATTAATCAAAAGGCACGTTTTTGTTGCACATCGTTAGTAATACGTCCTCATTAATACATTTAGTGTGCCATTGCACAGTTTAGATTATATGGTCATTTTATTGCACTAGTGTGATCATTGTTCACTAATTTTTATTTTTATTTTTTTTAATTTTTTTCTGTCACTATATTTGAGCTGAGTGATTATGCACTAGTACACTCAATTTATTTTAATTTTTGATAATTTTTTATTGTTCTGCTGATCATTTGATACATACCAGTGCAATTATTATGTTACTACACTGCACATAATTTCATATTTTTTTCATTTTTTTTATTTTTTAGTGTCTTGTGTATCAGTATACACGTTTACACTTGTGTACTTTGTACGCCATTGCATATAATTTTATTTTATTAATTTTTTTCATCATTAATTTTTTATCGCTCTTGTTTGTATACACACTAGTGTTATTCTGTGTCAGTGCACAATATATTATTTCATCATTTTCTTCATCTTTTAATGCCCTCCTGGTTATTATATCCGAGCTAAATTGTTTCAACACAGCATATGTCTATTGAATCAACGTGTGTTGATATATTATAATCATATCATTGTGTGTTTATTACATTGTATCAGTCGTGATGTGTCTTTTTTAATATATTTTCAGTATATGGTTTTATCATTGTTTTCTTGAGCCCTTTTTGATTAATAAAGGCTATTTCTTTATTTTGTGCTCCTGGTCTCTTTGTCTTTCTCCCTTCCATTAAGGCTTTCCCTTCCACACCCTGGGTGGTTCCTCAGATTTTTTAGGGCCTACTTTAGCAGCTGACCGTTGCTTAGATCTTACTTTAGTGGCGGATGGTGGTTTAACTCTTTCTTTAGAGACTGGTGGTACTTTAGGTTTTTCTTCAGTGGCTGGTGGTCCTAGTAATGCAGCATCCATTAATATTACATCAGATTTGGGAGCAGTTTGACTGTTACTATGATTTATCACCTCATCAGTGCCGGCTTCTTGGACAACATCTGCACCTCTGGTGACATCTTTTTTCATCATTTCCAGGGAAGTCTGGTCATTATATTTATTATGTTCTGCATGAGGGCAATCCCGGAACGTATGCCCGGATCCTGAGCACAGGTTACAGATGACGGGTCCTGTGCATTTGTCCTTTGTATGTCCGAACTGTCCACACAATGAGCATGTGATACGAGAGCAGTTCATGGCGAGGTGCCTGCCCCCACATCTATGGCACAGACGTGGCTGACCGGGGTAGTAGCATATCCCCCTCTCTGAGCCCAGGTAGAAGGAGTGTGGCAGATGTCTGGTTACACCATTCTCTTGTAGAAGCTGGATTTTCACAGAATATCCTCCGTTCAATATTTGCTCCTCATCATAGATCTTCTCAGGATAACTTCTCACCATACACTGCCGGCTCAGCCAGTGCTGCAGATCCGCCAGCGCCACCACCTCAGACTGGAACAGGACAGTGGCCGTTATTTCCTGCGGCTTAGACAGCTGGATACACTGGAGATGATCCCAGATCTCATCTTCTCTAGTGTCATTATAGATGTTCCAGAACAGATCCAGATCACACTGAAGCTTAAAGCTAATGTCATAGATCCTGCTGGATGGGACATGGATCAGAGCGTAGACCTCAGATGCCTTAAAATTCATAAACTCTTTCAGAAGAACTTTTCCATTATAGATTCTGGATGGGATTTTCTCCTCTGGTCCCATGTACTTTATCCTGACTGCGTTCCTCCTCTGAGGTGGAGGGTTCACAAGTCTCGTGACATTGGAGAACAGTCTCCTGCACTGATGTTGGTCAGCAGATGGGTCAGTGCTGGAGCTTTCCCCAGCCACAGGAGGATCAGTGCTGGAGCTTTCCCCAGCCACAGGAGGATCAGTGCTGGAAATCTCCACCGCTGCTGAAGGATCAATGCTGGAGCTCTCCCCGGCCCCATGATTACTGACACCTGTTTGAGCTGCAGACATGCCCAGATCCACTACTGATTGTTTCACAATGTGGTCTCCATCCACTGATATGGAGGATTCAAAGTCCATTATTTCAGTGTGGTCTCCATTCACTGACATGGAGGGTTCAGAGTCCATTATAATGTTTGTATTATCTGTTACAGACAGACAGTTGCTAGCACCAGTGAGCGGGGTCTAACATACAGCACCAGTGAGCGGGGTCTCACATACAGCACTGTGCGGGGTCTCACATACGGCACCAGTTAGCGGGGTCTCACATACAGCACCAGTGAGCGGGGTCTCACATACAGCACCAGTGAGCGGGGTCTCACATACAGCACCAGTGAGCGGGGTCTCACATACAGCACCAGTGAGCGGGGTCTCACATACAGCACCAGTGAGTGGGGTCTCACATATAGCACCAGTGAGCGGGGTCTCACATACAGCACCAGTGAGCGGGGTCTCACACACAGTGTCAGTACAGGGGGCACTTACTTTATCACTCATGGGAGCTGTGCTCACTACATTGCTGCATACAGAGGGCACTGCAGTTAACCCCACATTTGCTGACACACTTTCCTCTGGAGCATTGTCTGCTGCCTCAGACCCCTCACATTGTGCGGCTGATATCAGTGATACATTTCTTTCCAGACTTCCTTGCTCCGCACCGTGCACAGCTTTATATTTAATGTCTTTATTACCCATTACTTGTTTTCTATTCATCTTCTGGGCTCTGGTTCCCCTCTTTTTCTCCATAGCCCAAGTTTCCTTTCTGGGCACAGAGTTTACATCTTTGTCCAAGTTTTCTTTCCGAATGCCCAGCTCTCGCCTGCAATCATCCAGGCTCTCACTTTTCAGCAGTTTTATCTTTGGATCAGTCTCTTTGTTAATTTCATCTTGCAATTTGCTGATTTGCATTTCCAGCTTAAAAATACTTTGCCTTGTAACTTTACCACTCAATCCAGCAACATAACAAGCAGGTTTAGAAGACTCACCAGCCACCATTTCCAGCTTTCCATCACCACCAGGTCCATGCTGCAAGCCACACTCCAGGCTGGGGGCTTTCCCTGGATCATCAGCCCAGCTTCCCTCCCCTCCACCTGGGTCAGAAGCCGAGACCTCCGCCCTGCTGGGAGCTCACAAACACACGTCTATCCTCTCCTATGACAAGAATAGAACTACTATAATACTGCCCCTGTGTACAAGAATAAACTACTATAATACTGCTCCTATGTACAAGAATATAACTACTATAATACTGCTCCCTATGTATAAGAATATAACTACTATAATACTGCTCCTATGTACAAGAATAAAACTACTATAATACTGTCCCTATGTATAAGAATATAATTACTATAATACTGCCCCTATGTACAAGAATATAACTACTATAATACTGCTCCTATGTACAAGAATATAACTACTATAATACTGACCCATGTACAAGAATAAACTACTATAATACTGCTCCTATGTACAAGAATATAACTACTATAATACTGCTCCTATGTACAAGAATATAACTACTATAATACTGCTCCTATGTACAAGAATATAACTACTATAATACTGCTCCTATGTACAAGAATATAACTACTATAATACTGCTCCTATATACAAGAATATAACTACTATAAACTGCCTCCTATGTACAAGAATATAACTACTATAATACTGCTCCTATGTACAAGAATATAACTACTATAATACGTCCCCTATGTACAAGAATATAACTACTATAATACTGCCCCTATGTACAAGAATATAACTACTATATTACTGCTCCTAATATACAAGAATATAACTACTATAATACTGCTCCTATGTACAAGAATATAACTACTATAATACTGCCCCTATGTACAAGAATATAACTACTATAATACTGCTCCGATGTAAAGAATATAACTACTATAATACTGCCCCTATGTACAAGAATATAACTACTATAATACTGCCCCTATGTACAAGAATATAACTACTATAATACTGCTCCTATGTACAAGAATATAACTACTGTAATACTGCTCCTATGTACAAGAATATAACTACTATAATACTGCTCCTATGTACAAGAATATAACTACTATAACACTGCCTCCTATGTACAAGAATATAACTACTATAATACTGCTCCTATGTACAAGAATATAACTACTATAATACTGCTCCTATGTACAAGAATATAACTACTATAATACTGCTCCTATATACAAGAATATAACTACTATAACTACTGCCTCCTATGTACAAGAATATAACTACTATAATACTGCTCCTATGTACAAGAATATAACTACTATAATACGGTCCCCTATGTACAAGAATATAACTACTATAATACTGCCCTATGTACAAGAATATAACTACTATATTACTGCTCCTAAAATACAAGAATATAACTACTATAATACTGCTCCTATGTACAAGAATATAACTACTATAATACTGCCCTATGTACAAGAATATAACTACTATAATACTGCTCCGATGTAATAGAATATAACTACTATAATACTGCCCCTATGTACAAGAATATAACTACTATAATACTGCCCCTATGTACAAGAATATAACTACTATAATACTGCTCCTATGTACAAGAATATAACTACTGTAATACTGCTCCTATGTACAAGAATATAACTACTATAATACTGCTCCTATGTACAAGAATATAACTACTATAACACTGCCTCCTATGTACAAGAATATAACTACTATAATACTGCTCCTATTATACAAGAATATAACTACTATAATACTGCCCCTATGTACAAGAATATAACTACTATAACACTACTCCTATGTACAAGAATATAACTACTATAATACTGCCCTATGTACAAGAATATAACTACTATAATACTGCCCTATGTACAAGAATATAACTACTATAATACTGCTCCTATGTACAAGAATATAACTACTGTAATACTGCTCCTATGTACAAGAATATAACTACTATAATACTGCTCCTATATACAAGAATATAACTACTATAAACTGCTCCTATGTACAAGAATATAACTACTATAATACTGCTCCTATATACAAGAATATAACTACTATAATACTGCCTCTATGTACAAGAATATAACTACTATAATACTGCCCCTATTACAAGAATAAACTACTATAATACTGCCCTATGTACAAGAATATAACTACTATAATACTGCTCCTATGTACAAGAATATAACTACTATAAACACTGCTCCTATGTACAAGAATATAACTACTATAATACTGCCCCTATGTACAAGAATATAACTACTATAATACTGCTCCTATGTACAAGAATATAACTACTATAATACTGCCTCCTATGTACAAGAATATAACTACTATAATACTGCTCCTATTACAAGAATATAACTACTATAATACTGCCCTATGTACAAGAATATAACTACTATAAAGCTCCTATGTACAAGAATATAACTACTATAATACTGCTCCTATGTACAAGAATATAACTACTATAATACTGCTCCTATGTACAAGAATATAACTACTATAATATTGCTCTATGTACAAGAATATAACTACTATAACACTGCCTCCTATGTACAAGAATATAACTACTATAATACTGCCTATGTACAAGAATATAACTACTATACACTGCCTCCTATGTACAAGAATAATAACTACTAATAATACTGCTCCTATGTACAAGAATATAACTACTATAACTACGCTCCTATGTACAAGAATATAACTACTATAATACTGCCTCCTATGTACAAGAATATAACTACTATAATACTGCCTCCTATGTACAAGATATAAACTACTATAATACTGCTCCTATTACAAGAATATAACTACTATAATACTGCCCCTATGTACAAGAATATAACTACTATAATACTGCCCCCTATGTACAAGAATATAACTACTATAATACTGCCCCTATGTACAAGAATATAACTACTATAATACTGCTCCTATGTACAAGAATATAACTACTATAATACTGCCTCCTATGTACAAGAATATAACTACTATAATACTGCCCCTATGTACAAGAATATAACTACTATAACACTGCTTCCTATGTACAAGAATATAACTACTATAATACTGCCTCCTATGTACAAGAATATAACTACTATAATACTGCTCCTATATACAAGAATATAACTACTATAATACTGCCCCTATGTACAAGAATATAACTACTATAACACTGCTTCCTATGTACAAGAATATAACTACTATAATACTGCCTCTATGTACAAGAATATAACTACTATAATATTGCTCCTATGTACAAGAATATAACTACTATAATATTGCTCCTATGTACAAGAATATAACTACTATAACACTGCCTCCTATGTACAAGAATATAACTACTATAATACTGCTCCTATGTACAAGAATATAACTACTATAGCACTGCCTCCTATGTACAAGAATATAACTACTATAATACTGCCCCTATGTACAAGAATATAACTACTATAACACTGCCTCCTATGTACAAGAATATAACTACTATAATACTGCTCCTATATACAAGAATATAACTACTATAATACTGCCCCTATGTACAAGAATATAACTACTATAACACTGCTTCCTATGTACAAGAATATAACTACTATAATACTGCTCCTAGCTGAGAGGTTGTGTGTTTGCAGCTCTCCTGATGTCTGGAGCAAGCCCAGGGAGGGGCCACCCTGGGCGGGGAAACTCCCCAAGCAAGGCCCAGGCTTCCAGGCCTACACTGGGAAGAAGCGCCCAAGCTGTTTCTAATGCAGATGGGAATCCTAAAGTGATTTCTGATGGGAAGAAAGCTCCGAATGGAAGTAGCAGCAACAAGAAGGATGAAGCTGTGAAAGTGAGTAAAGTAACGGAACAAGGAAAAGCCATTGTATGTAAGAAAGTTGCAGTTAAGCAGTCGGCCAGCCAAGGCAAGCAGAGTGAAGTGCAATTAGGAGAAATCCAGAAGAAATCTCCTGGTGAGAAGCTGAATGGAGGAAAGCAGCCTGCAGCTCAGGAGAGGCCATCAGCGGCTTCAGGTGTGCAGCTGATTTCCAGCAGGCAGAGGAGAACCTCACTGGAGAGGCAGACATTACAGGAAAACTTGCAGCAGAAATATGTGGTGACCAGCATGGCAAGCTCTGGACGCACAAGGTCGCAGTCAGGTGGCAGCAGTAAAAGTGCTGTGGAGCCTGGAGCCATGAAACCAGCGGAGGTGAAAATTAAGGAGACGTCTGGATTCAAGCAGCCGGGGACATCGCTGAATGCAGGATCCCAGGAGGAGACGCCACGTGCACCTGAGCTTCAGCTCGCAGAGGAGATCCCAGGACTGGTCAAGAAGTTCGGTGAGTTACAGCAGCAGAAAGACTCACTACAGATGCAGATAGACACTGGATATAAGCTAAAGGCTATTAATCCCGGGAGTCATGATTTTTATGACGAGACTCTGAACACACTGGGTGTATTGCTGGCAAAAGTGGTGAGGGACATGGACTGCGTCCTAGAGAGGATGGGGCCCCTGGCGGAGACTTATAGGAACCAGGAACTGTTTATGTCACAGAAGCAGAACTCTGCAGGTTCCAGGTCAGACATTGTCCCAGGTGGACCCCAGAAGCAGGTGCGGCCAGTGCTGCAGCCTGCAAGTTTCTGCTTCCAAAAGGGGCAAATGCCGCACCAGCAGCAGCCTGTAGTGCAGACCCCAGCAGAGGTACCACAAGTCTCAGAATGCCCAGCAAAACTGCCTGCGGCAGATCCAAAGCAGAAGCATGTAGTGCAGATTCCAGCAGAGGTACAACAAGTCACAGAATGCCCAGCACAACAGCCTGCAGCAGATTCCAAGCAGCAGCATGAAGGGCACATTCCAGTAGAGGTACAACAAGTCTCAGAATGCCCAGCACAGCCGCCTGCAGCAGATTCCAAGCAGCAGCATGGACATTTTTCAGCAGAGGGACTACAGGTCTCAGAATGCCAAGCACAACAGTTGGGCAGTGGACATGTGCCGGTAGTTCCTGATGGTGGCCAGCAGGGCTCTGATGCTGGGGATAACCGTGCTGTATCTGAGGGGTCGGGGGTTTGGGGGAGCACAGTATCTTTGCTGGACGCTGCGCAGTCTGATAGTGACATTGATGTTGATGATAATGTACATGATAATGTCTGTGATTTCCCCCTTTAATTCCGAGCACACAAGGTGCAGCTGCCCCCCCTGCTGCTGACCCTCACCCCGTCAGTCAGCCTAGTGTGACCCCGCAGGTTCCCCCCAGTAATGCCTGGAGTCGTGGTGCTCCGTCCTTCACCTCTGGTGCCAATTATACCGGCCAGGCGTTTAAACGGAGAAAAGTCGTGCGTTTCCGGCACAGAGGTGCCAAGGAGGATCTGCCAGATAGAAGGTTTGTGGTCAGGGAGCTCTTGTGTCGCCAGATGGGGTTTGCGCCAGTCAGCATCTTGGCGGTGATTAATCTTCCAGACAGGCAGGGCTATGACGTCAGCTTTAAGCTCATGAGTGACCTGGACAGGTTTTGGTCTAATTTCCCCAAGTTTAGAGACTCTGAGGGCTGGAGTAAGTTCAGCTTTATTCCTATCTCTAAGCCAGATACCGTTACGGTAAATCTCATCTTCTGGAATGAGTCTGTTCCCCCGCAGTACATTGTGGTGTGGCTCCGGAGGCATTGTGACCTGGTCTCTGCCCTCACCAAAAGCAGAGACAATGATGGTATCTGGACGGGAGGGTGGAGGGTTTTGGTGAAACTGCGCCAGTGCGATAATATCACTGCCCACTTACCCAACTCCTTCTTTATTGGCAGGGAGAGGGGTGTGTGTTTCTATCCTGGGCAGCCTCGTAAGTGCTTCAAATGTGGCAAGGCGGGTCACCTGGCAAATACGTGTACTGTGGTGAAGTGCAACCTGTGTGGGGAGGTCGGCCATGTGGCTGCAGACTGCCAGAACATCAGGTGCAACCTCTGTGGGAAGATCGGTCACCCTCACAGGGACTGTCCTGACGCCTGGCACAATATCTGTAAGGACTATCCTGATGAGGATTTGGTGGCAGGGGCAGAGATTCTGGAGGAGGCAGCTTTACTGTCAGGGGAAATACTGTCCAGACCGGAGGTCCACCAGGGGTCTACTCAGGTGACACCAGAGCAGCAGGGTACAGAGGGTGCACAGGGGAGTATGGAGGTTGTCCCTCAGGGCAACAGTCACAGGAAGGCATTACTTCAGTACTACCATCTGTGTCTGAAGGAATAGCAAAAATCAGACTAAAAGGAAGAAGAAGGACAAGACCTCCCGCAAACCTGAGAAGGAGTATGACACTGGCCAAGGAGCCAGGAAGAAGGTCCAGAATTCTGCAGGTGTAATGGACTTATCTAATAGGTTTGGTGTTCTGTCTGAGTCTGACGGTGATTTTGAGGATGACCTTAGAAGAATTGACGCAGAGTTTGATAGGGATGTAGAGGACTGTCCTCCGCCCAAGCGGAAGCCATTACCTGAGGGCTCTCTGGTAGAGTCTGAAATGGAGACCGGTGGTGACCAGAACAACTCCGACTCAGATCTGTCACGCTGTCAACCACATAATGTCCGACCCCAGATAGATAAAATCATTAGGAAAACTAGGAAATATTAAGTTATGGAAGGATGTGCCACTGGGTTGAAATATGATGTTTTTTTTTTTTTTTTTTTTCCAACCAGATGTATGGACTCTTTAAGATAATTTTATATGCATAATCCGGATATGTAATGAATGTATGTACAATCCAAGTGAATTTAGTTTTGTATTACTGGAGGAATGTCAGTATATTTGTATTTGTTTGGTTTCTACAATAAAAATTGCCCCTATGTACAAGAATATAACTACTATAATACTGCCCCTATGTACAAGAATATAACTACTATAATACTGCCCCCTATATACAAGAATATAACTACTATAATACTGCCCCTATGTACAAGAATATAACTACTATAATACTGCCCCCTATATACAAGAATATAACTACTATAATACTGCTCCTATGTACAAGAATATAACTACTATAATACTGCCCCCTATATACAAGAATATAACTACTATAATACTGCTCCTATATACAAGAATATAACTACTATAATACTGCTCCTATGTACAAGAATATAACTACTATAATACTGCTCCTGTGTACAAGAATATAACTACTATAATACTACCCCTATATACAAGAATATAACTACTATAATACTGCCCCTATGTACAAGAATATAACTACTATAATACTGCCCCTATGTACAAGAATATAACTACTATAATACTGCCCCTATGTACAAGAATATAACTACTATAATACTGCCCCCTATATATGTGTCGACCCGCCACCACAATTGTGGGTTACCAGGGCAATGGGGTACTCAGAGCCGAGCCCGTAGAAGTCTATGGGATTTGTCACAGGTAGCGGTGGCTCGGTCTGTGGCCCTAGCGGTCTGGCGTATGTTGGGGGAATATTTACAGGGGATAGATATATTTACAGTTCGTGACGCCACCTGTAGTCTTCTGGTAATTTATACCAGCGCTGCTGTAGATCTCTGAGGGGATGGTGAGGCAGCTAGATGTCGGGTCCCCTACAGGTAGGACTCTTCCCTCAGGTCGGTAGTTAAGTAGGGATTGTGCAGGCATGCAATAAATAACTCAGTCTCACACGGTCAGCGTCTTTCCATACCTTTACTTGTAAGATGGTAAGGCAGGTCCCAGGGAGGCTGATCCAAGGAGAGTGTATCTTGAGATAGCAGCTGGACAAGTTAGGGGCCTCCTTTACTTTCAACTCAATGAGTACAACCAGCCTGAAGCGTAGTTCCCTCAATAACTCCAGCTAATCCATAGCTGTACTGCCCAGTCAGTTTTGTGGTAGGAGCCTTCCTGCGAGAGAGCTGAATTCCTGTCTTGTCGTGCACGGACTCAAAGTCTTCACTCCCCCTGACCCCAGTTACGTACTGACTATAAGGGGCTGTTTGCCGCGACCTAAGGTCCGGTAAATCCCTGGTTTTCTTACCACTATGCTTGAAGCTAATAGTGATCCTTCGGTCCCCAGTGACCGGTTGCAATGTGCAGGACTTCTTCAATCCAAAAGCACTTTTCCAATAATCTTTCCACTGTGCCTTTCGCCTTGTCCTCGCTGGTAGCATAAACACTCACACTTGCATAAAGTCGGGTAGTCACTTCCTTCATTCACTTTCTTCAAAGTTAGTTACAGATTCTCAGTTATCACTAGGCAGGAGCACGTCTCTGAACCTTTCACTGTCCTTGAGACAGGTGACTGAAGTCTTTCTGCACTAAGCTTCTTCTTTCTCTCAATGTATTCAGGTGAGGTACAGCTCTGACTAGGCTAAGGTGAATTAGACCACCTGTACTAGCCTCCACGTTCTGAACTGATGATGAGCAGGCTGGACTGCTTCCTCCCTCCAGCTAAACTCCAGACGTCTGCTCCGTCCGAAGACAGGGAAAACACTCTGACTCAAAATCACTCAACCAACATACACCCTGACCACTCCCTCACAAGTAACTACACTACCCTAAGGGTGTGTCTAGTGTATGTTGAGTGAATGGGTATTTAGCATTAAACTGCTGTCTCGCCACACACTCTCCAGGGTACTGCGTGTGCCTAACACCAGGGCTACACATATACAAGAACATAACTACTATAATACTGCTCCTATGTACAAGAATATAACTACTATAATACTGCTCCTATGTACAAGAATATAACTACTATAATACTGCTCCTATGTACAAGAATATAACTACTATAATACTGCTCCTATGTACAAGAATATAACTACTATAATACTGCCCCCATATACAAGAATATAACTACTATAATACTGCCCTCTATGTACAAGAATATAACTACTATAATACTGCTCCTATGTACAAGAATATAACTACTATAATACTGCCCCTATGTACAAGAATATAACTACTATAATAGTGCCCCTATGTACAAGAATATAACTACTATAATACTGCTCCTATATACAAGAATATAACTACTATAATACTGCTCCTATGTACAAGAATATAACTACTATAATACTGCCCCCTATGTACAAGAATATAACTACTATAATACTGCCCTCTATGTACAAGAATATAACTAGTATAATACTGCTCCTATGTACAAGAATATAACTACTATAATACTGCTCCTATATACAAGAATATAACTACTATAATACTGCCGCTATGTACAAGAATATAACTACTATAATACTGCCCCCTATGTACAAGAATATAACTACTATAATACTGCTCCTATATACAAGAATATAACTACTATAATACTGCTCCTATGTACAAGAATATAACTACTATAATACTGCTCCTATATACAAGAATATAACTACTATAATACTGCCGCTATGTACAAGAATATAACTACTATAATACTGCCGCTATGTACAAGAATATTACTACTATAATACTGCTCCTATGTACAAGAATATAACTACTATAATACTACTCCTATGTACAAGAATATAACTACTATAATACTGCTCCTATGTACAAGAATATAACTACTATAATACTGCTCCTATATACAAGAATATAACTACTATAATACTGCCGCTATGTACAAGAATATAACTACTATAATACTGCCCCCTATGTACAAGAATATAACTACTATAATACTGCTCCTATATACAAGAATATAACTACTATAATACTGCTCCTATGTACAAGAATATAACTACTATAATACTGCTCCTATATACAAGAATATAACTACTATAATACTGCCGCTATGTACAAGAATATAACTACTATAATACTGCCGCTATGTACAAGAATATTACTACTATAATACTGCTCCTATGTACAAGAATTAACTACTATAATACTACTCCTATGTACAAGAATATAACTACTATAATACTGCTCCTATGTACAAGAATATAACTACTATAATACTGCCCCCCTATATACAAGACTATAACTACTATAATACTGCCCCCGATGTACAGGAATATAACTACTATAATACTGCTCCTATGTACAAGAATATAACTACTATAATACTGCTCCTATGTACAAGAATATAACTACTATAATACTGCTCCTATGTACAAGAATATAACTACTATAATACTGCCCCCTATGTACAAGAATATAACTACTATAATACTGCTCCTATGTACAAGAATATAACTACTATAATATTGCTCCTATGTACAAGAATATAACTACTATAATACTGCCCCCTATGTACAGGAATATAACTACTATAATATTGCTCCTATGTACAAGAATATAACTACTATAATATTGCTCCTATGTACAAGAATATAACTACTATAATACTGCCCTTATGTACAAGAATATAACTACTATAATACTGCTCCTATGTACAAGAATATAACTACTATAATACTTCCCCTATGTACAAGAATATAACTACTGTAATACTGCTCCTATGTACAAGAATATAACTACTATAATACTGCCCCTATGTACAAGAATATAACTACTATAATACTGCCAATATGTACAAGAATATAACTACTATAATACTGCTCTGTTATGATTTGGTAGCTGAGGAGAGCAGGCAAAAAAAAAGGAAATACACCAGAGCAGTTGGAAACTATGAGATTGCAGTACCCTGACTAACCACCACAACTAGAGGCAGCCGTGGAGCGTTCCTACGTTGGTCCTAGACGCCTCGTCACAGCCTGAGAAACTAACTACACCTAAAGATAGAAAGAGGAAAGCTATCTGCCCCGGAGCAGATCCCCAAAGAACATAGAAAGCCCCCAAACATGTAATGGCGGTTAGACAAGAAGAAATACTGACACAGATAGAAAATAGTATGAGCAAACGTTGGGGCCCAAACTTACTAAATAGAAAAGGATAGGAAGGGTACTTACTGCAATCCCAAAAAACCCTGAAAAGCACCAACTCTACTAATTTCAAAAACACCTGAGATCACACGACCTCTATGTCACGCTGTATAGCAGATATATATATGTGATGACAATAATCTATATCAAAAGGGCAACATACTATATAACATGCGCATAGCTATATGATAACATAGATTTACCTGACAGAAAGTCCAGTGGGTCAAAACGGAATCCGTTATACGCTGTCTCCGGCTAGAGGGTGACCGGGGTCTAAGCTGACCCTAAACTGGGGTCCTAACTAATCCCTCAACCTGGAGGTACTGTTAAAGGTACAGAGGTCCAGGCCACCAGCGTAAACCCTGTCTCCTATCAATCCCTGCCAACTGTATTCTAGTCCTAAGAAGGACCCTGAATACCACCAAAGGGAATGAACAGGTAACGGTTAATGAACAGAAAGACATACAAGAAAGACAAGAAATAAAGTAAATAAAGTCTTACATACAACACTCACACACAGTAGGAACACCTAAGGTCTCAGAGATAAACTATAAGCTGTAAGAGTAAAAACAACTAAGGAGCTCTTAGCTTAAGTATTCTCAGAACCGCTCCAGTCTGCTAAACTATATGAATGCTTTCACCGGCGTCTAACACCCAGACTGGCAGAAATATAAAGGAAACTAATTAGAACATAATCAAAAGCAGCCGGGCGAGGCTGCACCTAGCCTTAGCAAAGAGCTAGGAAAAATTAACTCTCTCATTACCAAAAAACAAAGAAACAGCAGCTCAGCTGTGAGAAGTCAGAATGTGCAATCGCGACGATCTTCATGGCGATGCACCCATGACAGTACCCCCCCTTCTACGAGGGGCCTCCGGACCCTCATGACCAGGTCTGTCCGGGTGAGTTGTGTGAAAGGTCCGAACCAATCGATCTGCGTTAACATCAGACACAGGGACCCACGTCCCCTCCTCAGGACAATACCCCCTCCACTGAACTAAGTACTGAAGGGATCGGCGACTGAGACGTGAGTCAATGATTTTCGACCCATGAATTTCCACGTTATCATTGACCACCACTGAAGGAGGTAGAGGTGACGGTATGACTGGTGCCACATACTTTTTAAGTAATGACTTGTGAAACACATTATGATTTTTAAACGTAGGAGGGAGGTCCAGACGAAATGCCACAGGATTAATTATGGAACTGATCCTGTACGGCCCGATGAATCTGGGACCCAACCTCCAGGAGGAAACTTTAAGTTTTATATTCCTGGTAGACAACCACACCAGATCGTTCACCTTCAGATCCCGACCAGAAACTCTCCCCCCATCAGCCATCCGTTTGTAACGGTTCTCCGTAACCTTCAGTCTTAACTGATCTGGAACTATCAGTCTCCCTGGAAGTCCCACAGGGGCGTCCCCCTGAGCCCCCAACACCTCCCCCTTAAGCTCAGAGCACACAGCCGACACCACAACTCCCTCCTGAGGAACAGGAACCGGATCATCCATCCTCCCGGTCCCCGGGAAAGTACGAGATAAGGCATCAGGAAGCAACTTTATTGAGCAGTCATATGCGCGATGAGGAGGTAACTCTTTACACCCCTCCTCTGAGAACATCTCCCCAAAGTCCTCCAGAAAAGGAGGCAAAGTCCTAGGCACAACCGCACCGATGACCGTGCTCATGCAGTTATTCTTGCAAAATTCACCCCACTGGCTTATCTTTCTGGATTGCCAATCAATCACTGGGTTATGTTTAGCCAACCAAGGAAGTCCCAACACAATAGGAGTAGGTAGACCCTCCAACACATAACAAGACAATTGCTCTTTATGTATTGCCCCTACTCGAAGATCTATGTTATGAACAGCTTGTACCAAGCTACCTTGACCAAGAGGTCTAGAATCAATAGAGAGTATAGGGACCGGTTTTGGCCAATACACTCAGTTGCATACCATGCACCTGGGCAAACCGAGCGTCCACCAGATTAGCCCCGGACCCACTATCAAGAAAAACAGAAATCCTCTCAGTTCTAGTACCAATCACCACCTCCGCAGGCACGAGAAACTGAGAGGGATTTGGGGACGAAATACACACTCCCAGGTTAACTCCTTGGCTCAAAGAGGTCCGGGATGGACACCCCCCAACAAAATGTCCCTCTCTCCCGCAAAAGAAACACCTTCTAGTCTTGCGGCGCACCGCCGATTCCCTCCTACAAAATGATGTCCCTCCCAACTGCATGGGTTCCTCAGAACAGACCAGGGGAACCTCAGTATAAGGGACTTTAGTAGTAGGTGGAGTCATCACGGGGGGCGGAGTTACCTCGCGTCTTCCCCGAAGTCGTCTATCAATGCGAATAGCGAGGGCCATAGCAGCCTCCAGTGATGGAGGAGAATCATACTGAGCCAACACATCTTTTAATTTGTCAGACAACCCTTGACAAAACTGGCTCCTAAGAGCTGGGTCATTCCACTGAGTATCTGTTGCCCATCTACGGAACTCAGAAGAATATTCCTCCGCTGGACGATTTCCTTGCCGTATTTTACGTAACCTTGTTTCAGCAAGGGAGACTCGATCCGGATCATCATATACCAGACCCAGGGCAGTAAAAAATCGATCCACTGACTGGAGATCTGGGGAGCCTGGAGGAATAGAGAACGCCCAAGATTGAGGGTCCCCTTGTAAGAGCGAGATAACAATTCCCACCCTCTGCTCTTCACTCCCAGATGACCGAGGCCGCAGCCGAAAGTACAATTTACATGCCTCCCGGAAAGTAAAAAATTTGTCCCGCCCACCAGTGAACCTGTCCGGGAGAGCAACCTTAGGTTCAGATCTGGTTTGCTCCGGGAGGGACAAAACCTTGGACTTAATGTCTGCAAATTCCATGGACAACCCCTGCAACTGCCGGGCCAGCTGGGCTACTGGATCCATGACAGCTGGGGAGAATCTTTAGTATGGCCGGTGAAAATGTCACGCTGTATAGCAGATATATATATGTGATGACAATAATCTATATCAAAAGGGCAACATACTATATAACATGCGCATAGCTATATGATAACATAGATTTACCTGACAGAAAGTCCAGTGGGTCAAAACGGAATCCGTTATACGCTGTCTCCGGCTAGAGGGTGACCGGGGTCTAAGCTGACCCTAAACTGGGGTCCTAACTAATCCCTCAACCTGGAGGTACTGTTAAAGGTACAGAGGTCCAGGCCACCAGCGTAAACCCTGTCTCCTATCAATCCCTGCCAACTGTATTCTAGTCCTAAGAAGGACCCTGAATACCACCAAAGGGAATGAACAGGTAACGGTTAATGAACAGAAAGACATACAAGAAAGACAAGAAATAAAGTAAATAAAGTCTTACATACAACACTCACACACAGTAGGAACACCTAAGGTCTCAGAGATAAACTATAAGCTGTAAGAGTAAAAACAACTAAGGAGCTCTTAGCTTAAGTATTCTCAGAACCGCTCCAGTCTGCTAAACTATATGAATGCTTTCACCGGCGTCTAACACCCAGACTGGCAGAAATATAAAGGAAACTAATTAGAACATAATCAAAAGCAGCCGGGCGAGGCTGCACCTAGCCTTAGCAAAGAGCTAGGAAAAATTAACTCTCTCATTACCAAAAAACAAAGAAACAGCAGCTCAGCTGTGAGAAGTCAGAATGTGCAATCGCGACGATCTTCATGGCGATGCACCCATGACACTCTACCACCTAAATTAGTTCTCTGGTGTAACCAAAAACAAAACAGCAGCCACTGAAAAAACTGGAAAAAGCAAATGTACAAACATCAGTGGCTGAACTGAACTGAGAGGGCAAAAGCCCCCAGAAGGGACCCTGAAGGCCCCCACAGAAGTGCAGGACAAAATGCAAAAATCAAGCACAAAAAACAAAAAGAAGAAAATGTCTTATCTGTTAGCAGGAGATTCAGACACGACACAGCAGGCTACCAAGGAAACAGGAATCAAGGATTGAGACCAGAACAATTGATCACCGGCAACCCTGATGGGAAGGCGACTCCCTTATATAAGACCAGTCAGTAACACCTGATTACCAATCCTCACAATCTTCACTGGACAGTCCAGTACCGTTTGTAACCACCAGAGGGAGCTTCTGCTCAGAACTCATTTCCAGCCTATTCACAACAGTACCCCCCCCCTTGAGGAGGGGTCACCGAACCCTCATTTGAGCAACCAGGTCGGTCACGATGAGTTCTATGATAAGCACGGATGAGTCTCCTAGCATGGATGTCCGAAGCAAACACCCAAGAATTGTCTTCCTGACCATAACCTCTCCATTTAACCAAATACTGGAGTTTCCGTCTAGAAAAACGAGAATTCAATATTTTCTCAACCACATACTCCAGATTGCCCTCAACCAAAACAGGGTCAGGAGGCACAGTAGTAGGAACCACTGGCTCAACAAACCTCTTCAACAAGGACTTGTGGAACACGTTATGGATCTTAAATGTCCCTGGAAGAAGCAAACGAAAAGAAACAGGATTAAGAATCTCCATGATCTTATAAGGTCCAATGAACCTAGGCTTAAATTTAGAAGATGCCACTCTCATAGGAATATTTCTTGAGGACAACCAGACCAAGTCCCCCACTTTAAACCGAGGACCATCAGTCCTATGCCGGTTAGCAAACCGCTGGGCCCTCTCCTGAGAGAGGGACAACCTCTCCACTACCTGGTCCCAAATCTGTTGCATACGCTCCACAACAGAGTCAACACCTGGACAGACAGAAGCCTCCGTCTGTCCTGAAGAAAATCGAGGGTGAAACCCAAAATTGCAGAAAAATGGAGACATCAAAGTGGCAGAGCTAGCCCTATTAATAAGAGCAAACTCAGCCAAAGGCAAAAAAGAGACCCAGTCATCCTGATCAGCAGACACAAAGCATCTTAGATAAGTCTCCAATGTCTGGTTTGTTCTCTCAGTTTGACCATTGGTCTGAGGATGAAACGCCGAGGAGAAAGACAATTGAACACCAATTTTAGAACAAAAGGTCCTCCAAAATCTGGAAACAAACTGGACTCCTCTGTCAGACACAATGTTCTCAGGAATGCCGTGTAAACGAACCATGTGCTGAAGGAACAAAGGCACCAATTCAGAGGAGGAAGGCAACTTAGGTAATGGCACAAGATGTATCATCTTGGAAAACCTATCGCAAATCACCCAGATGACGGTCATTCTCTGAGAAACAGGGAGGTCGGAAATGAAATCCATAGAGATATGGGTCCATGGTCTCTTGGGCACAAGTAATGGCATCAACAAACCACTAGAACGAGAGCAAGGCTTGGAGCGAGAGCAAGTCCCGCAGGACTGCACAAACTCCCTGACATCACGAGACAAGGTAGACCACCAAAAGAACCGACTAACCAAGTCTCTGGTACCAAAAATTCCGGGATGACCGGCCAACGCGGAACAATGAATCTCAGACATTACACTCTTTTTCCACTGGTCCGGGACAAACAATTTCCCAACAGGCAGCGCTCGGGCTTATCCTCCTGACACCCCTCCAGAGCCAGTCTCAAATTGGGCGAGATGGCGGAAAGAACTACACCCTCTTTCAAAATAACAGAAGGATCAGATAACTCAGGAGAGTCCGCCAGGAAACTCCTCGAGAGGGCATCCGCCTTAACATTTTTAGTGCCAGGAAGAAATGAAACCACAAAATTAAAACGTGTGAAAAACAAGGCCCACCTGGCCTGTCTAGGATTAAGACGCTTGGCAGATTCCAGATAAACTAGATTCTTATGGTCCGTAAGGACCACCACCTGATGTTTGGCTCCCTCCAGCCAATGTCTCCACTCTTCAAAAGCCCACTTCATGGCTAATAACTCCCGATTACCCACGTCATAATTACGTTCAGTGGGAGAAAATTTTCAAGAGAAAAAGGCACAAGGGTTACTTTTAGAGGTCTCTGGATCTCTTTGGGACAAAATGGCACCTGCCCCAATTTCAGAGGCATCCACCTCCACCTGAAATGGTAGAGAAACATCAGGCTGCCGTAGAACAGGAGCAGAAGTGAATCTCTGCTTAAGTTCCTGAAATGCAGAGACTGCCTCAGGAGGCCAATTCACCACTTCAGAACCCTTCTTGGTCAAATCAGTTAATGGTTTAACAATAACAGAGAAATTACCAATAAATTTACGATAAAAATTGGCAAAACCCAAGAATCTTTGAAGAGCCTTTAATGAAGTAGGTTGGACCCAATCACAGATGGCCTGAACTTTGACCGGGTCCATTTCAATAACAGATGGGGACAAAATGAATCCCAGAAATGAGATCCTCTGAACGCCAAAAAGACACTTTGATCCCTTCACATACAGAGCATTCTCTCTCAAAATCTGGAACACAGTCCGAACATGTTTTACATGAGAGTCCCAGTCATTGGAAAAAATCAAGATATCATCCAAATAAACAATCAGAAATTTATCCACAAAATCCCTGAAAATGTCATTCATGAAGGACTGGAAGACAGAAGGAGCATTAGTGAGCCCAAAGGGCATCACAAGGTACTCAAAATGCCCTTCAGGGGTATTAAATGCCGTCTTCCATTCATCCCCGTGCTTAATGCGAATAAGGTTATACGCCCCCTGAGGTCAAGCTTGGTAAACCAAGTAGCGTTTTTCACCCTGGAAAACAGGTCAGAAATCAAGGGTAACGGGTATTGATATTTCACAGTAATATTGTTCAAGAGACGATAATCAATACACGGCCTTAATGAACCATCTTTTTTGGCCACAAAGAAAAAACCGGCACCTAAGGGTGAAGAGGATGGTCTGATATGACCCTTCTCCAATGACTCCTTGATATAAGACCGCATAGCGTCATGTTCAGGTACAGACAAGTTAAAAAGGCGACCTTTAGGGAATTTACTACCAGGCACTAATTCAATAGTGCAGTCATAGCTCCTATGGGGAGGTAAGGATGCAGATTTACTTTCGCTAAACACATCAGAAAAATCAATCAAAAAGTCAGGAACATCCTGATCCTGGGGGAGGCAGAAAAAACAGGAGTGTTGGTATTAACACATTGGCAGCCCCAACTGGTAACAGACACAGATTTCCAATCCAAAACAGGATTATGAGACTGTAACCAAGGGAAACCCAGTACGATAATGTCATGCAGATTATACAGAACCAAAAATTTGCAACTCTCCTGATGATCAGGTTCTACCCTCATTATCACCTGAGTAGAGAACTGAGGTTTATTCTCAGCCAAAGGGGTAGAATCGATCCCAGTAGGGGAATAGACTTCCGTAGGGGTATCAAGGGAAACCCACAACGTTTAGCAAAATCAAAATCCATCAGGTTAATAGCTGCTCCAGAATCAACAAAAGCCTGAGCAGAAAATGAGGACAGAGAGCATATCAGGGTAACAGTTAATAAAAACTTAGTCTGAACACTACCCAAGACAACTGAGCGTGCAAAACGTCTTCCCCGCTTAGGGCAGACTGAAATAGCATGAGAGGCATCACCACAGTAGAAACATAACCCATTGCGCTTTCGAAATTCATGACGCTGTGCCCCAGAAACCACTCTATCACACTGCATGGATTCAGAAGCAGGTTCACAAGGCAACATTATTCCACGCATACCTTTCCGCTCACGCAAACGTCTGTCAATTTGAATCGCTAATGACATAGAATCATTGAGACCAGAGGGAACAGGGAATCCCACCATAACATCCTTTACATTATGTGACAGTCCCTTCCGAAAAAGAGATGCCAAAGCGTCGTCATTCCATTTGGTCAGGACTGCCCACTTACGGAATCTCTGACAGTACAACTCAGCGTCTTCAAGCCCCTGACTTAATGCCAACAAAGTTTTTTCAGCTTGATCAGTGACATTAGGCTCATCGTACAATAACCCCAAAGCCTGAAAAAACGCATCAACATCACTCAAAACAGGATCCCCAGGTGTCAGGGAAAAAGCCCAATCCTGAGGATCGCCGCGCAGGAGAGAGATGATAATTTGAACCTGCTGCGCTGCGTTCCCTGAGGACTTAGATTTTAAGGCAAAAAACAATTTACAGTTATTTTTGAAATTCAGAAACTTAGCTCGATCCCCTAAAAACAAATCTGGCATGGGGATCCTAGGTTCCACAACAGGCAACCTAGCAAGATAGGTAGCAATACTCCGAACTTCAGTGGCAAGCTGATCCACACGGCCAGACAACTGTGCAAACTCCATTGAGAGAAAAAATCCTCCCCAGCACCCAGAGATACAGAGGGAAAAATAAATGCAACAAACAGAAAAAAAAAAGTCTCTGACAACTCTGACAACTTTTTTCTTTCCACAATATTTTTCCCTTCTGTGAGTACCATATAATTTTCAGTTTAGGCCGGTGATACTGTTATGATTTGGTAGCTGAGGAGAGCAGGCAAAAAAAAAGGAAATACACCAGAGCAGTTGGAAACTATGAGATTGCAGTACCCTGACTAACCACCACAACTAGAGGCAGCCGTGGAGCGTTCCTACGTTGGTCCTAGACGCCTCGTCACAGCCTGAGAAACTAACTACACCTAAAGATAGAAAGAGGAAAGCTATCTGCCCCGGAGCAGATCCCCAAAGAACATAGAAAGCCCCCAAACATGTAATGGCGGTTAGACAAGAAGAAATACTGACACAGACAGAAAATAGTATGAGCAAACGTTGGGGCCCAAACTTACTAAATAGAAAAGGATAGGAAGGGCACCCACTGCAATCCCAAAAAACCCCGAAAAGCACCAACTCTACTAATTTCAAAAACACCTGAGATCACACGACCTCTACCACCTAAATTAGTTCTCTGGTGTAACCAAAAACAAAACAGCAGCCACTGAAAAAACTGGAAAAAGCAAATGTACAAACATCAGTGGCTGAACTGAACTGAGAGGGCAAAAGCCCCCAGAAGGGACCCTGAAGGCCCCCACAGAAGTGCAGGACAAAATGCAAAAATCAAGCACAAAAACAAAAAGAAGAAAATGTCTTATCTGTTAGCAGGAGATTCAGACACGACACAGCAGGCTACCAAGGAAACAGGAATCAAGGATTGAGACCAGAACAATTGATCACCGGCAACCCTGATGGGAAGGCGACTCCCTTATATAAGACCAGTCAGTAACACCTGATTCCCAATCCTCGCAATCTTCACTGGACAGTCCAGTACCGTTTGTAACCACCAGAGGGAGCTTCTGCTCAGAACTCATTTCCAGCCTATTCACAACACTGCTCCCTATGTACAAGAATATAACTACTATAATACTGCCCCAATGTACAAGAATATAACTACTATAATACTGCTCCTATGTGCAAGAATATAACTACTATAATACTGCCCCTATGTACAAGAATATAACTACTGTAATACTGCTCCTATGTACAAGAATATAACTACTATAATACTGCCCCTATGTACAAGAATATAACTACTATAATACTGCCAATATGTACAAGAATATAACTACTATAATACTGCTCCCTATGTACAAGAATATAACTACTATAATACTGCCCCAATGTACAAGAATATAACTACTATAATACTGCTCCTATGTACAAGAATATAACTACTATAATACTGCTCCCTATGTACAAGGGGCATAACATATTCCGTAGGGCTTTACAGTTTGCACACACTATCATTGATGTCCCCAATGGGGCTCACAATCTAAATTCCCTATCAGTATGTTTTTGGAACTTCTATAATGTTGTCCTTATTTTTTATTATTATCATTATTATTTCTTATATTTTCCCAGCATAAAGGGATAGCAAAAGTAAATAGTCCATTTAGAGGCACAGACTCACCCTGTCAGAGACACTCACAGCTGGTCAGGATCTGAATAATACCAAGTGTTTACATCTCTTCTCCACGACACTGACTGATGCAGCTGTACTGCCTTGAGCCGGTCTCACACGTCCAGATATTTCCGGTACAGGAAAAATCGGTACAGGAGATATCCGTGTCCGTGTAAATACGTGGTATATCCGTGTGCCGCATCAGGACCACACGTACGGCCGCCGGGGAAGAAGCAGCTACAGTTAGCCGCTGTTCCCCTGCCTGTGCTGCTGAAGCCTGCTGTCATTATCCTCTCTGCTCTGCCAGCAACAGCGAGCAGGGAGAATGAATGATAAAAAACTCGACATGGATCCCCCTTAGTTTTTGAACCAACCTGGCAAACTATACGGGTGCAGGGTGCTGTTCTCAGGCTAGTAAGGGGCCATAAATATGGGCCCCCCAGCCTAAAAACAGCAGCCTGCAGCTGCCCAGAAATGGCGCATCTATTAGATGCGCCTATTCTGGAGCTTTGTCAGGTTCTTCCCACTTGCCCTGTAGTGGTGGCACGTGGGTTAATAAGGGGTTAATGTCACCTTTCTATTGTAAGGTGACATTAAGCCAGGCTTAGTAATGAAGAGGTGTCGGGTCTTTCATTGATTCTCCCTGCTAGATGTTGCCAGCAGAGCAGGAGAATAATGACAGCTGACTTCAGCACCACAGGCAGGGGGACAGCAGCTTACAGTAGCAGCTTCTTCCCCGGCGGACAGTGTGAACTGTTTTCCGTGTGCCATGTACAGCATGTTTTGCGGACCGTGCACTCCCACAAACACTGACATGTCTCCGTGTTTTGCACACGGACAAACGGTCCGTGAAAACATGCTGACATGTGCAGAGACACATTCATTTTAATGTGTCTACGTGTGTCAGTGTCTCCGGTACGTTAGGAAACTGTCACTACACGTACCAGAGACACTGAAGTGTGAAACTGGCCTAATATAGTCCGTTCCAAGTCTTGGAATTGGAGGTAAGGGAACAGCCAATCTCTGCTAGCCTCTGGACACTGTGCACGTCACACAAGCCATCTTGGTGACACATACTGTACATCTCATCCAGGACTTGTCCAGCTGCCATCTTACAAGGGGTTTATGGTTGACTCTGTAACCTTTGTTCCTTGACTTCACATTCTTGATTTCTAGCTCTGATCTTTCTTCCATTGGTGACAGGTGTGATGATACCCAGGAATGGGAGCTCCATTCCTTGTGCTGTTCTAGAACTTTCCACAAAGAGAACTACGACCCCTATCGTGCTTTGGCCAGTACAGAGGTGGACTGGAAAATCAGTCTTTAATCCTTGCTGCTGACAGCCCACAGCCTGCAAAACCCCCTCCTACTCTCTCCCTCTTACTCGCTCCTTCCTTTCGCCCTCACCTCAGGAATTTCTTTGTCTCCTCAGACCTGCAGTCTGTCCTATAGCTTATCATGGGAATTCATTCTTTTGGTCATAACTCGCAGGGAGCTTATGTTAGAGACACGAAAGCTACTGTTCTGAATCATGCGTCCATCAGGCATCGTTACTGTGGTACTGGTGCATTCGTAAGTACAACGGAACCAGAGATATAAAATACTCTGGCGCACAGTGGACTATCTCATCAGAGTTTGGACTCATTAGAACAGTCATTTCAGAATAAGATCACTGTTAGATCTGCCGTTATTCTGCTAGGTCTGCCCATCGAGTTATGGTCTTTATAAGTTTCCAGAGCTTAAAACTGTAACTTCAAGCCATGGGAGGTGGCCAGAAAACCATCCTTTTTTGTGAGGTCACAAGCCAGGGTATAAGTTTTACAACTAGCTTCCCCCTCCCAAAAGCTAGCTGGAGATGACCTGACTGAAAGAGCTCCAAATGAACTATAACGTGTGGCTCCTCCCCCCAGCTTGTCTTGCCTGCAAGTAACCAAGTGCCATGTAAGTTTTTCACCTTTAACCCTGTTTTATTTTAAATTGCATTGTACATAATTGTATTGTCTCAGCTTGTTACATCTTTTATACTGTATAAACACTGCCTGCATTTTAGGAAAAAACATATAAAATTATTAGTTTGGTTCTCCTGCTCTATAAACTAATTAGCACGTGCCTGAAGTAACTACGCTACTAATTCGGGGTTGCTACGGACCCTCTTGATAAATTGTTCATTAAGAAGCATTTAAGGAAACCAGGATGGATGAACACAGAACTTAAACACATGCTAAAAAGGAAGAAAGAAATGTTTATCAAATGGAAAGAGGGAGGCATATCTAAAGAAGAATATAATGCCGTCTGCAGAACCTGCAGGGCACAAATCAGATTAGCTAAAGCTGACAATGAATTTAGGCTTGCAAGAGACGTCAAAAGCAACAAAAATTTTGGGGATACGTCAAAAGTAAAAGAAAAGTCAAAGATGCTATAGGATTTTTACAGGATGAAAATGATGAAATGGTAAGACAGGATGTTGAGAAGGCTGAACTTTTAAATTCCTATTTTGCATCTGTTTTCTCTCAGAAAGGAAATGTAACATCAACTGATCTTCACTGTCCTATTAAAGGAATAGAAGAATCCAGGATATCTATAAACAGAAAGACAGTGAGGAAACACTTAGCTAACCTAAATTAATTCAAGTCTCCAGGTCCAGATGAATTACACCCCAGAGTACTGAAGGAGATAGCAGAAGAAATTCTTGAACCACTGTCCATAATCTTTGAAAACTCTTGGAGAACAGGAGAAGTCCCAGAAGACTGGAGAAGAGCAAATGTTGTTCCCATCTTCAAAAAGGGGAAGAAGGTGGATCCAGGGAACTACAGGCCAGTGAGTCTGACTTCTATACCAGGAAAGATCTTTGAACAAATTATTAAAGAACATGTATGCAAGTACCTGGATAAGAATGAAGTGATTAAAAAGAGTCAGCATGGGTTTGTAACTAATAAGTCATGTCAGACTAACTTAATTTCCTTCTATGACAGAATCACTGACTGGGTGGATCAGGGAAATGCTGTAGATATAGTATATCTTGACTTCAGCAAAGCATTTGACAAAGTATCTCAAACAATCCTTATTGAAAAAATGACTAAGTATGGAATGGACAAGGCAACTGTTGGGTGGATTCATAAATGGCTTAGTGATCGGACGCAAAGAGTGGTTGTAAATGGCTGCACATCCAGTTGGAAGAATGTCTCAAGTGGGGTACCACAAGGCTCTGTTTTGGGCCCTGTATTGTTCAACATCTTTATCAATGATTTAGATGAAGGAATTGAGGGTAAACTGATCAAATTTGCTGATGACACAAAGCTAGGAGGGGTAGCTAATACTAGAGAAGAGAGAGAGAGGATTCAAAAAGATATAAATAAACTGGAGCAGTGGGCAGCAACTAACAGAATGGTTTTTAACAGGGAAAAATGCAAAGTACTACATCTGGCAATAAAAATGAAAAAAGCATATAAAAAATGGAGGAATAGGGCTAAGTAACAGCACATGTGAAAAAGACTTGGGTATACTAATTGATCACAGACTAAACATGAGTCAACACACAGTGCGATGCAGCAGCAAAAAAGGCAAACACAATTCTAGGATGTATCAACAGAAGCATACTGTAAGGTTCTGTGTACATGTTCCTGAAACTCAGTTTTTCCGTCAGCCATTTTACTTTCTGTCTTGCTGCAGCTGTCTTGCCCTCAGTCAATATGGAGTTTCCAGCTTGCATGTTCCCGCCCTGATTCTCTCCCTCTTGCTTCTTAAGCAGCCACAGCTGAGCAATCAGTGCTTCAGAATCAAGCCTGCAGTGTACCTGTGACCTGACTCCTGGAAGCCTTGGACCTTGTACTCCAGTTATTTCCTATTGTGGAACTTTGGAACACTCGTGGACTTTGGAACCTTGCTATTTGGTAAATCCACATTTGCATGGACTTATGGTAACAGAGAAGAGATCCTGAACCTGTTGTGGAGAGTATTGCTGAGCTTAAGTTACTCTGGCCTGCTGTGTCTCCTGCTTTTGTATCTGCAAACTGTGTGACTATTATTGCCACTTGTATGAAGTAATACAAGACCTTCTATATCAAACCTGTGACTCCTGTGTTTTCATCGCACCCAAGCACAAGACACTATATGAACTGTACTCCTTACATTACAAGATTCTGAAGCCAAACGTTAGTGTCTGCTGGGTCTGGAAAGGCTGTGTCTGCTGTAAACTGTGGATATCAGATGTCCGGTTGTACTTTCTGTGATGACAGTGGTTGTGACTTCTCACAACCATTCCAGGTGAGCAATTCCCTTAAGTTTTTTTTTTTTCTGCAGTGTTACCACAGGTAAACACTATTGTTTTTTTTTTCTTTCCTCTTTTGTGTCTGCTGTAACTGTGGATATCAGATGTCCGGTTGAACTTTCTGTGATGACAATGGTTGTTGTTATGTTACGGTAGCTGAGGAGTGCAGGTAAAAAAGGAAATACACCAGAGCAGTTGGAATCTATGAGATTGCAGTACCCTGACTAACCACCACAACTAGAGGCAGCCGTGGAGCGTTCCTACGATGGTCCTAGACGCCTCGTCACAGCCTGAGAAACTAACTACACCTAAAGATAGAAATAGGAAAGCTATCTGCCCCGGAGCAGAACCCCAAAGATAATAGAAAGCCCCCAAACATGTAATGGCGGTTAGACAAGAGGAAATACTGACACAGAAAGAAAATAGTATGAGCAAACGCTGGGGCCCAAACTATCTAAATAGAAAAGGACAGGAAGGGTACTTACTGCAATCCCAGAAAACCCTGAAAAACACCAACATACTAATTTCAAAATCACCTGAGATCACACGACCTCTACCACCTAAATTAGTTCTCTGGTGTAACAAAAACAGCAGCCACTGAAAAAACTGCAAAAAGCAAAAGTACAAAACACAGTGGCTGGACTAAACTGAGAGGGCAAAAGCCCCCGGAGGGGACCCAGAAGGCCCCCACAGAAGTGCAGGACAAAATGCAAAAATATAGCAAAAACACAAAATAAGAAATTGTCTTATCTGACAGCAGGAGATGCAGACACGACACAGCAGGCTACAAGGGAAACTGGAAAGAAGGATTCAGACCAGAACAATTGATCACCGGCAACCCTGATGGGAAAATGATTCCCTTAAATAAGACCAATCAGTAACACCTGATTCCCAATCCTCACTAGTACCGCTTGTAACCACCAGAGGGAGCCTCTGCTCAGAACTCATCTCAAACCCATTCACAACAGTACCCCCCCCTTGAGGAGGGGTCACCGAACCCTCATTTGAGCAACCAGGTCGGTCAGGATGAGTTCTATGATACGCACGGATAAGTCTCCTAGCATGGATGTCCGAAGCAAACACCCAAGAATTATCTTCCTGACCATAACCTCTCCATTTAACCAAATACTGGAGTCTTCGTCTAGAAAAACGAGAATCCAATATTTTCTCAACCACATACTCCAGATTGCCCTCAACCAAAACAGGGTCAGGAGGCACAGCAGCAGGAACCACTGGCTCAACAAACCTCTTCAACAAGGACTTGTGGAACACGTTATGGATCTTAAATGTCCCTGGAAGAAGCAAACGAAAAGAAACAGGATTAATAATCTCCATGATCTTATAAGGTCCAATGAACCTAGGCTTAAATTTAGGAGATGCTACTCTCATAGGAATATTCTTTGAGGACAACCAGACCAAGTCCCCCACTTTAAACCGAGGACCATCAGTCCTATGCCGGTTAGCAAACCGCTGGGCCTTCTCCTGAGAGAGGGACAACCTCTCCACTACCTGGTCCCAAATCTGCTGCATACGCTCAACAACAGAGTCAACACCTGGACAGACAGAAGCCTCAGTCTGTCCTGAAGAAAATCGAGGGTGAAACCCAGAATTACAGAAAAACGGAGACATCAAAGTGGCAGAGCTAGCCCTATTATTAAGAGCAAACTCAGCCAAAGGCAAAAAAGAGACCCAGTCATCCTGATCAGCAGACACAAAGCATCTTAGATAAGTCTCCAATGTCTGGTTTGTTCTCTCAGTTTGACCATTGGTCTGAGGATGAAATGCCGAGGAGAAAGACAATTGAACACCCAGTTTAGAACAAAAAGTCCTCCAAAATCTGGAAACAAACTGGACTCCTCTGTCAGACACAATGTTCTCAGGAATGCCGTGTAAACGAACCACGTGCTGAAGGAACAACGGCACCAATTCAGAGGAGGAAGGCAACTTAGGTAATGGCACAAGATGTATCATTTTGGAAAACCTATCACAAATTACCCAGATGGTGGTCATTCTCTGAGAAACAGGAAGATCGGAAATGAAATCCATAGAGATATGGGTCCATGGTCTCTTGGGCACAGGCAATGGCATCAACAAACCACTAGAGCGAGAGCAAGGCTTGGAGCGAGAGCAAGTCCCGCAGGACTGCACAAATTCCCTGACATCGCGAGACAAGGTAGGCCACCAAAAGGACCGACTAACCAAGTCTCTGGTACCAAAAATTCCGGGATGCCCAGCCAATGCGGAACAATGAATCTCAGACATCACACTCTTTTTCCATTGGTCCGGGACAAACAATTTTCCAACAGGGCAGCGCTCGGGCCTATCCTCCTGACACCCCTCCAGAGCAAGTCTCAAATTAGGCGAGATGGCGGAAAGAACTACACCCTCCTTCAAAATAACAGAGGGATCAGATAGCTCAGGAGAGTCCGCAAGGAAACTCCTCGAGAGGGCATCCGCCTTAACATTCTTAGTGCCAGGAAGAAAGGAAACCACAAAATTAAAACGTGTGAAAAACAAGGCCCACCTGGCCTGTCTAGGATTGAGTCGCTTGGCAGATTCCAGATAGACCAGATTCTTATGGTCCGTAAGGACCACCACCTGATGTTTGGCTCCCTCCAGCCAATGTCTCCACTCTTCAAAAGCCCACTTCATGGCCAATAACTCCCGATTACCCACGTCATAATTACGTTCAGTAGGAGAAAATTTTCGAGAGAAAAAGGCACAAGGGTTACTTTTAGAGGTCTCTGGATCTTTTTGGGACAAAACGGCACCTGCCCCAATTTCAGAGGCATCAACCTCCACCTGAAATGGCAGAGAAACATCAGGCTGCCGTAGAACAGGAGCAGAAGTGAATCTCTGCTTAAGTTCCTGAAACGCAGAGACTGCCTCAGGAGGCCAATTCACCACATCAGAACCCTTTCTGGTCAAATCAGTTAATGGTTTAACAATAACAGAGAAATTACCAATAAATTTACGATAAAAATTGGCAAAACCCAAAAATCTCTGAAGAGCCTTTAATGAAGTAGGTTGGACCCAATCACAGATGGCCTGAACCTTGACCGGGTCCATTTCAATAACAGATGGGGACAAAATGAATCCCAGAAATGAGATCTTCTGTACGCCAAAAAGACACTTTGATCCCTTCACATACAGAGCATTCTCTCTCAAAATCTGGAATACAGTTCGAACATGTTTCACATGAGAGTCCCAGTCATTAGAAAAAATCAAGATATCATCCAAATAAACAATCAGAAACTTGTCCACAAAATCCCTGAAAATGTCATTCATGAAGGACTGGAAGACGGAAGGAGCATTAGTGAGCCCAAAGGGCATCACAAGGTACTCAAAATGCCCTTCAGGGGTGTTAAATGCCGTCTTCCATTCATCCCCGTGCTTAATGCGAATAAGGTTATACGCCCCCCTGAGGTCAAGCTTGGTAAACCAAGTAGCGTTTTTCACCCTGGAAAACAGGTCAGAAATCAAGGGTAACGGGTATTGATATTTCACAGTAATATTGTTCAAGAGACGATAATCAATACACGGCCTTAATGAACCATCTTTTTTGGCCACAAAGAAAAAACCGGCACCTAAGGGTGAAGAGGATGGTCTGATATGACCCTTCTCCAATGATTCCTTGATATAAGACCGCATAGCGTCATGTTCAGGTACAGACAAGTTAAAGAGGCGACCCTTAGGGAATTTACTACCTGGCACTAATTCAATAGCGCAGTCATAGCTCCTATGGGGAGTAAGGATGCAGATTTACTTTCGCTAAACACATCAGAAAAATCAAACAAAAAGTCAGGAACATCCTCAGCCTGGGGGAGGCAGAAAAAACAGGAGTGTTGGTATTAACACATTGGCAGCCCCAACTGGTTACAGACACAGATTTCCAATCCAAAACAGGATTATGAGACTGTAACCAAGGGAAACCCAGCACGATAATGTCATGCAGATTATATAGAACCAAAAATTTGCAGCACTCCTGGTGATCAGGTTCAACCCTCATTATCACCTGAGTAGAAAACTGGGGTTTATTCTCAGCCAAAGGGGTAGAATCGATCCCCAGTAGGGGAATAGACTTCTGTAGGGGTATCAAGGGAAATCCACAACGTTTAGCAAAATCATAATCCATCAGGTTAATAGCTGCTCCAGAATCAACGAAAGCCTGAGCAGAAAATGAGGACAGAGAGCATATCAGAGTGACAGTTAATAAAAACTTAGTCTGAACACTACCCAAGACAACTGAGCGTGCAAAACGTCTTCCCCGCTTAGGGCAGACTGAAATAGCATGAGAGGCATCACCACAGTAGAAACATAACCCATTGCGCTTTCGAAACTCATGACGCTGTGCCCCAGACACCACTCCATCACACTGCATGGGCTCAGCAGCTGGCTCACAAGGCAACACCACTCCACGCATACTTCTCCGCTCACGCAAACGTCTGTCAATTTGAATCGCTAATGACATAGAATCATTGAGACCAGAGGGGACAGGGAATCCCACCATAACATCCTTTACATTATCCGACAGACCCTTCCGGAAAAGGGCCGCCAAAGCGTCGTCATTCCATTTGGTCAGGACTGCCCACCTACGGAATCTCTGACAGTATAACTCAGCGTCATCAAGCCCCTGATTTAATGCCAACAAGGCTTTTTCAGCTTGATCAGTGATATTAGGCTCATCGTACAATAACCCCAAAGCCTGAAAAAATACATCAACATCACTCAAAACAGGATCCCCAGGTGTCAGGGAAAAAGCCCAATCCTGAGGATCGCCGCGCAGGAGAGAGATGACAATTTGAACCTGCTGCGCTGCGTTTCCTGAGGACTTAGATTTTAAGGCAAGAAACAATTTACAATTATTTTTGAAATTCTGAAACTTAGCTCGATCCCCTGAAAACAAATCTGGCATGGGGATCCTAGGTTCCACAACAGGCAACCTAGCAAGATATGCAGCAATACTCTGAACCTCAGTGGCAAGCTGATCCACACGGCCAGACAACTGTGCAAACTCCATTGGGAGAAAAGATCCTCCCCAGCACCCAGAGATACAGAGGAAAAAAAAAAAAAAAAAAAATGCAACAAACAGAAAAATATCTCTGACAACTTTTCTTCCTTCAAAATATTTTTTTTTTTTTTCCTTCTGTGAGTACCATACAATTTTTAAGGCCGGTGATACTGTTATGTTTCGGTAGCTGAGGAGAGCAGGTAAAAAAGGAAATACACCAGAGCAGTTGGAATCTATGAGATTGCAGTACCCTGACTAACCACCACAACTAGAGGCAGCCGTGGAGCGTTCCTACGATGGTCCTAGACGCCTCGTCACAGCCTGAGAAACTAACTACACCTAAAGATAGAAATAGGAAAGCTATCTGCCCCGGAGCAGAACCCCAAAGATAATAGAAAGCCCCCAAACATGTAATGGCGGTTAGACAAGAGGAAATACTGACACAGAAAGAAAATAGTATGAGCAAACGCTGGGGCCCAAACTATCTAAATAGAAAAGGACAGGAAGGGCACTTACTGCAATCCCAGAAAACCCTGAAAAACACCAACATACTAATTTCAAAATCACCTGAGATCACACGACCTCTACCACCTAAATTAGTTCTCTGGTGTAACAAAAACAGCAGCCACTGAAAAAACTGCAAAAAGCAAAAGTACAAAACACAGTGGCTGGACTAAACTGAGAGGGCAAAAGCCCCCGGAGGGGACCCAGAAGGCCCCCACAGAAGTGCAGGACAAAATGCAAAAATATAGCAAAAACACAAAATAAGAAATTGTCTTATCTGACAGCAGGAGATGCAGACACGACACAGCAGGCTACAAGGGAAACTGGAAAGAAGGATTCAGACCAGAACAATTGATCACCGGCAACCCTGATGGGAAAATGATTCCCTTAAATAAGACCAATCAGTAACACCTGATTCCCAATCCTCACTAGTACCGCTTGTAACCACCAGAGGGAGCCTCTGCTCAGAACTCATCTCAAACCCATTCACAACAGGTTGTGACTTCTCACAACCATTCCAGGTGAGCAGTTCCCTTAATTTTTTTTTCTCTCTGCAGTGTTACCACAGGTAAACACTATTGTTTTTTTTTTTCTTCTCCTCTCCTTCCAGTACTCCTGTCTTAAAAGATCTGGAAAATGGAGGCCCGCATAAAGGAACTTTGCGGAGTGACTGATAATATCCTTGCAGATTTGCAGACTATAAAAACCCATTTTACAAGCCTACAGGACCTCACTAATCACAATTTGCAAGTGTTTGGACAGACTGCCCAGGATTTGCGAGCCAGGATTGAGGTTCTAGAGGAGCGAGTCCAGGCTCCTGCCGTAGCCCCGAGTTCTGGGATTCCCAAGTTGCCCCCTTTTCGTTTTGGCGGTGAACGTGAGAAATTCAGGGGATTTATTAATCAATGCAATCTGTTTTTTTCTGCACAAGCTTCACAATTTCCCACTGAACGATCTAAGGTGCTTACTATAATTATGTTGCTTACCAACAAGGCTTTGATGTGGGCAAACCCTCTGATTGAGACTGAGGATGAATGTTTGGATCATCTTGATGCTTTCATTTCAGCCATGGGACAGGTGTTTGATGACCCCAATCGAGGTGCAACAGCTGAAGCAGCCATGTTAGCTTTGCGCCAAGGTAAGCACTCGGTAGCTGAATATGCCTTGGATTTCAGGAGATGGGCCCTTGATACCACCTGGGACAGTTCCGCCAAAAAATCTATTTTTCGAAAAGGGTTATCTCCACTAATTAAGGATGAATTTGCTCGTGCCGACCCTCCCACTGCGTTAGGTGACTTTATTAACTACTGCATCCGTATTGATACTCGTCTGACTGAACGCAGGCAAGAGAGATGGTTCGAAAGCAATCGCACTAACCTTTTCCTACCTTCCTCTCCAGCTAAGGAACCTTTGAGTAGGATCACACGGGAACCTGAACCTGAACCCATGCAGGTAGACTCTTTACAACGACGGGTTAGTGATTCACGCAAGGAACATCGTTTTAAGGAGAATCTATGTTTCTATTGTGGTAAGTCAGGGCACTTCATTATAAACTGCCCCAGCCGTTCTCGTAAGACTACTGCAGCACTCATTCACTGTGAGTGTTGCGAGAGGGGATCTGTCAGGTCCGAGCCTCAGGCTCCAGAGAGATCTGCAGCAACAGATCTTGATTTCTCGGACTTAAACTCCGTTACTTCTGAGGACGTTGACTGTAAACGCTGCAATTTTTCAAGTCTCCTCAGCGGTGTCCCAGCTGAGTTGTAAGAAAAACAATTCTCATTGCTTTCTTTCCATCAAACTCTGGGTTGACTCAGCTTGGGTGTCTAGCTCTGCTATGATCGACTCAGGGGCAAGTGGAAATTTTATGGATGTCTCCTTTGCTCTGAAACAGGGGATACGTTCAGTGAAGAAGGCTACTCCAGTACAGATGGAAACTGTGGATGGCTCCCTGCTGACCTCTGGACCAGTGGATCAGGAAACAGAGCCTTTGAGGGTCCTTATGGGTAAAGATCATCAAGAGAAACTGTCCTTTATGCTTATCTCTTCTCCCCACTTTCCCATTATTCTAGGGCTACCATGGCTGCAGGCTCAGAATCCTACCATTAACTGGGAGACCAAGGAATTACACTTTCCAGAGAAACAGATGAGTCCAAAAGTTTCAGCTTGCTCTGTTCCTAAAGGAACCATGTCAGTCCCTGAACTACCAGCTGTATACCAGGACTATGTGGATTTATGTGACAAGAAGAACGCTGACCAGCTTCCCCCTCACCGTCCATATGATTGTCCAATTGAATTATTGCCTGGAGCAGAGATACCTTTTGGTAAGATCTACCCCCTGGCGGGGCCCGAGCTAAAGGCTTTAAAGGATTACATAGACGAAAATCTAGCCAAGGGCTTCATACGCCCCTCTTCATCTCCTGCAGGTGCACCCATCTTCTTTGTAAAGAATAAAGATGGATCTCTGAGACCCTGTGTAGACTATAGGGAACTCAATAAGGTTACTATTAGAAACCGTTATCCATTGCCTTTAATCCCTGAGTTATTGGAGAGAGTGCGACATGCCAAAATTTTCTCTAAACTAGATCTCCGTGGGGCCTATAACTTAGTCCGTATTAGACCTGGGGATGAATGGAAGACTGCATTCAGGTCACGCTATGGACACTTTGAATATCTAGTTATGCCTTTTGGTCTGAGTACTGCCCCAGCCACTTTCCAACACTTGGTGAATGACATCTTCAGGGATCTCCTAGATACATTCGTGGTGATTTATTTGGATGATATTCTAATTTTTTCTAACTCCACAGAGGAACATCATGGACATGTGAGAATGGTCTTGGAACGTCTAAGACAAAATCATCTTTACATCAAACTTGAAAAGTGTGAATTCCATAGGACCGAAATTCAATTTCTGGGGTATGTACTGTCTACACAAGGAATTAGTATGGATGGAAGCAAGACCCAAGCCATCAAGGATTGGCCAAGTCCTAGAAATGTGAAGGAGGTGCAGCGCTTCATCGGGTTTGCCAACTTCTATAGACGTTTCATTAGGAATTTCTCTGAGGTAGTGTCACCTATCACCCAACTTACCCGGAAAGAGTCTAGGTTCTCCTGGACTCCCCAAGCCCAGGAAGCATTTTCCCGTCTAAAAGATAAATTTACCACTGCACCTATCTTAGTACATCCCAACCCCGAACTTGCCTTCATAATAGAGGTGGATGCTTCAGGCTGTGCCGTTGGAGCTATACTCTCTCAGAGAACAGGTGAGAAGAATGTCTTGCATCCCTGTGCCTTCTTTTCCCAGCAGTTGTCTTCGGCTGAGAGGAACTACGATGTGGGCAATAGAGAGTTGTTGGCCATTATTGCCGCCTTCAAAGAATGGAGACACCTTCTTCAGGGAGCTGCACAGCAAATAGTCGTCCTGACAGACCATCGTAACCTTGAATTTATCAGGTCGGCTAAGTGCCTGACTCCTCGCCAGGCTCACTGGAATCTTTTCTTAAACCAATTTAATTTTATCATTTCTTATAGACCAGGATCGCGCAATGGAAAGGCTGATGCACTCTCTAGGATTTATTCAGCAGAGACACGTCCACTTACTCCTCCTAAGACTATTCTTCCTGACTCTAGATTCCTGGGAGTGATTCATAATCAAGACCTACTTAAGGACATCAAGGAAGCATACCATGCGGATTCCTTTTTGGCACAACCCCCAAGGGACGTAAGTCTTGTCTTTAAGAATGGTGTGTGGATTCAGGGACAACGTCTGTATATTCCTGAAACAGTCAGATTAAGAGTATTGCAACTCATTCACGATTCCAAGATAGCTGGGCATAGAGGAATTCTAAAGACACAGGAATTTCTTTCTCGTTTCTTTTGGTGGCCCACTTGCAGGAAGGATGTTTTAAACTATGTCACTTCATGTGAAGTCTGTGCAAGATGCAAAACACCTCGCTCCTCACCAACTGGTCTGTTGCAACCTCTTCCCACCCCGTCCCGCCCGTGGGGATCCATTTCTATGGACTTCATTGTGGAGTTACCAACCTCTCAAGGGAAGAACACCATTCTAGTGGTGGTTGATCGTTTAACAAAAGCAGCTCATTTTATCCCTTGTGTCGGCTTACCCACTGCAAGACAGACATCAGATTTGATGATTAAAAATGTGTTTCGCTTACATGGAGTACCAGATGAGGTTATTTCGGATCGAGGGGTGCAATTCACTTCAAGGTTTTGGCAAAATTTCTGTGCAGCATTGGACATTAAAGTGAACCTTTCTTATGCTTTTCATCCTCAGACTAATGGACAGACGGAACGAACCAATCAGACCCTGGAGCAGTATCTTCGCTGCTTTATCTGCCACCTACAGGATGATTGGGTGGATCTACTTCCACTGGCTGAGTTCTCTTATAACAACTCTCAGAGCGCCTCCACTAAGCAGTCTCCTTTTTACTCCAATTTAGGTTATCATCCTAATATTCTTCCTTGATTTCCCATAGAAACGCCTTTGCCAGCAGTGGCTGAAAGAATCACGTCTTTACAAAAGAATATGGATCTTCTAAAGGGAAATCTGGAATTGGCTCAGGAAAGGTACAAGAAAGCCGCAGATAAATTTCGTAAACCTGCACCAGCTTTCAAGGTAGGAGACCTGGTCTGGCTGTCAACCAGAAATCTTAAGTTAAGAATTCCATCATCTAAGTTGGGACATAAGTACATTGGACCTTATAAAATCAGTAAAATTATAAGTGCTGTCGCTTGTCGTCTTCAACTGCCCAGAACTATGAGAATCCACCCTGTCTTTCATGTATCTCTACTAAAGGCTGCGACACCCAATACGTTTCCTGGACGTTCTTCTCCTTGCCCTGACCCGGTGCTGGTCGATGGTCAGGAAGAATTTGTGGTGGAAAGGATTCTAGATTCCAGGTTGTATAGAGATCAGTTACAATATTTGATTAAATGGCAGGGCTACCCAGTGGAGGACAACTCATGGGAACCAGTCAATAACGTTAATGCTCCTCGCTTGCTCCGTCAGTTTCATCGGAGGTACCCACACAGGCCTGGTCTGAGGTCATCCGGAGGTTGTCCCTAAGGGGGGAGTAATGTAAGGTTCTGTGTACATGTTCCTGAAACTCAGTTTTTCCGTCAGCCATTTTACTTTCTGTCTTGCTGCAGCTGTCTTGCCCTCAGTCAATATGGAGTTTCCAGCTTGCATGTTCCCACCCTGATTCTCTCCCTCTTGCTTCTTAAGCAGCCACAGCTGAGCAATCAGTGCTTCAGAATCAAGCCTGCAGTGTACCTGTGACCTGACTCCTGGAAGCCTTGGACCTTGTACTCCAGTTATTTCCTATTGTGGAACTTTGGAACACTCGTGGACTTTGGAACCTTGCTATTTGGTAAATCCACGTTTGCATGGACTTATGGTAACAGAGAAGAGATCCTGAACCTGTTGTGGAGAGTATTGCTGAGCTTAAGTTACTCTGGCCTGCTGTGTCTCCTGCTTTTGTATCTGCAAACTGTGTGACTATTATTGCCACTTGTATGAAGTAATACAAGACCTTCTATATCAAACCTGTGACTCCTGTGTTTTCATCGCACCCAAGCACAAGACACTATATGAACTGTACTCCTTACATTACACATACAGTCTAGATCACGTGAGGTCATCATTGCCCTCTACTCCTCTTTGGTCAGACCTCATCTGGAATATGGTGTCCAGTTTTGGGCACCACATTTAAAAAAAAAAACAACAAACTGGAGCAAGTTTAGAGAAGAGCAACCAGAATGGTGACCGGTCTGCAAACCATGTCCTATGAGGAACGATTACAGACCATGAACTATGAACTCCAAATGAATCATGACGTGTGGCTCCTCCCCCCAGCTTGTCTTGCCTGCAAGTAACCAAGTGCAATGTAAGTTTTTCACCTTTAACCCTGTTTTATTTTAAATTGCATTGTACATAATCGTATTGTCTCAGCTTGTTACATCTTTTTATACTGTATAAACACTGCCTGCAATTTTAGGAATAAACCTATAAAATTATTAGTTTGGTTCTCCTGCTCTATAAACGAATTTGCACGTGCCTGAAGTATCTACGCTACTGTTTTGGGGTTGCTACGGACCCTCTTGATAAATTGTTCATTAAGTAAATCGTAGCTGGTGGCAGTTAAAAATAAGGGGTGTAAAGTGTTGACCTATTGGGTGGCGGTGGCAGTGACGGAGCGGGTTTTATAAGTGTATTGCCTGGCTGCGGCCCGGAGTAATTATAATTCCCTCACTGCAGCGTGCCCAATAGCCAGCACACATCCAAGCGGCCCGTCTGGCGACTAATTATCCTAGGTGCAGTTCCCTGACTGACCTGAAGGTAAGGGGGCGCCAGAGAGCTGCAAGTTCCTAAGTGGAAGTGGGATAATTATAAATCCCTGCAGATTATTCCTGACACATTGGGTCGGACGGCAGCAGCCGTCGTGTGTGTGCCGTTTTCATCACATTTGTGGCAACGGAGGGATCACAAGCCGTGATATCCCGGGCTACCGTGTGATGGACCTTGTGCCGTTCATCACACCTCGGCTGAAACACGGACATTGCCAGACCCCAGGAGGGGAGAGGAAATGTTGCCATGGACTTAAGGACTGCAACACGGGACCCACTGACAGTGAGGTGGGCACAGGACTGTGCGAATGCCCTGCCGAAGGGATTACATGCATCCAGATTCCGGCGAGTGAGTCTTCACTACCTCTGCTTGTGAACTGTGGCTGATACCGTGGCTGCTGCTGTGGCTGATACCGAGACGGCCGTAAATAAGATAGGGAAAGAGCAGGAAGTTTCTACTATATTCTCTTCTATTACTTTGTTTACTTCATCTATATTACAAAAACATAAAATAAAAGTTATCCCTGCTGGATCATAGCTGTGGCCCTGGATTTTGATTGCTTGGACTACGGTGGCTGAGAAGAAGAGGTAACTAGTGAGGAAATCTGAGTCCGTCCTATGTTTCATGTACAGGGGGCCGGGGAGTCTGCGGACCTTTCATACAAAGTCAAGGGGGGGAATGAACAGAGCTAGCACTAGCCTTTCAATCAGTTCATCCACACGAGGCATTAGATATGTGTCCAACATAGAGACCTCATTCTGATTCCATTAGTAATTGCAAAAACTCTTCTATCACTCCCAGATTTAGCATCCATTTAACCTCTTTCAAGATCACCTCATCGGCTGGTTTCTGGAATCCGATAGAGTATCAGGTAGATGCAAAAATGAGGCTCTGTGAGTACCTCATGCTTTATGACCTCAGTGAGACCTGGAAATTGTGAGAACTGGTCTTTATTTTGATGCAACAGCTCCAGACACTGCTTTTTCTGGGAGAGAGACTAGGTTTTCGCCACCTTAAATGCATCTGCGTTAACTTCGGACTTGGCCACCAGACAAGGAGCTTTCACAGGTTCCCAATCCTGCCATGGTATAACCAATTTCACATGGTAAACCTGGTAAGGCTTCCTCTTCCTTGGTTGGTGAACTTTATAGTTGACTTCACCAACTTTTCCCTCCACTTCATAGGGACCTCGGCACTTAGCCAGGAGTTTGCTCTCCACTGTTGGCAGCAAAACAAGTACCCGATCTCTAGGGTTGAACCGTCTCACTCTGACTGACCGTTTAAACACCCTTGACTGTGCATCATCTGCCTTGAGGAGGTGTCCCTTCAGAATGGGCATCAAGTTGGCTATCCATCACACTTATCTATGGTGTGGTTTCAGCTATCGCTACATCCAATAGTCCCCGAGGATGTCAGCTGTAGAGCAGTTCAAATGAGGACGCTTTGGGAATTTCCATGATGGAGAACAACGGATAAAGAAGTAGACAGTCCCAGCAATCCTTTCTCTACTGCTTTTTTCAACATGGCCTTCAAAGTTTTGTTAAACCTCTCTGCCAGTCTATCCATCTCGGGATGGTAAATCGAGGTACTAAGTTGTGAAATTTCCAGCGTCTTACAGGATTCTCTCATCACCTTCACCATGAACAGTTTCCCTTGATCCATGAGTGTCTCCTTGGGCAGACCAGTTCACGAGAAGATATGGAGCAGCTCCAGAGCAATACATTTAGCGGAGTAGTTTCTTAATGTTGTCGCCTCCGGTTACCGTGTAGCATAATCTATGAGCACCAATATATATTGATGCCATCTAGCAGTTTTCACCATATCCATCGCTATACACTCAAACGGGACCTCGATGATGGGCAATGGTACTAAGGGACTGTGGAAGTGGGCCACCGGGGAGGTTAGCTCACAGGTGGGACAGGACCAACAATAGCTCACGATATCTTTGTAGAATCTCTAGAAGATCCTTTCATTAATCTTCTCTACTCTCAGGTGACCACCAAACACATGAGAATGAGCAATATCTAAACATCCTGCATCTGTAAAGGTACTGCCACACTAAGCTATCCCGCTAGCGATCTCGTTAGCGTTGCATACTAATGAGATCGCTAGCGGGATTGTTTCTATATCGCTAAATGCTGCCGCATTTAGCGATATAGTTAACGACGCTATCGCCGTTAGCGATCTTCTTAACGACTTTAGCGGTACAAAAGTACCGCTAAATCGCTAAGAAAAGGTGCCACACAGCGATAAGATACTTACCCAGCGGGAGCGCCAGCGATGAAATAGGGTCCGGAGCGATTCCAGCGACGAGCGAGATCACAGCAGGAAGCTCGTCGCTGGCAGCTGCCGCACTGAACAATATCGCTAACGGGATCGCTAAATAGTGACGTTTTTTAGCGATCCCGTTAGCGATATTGTTTAGTGTGGCATACCCTTAAGGCCCTGACACCAGTAATTTCCCTATCACCTCATCCTTTTGCTTTGTCACATGTTATAACAAATCCCCATTCATGTCAAAGTGAGGTAGCCGAATGTTGGCTCTCAGCTCCTGAGTAACCCCATTCAACACTGTCATATTCTCAGGACCACCCTTCAGAGTAAGTTCCCTGGGTTGGGCTGTTCCAATGTTTCCCTTGGACACCTCCATCTCAAGGATGTTGGTTTCAGAGGATGGTGCCTCATCACCAACAAGCACACAAGTTTGGTTGCGACCTCGTTATCAGCCAAGCTACTAGGTGACATTGATTTCCCCCATAGGTCCCAAAACAATGGATAATCCCTTCCAACAATTACTGGGTGCAACAAGTCCTTGACCACTCCCACCGCATGGCACGTGATACCTCAGTCAGTTCTTTTGTCGACTCAGGTCACAGGATTCCCATTGGATATACCTGACGCCTACCACTGTCAAGGTAAAATATATCTTTCTACCTTTATATTTTTATATGTGTTTTGCTATTTTTATACCTTTATATTCATATGTTTATATGTGCTTTGATACTACAGATAAACACAACGTTTTTCCTTGATGAGTATTGTATTAGAAATGAAACTTATTCTAAGATGTTAGTACCAGCTAGTGCCTGTCTCCGAGAAGTGCAGTGGTGTCTGTCTCCACCTTGTGTCCTACCACTGTACTACACTAACTATCTAATAACTTGAACTGGATCCACTAAAATGCCCCCACCTTTGGGGAACTGAGAAACCACGTGATATACAAGAAAAGCAGAATCGATTCTCAGGAAATGAAACTTAAGGATGACACGATGAAAGGAGGATTTAGAAGAAGATCTAAGGACCAATTAGAGATGGCCAGATGCTGGACATGTACATATATGGACATATACAGCTTACCTCCTCGCCCCCATCCATCTCTTACTCCACCCTGACATCCTGTGTAGATAATCTTATGTATGTGAAAATAAAGAACAGTTCTTGCTGGATTTGGTGCCTGCTAGTAGCCTCTTGAGCATGCACTGAGATTGAACCAGAAACTTTTTCTGACTCTTTCTTATACTGGTACCACATGCTCATGGACTGAATTCGGAGTGACTGGAGGACGAGTGGTTTGTCGATACGACCCCGACACCACCTTCCCAGTGACAAGCAGATGTGGGATGGTGGCCCTTATCAGGGTGACCAAACTCCCGGAGTCCAGTCAGATGTTACCCATTTACAGTCACCTGGCACACCTGAGGCCCCTTGCCAGGTTGAGGAACAATTCTGCAGGCAGGGTAGGCAAAGTAGGAGCAGCGTCGGACTATGCTGCAGTCCATCGGCTCTGAGGTCACAGGGAAATGGGTGGCTGTATGGCCTGGGGCATGACTCTTCCAAGAGGCAATAGCAGTGACTCAGATGCCTCCTGAAACTTTAGGCACCCCACCTGTGCAGTTTTTCCCCGTCTTTTAGGTGGCAGTCCCTGTGATGAAACGAGCACACGGTCCGCCACACGGTAGCCCGGGGTATCACGGCTTGTGATCCCTCCGTGCCGCAAATGTGACGAAAACGCGCACACACACGACGGCTGCTGCCGTCCGACCCAGTAAACTGCAGGGATTTATAATTATCCCACTTCCACTTAGGAACTTGCAGCTCTCTGGCGCCCCCCTTACCCTCAGGTCAGTCAGGGAACTGCACCTAGGATAATCAGTCGCCAGACGGGTCACTTGGATGTGTGCTGGCTATTGGGCACGCTGCAGTGAGGGAATTATAATTACTCCGGGCCGCGGCCAGGCAATACACTTATAAAACCCGCTCCGTCACTGCCAACGCCACCCCATAGGTCAACACTTTACACCCCGTCTTTTAAGCTGCCAACAGCTACGATTTACTTGGAACAATTTATCAAGAGGGTCCGCAGCAACCCCAAAACAGTAGCGTAGTACTTCAGGCACGTGCAAATTCGTTTATAGAGCAGGAGAAACAAACTAATAATTTTATAGGTTTATTCCTTAAAAAACAGGCAGTGCTTATACATAATAAAAAGAAGGAACAAACTGAGACAATATCGTTATGTACAAATGCAGTTATAAAATAAAATAGGATTAAAGATGAAAATCACTCACATGGTAGTTACAGGCAAGACTGGCTGGGGAGGAGCCACACGTCATAGTTCATTTGCAGATCTCTTAGTCAGGATATCACAGCATGGACTGACTAAGGGGGGGGCTCACCACAGGACTTATACCTGGGGCTGCTGACCTCACAAAAGGGGATGGTTTTTCTGGCCACCTCCCCAGGGATGAAAGGTATGATTTGAGCTCTGAAATGTCATAAGGACCATAACTCAGCGGGGAACTCTAGCAGAATAATGGCAGACCTATCAATGATCTTACTTTAAAATTACAGTTCAAATGAGCCCAAACTTGGATGAGATAGTTCATAGGGCATCTGAGAATTCCATTTCTCGGGTTCTGTTGGAGTTACGGGTTCACCAGTACCACGGGAACGATGCCCGTCGGCGCATGGTTCAACACAGTGACTTTCATGTTTCTGACACAAATTCCCACCGTGTTATCACCAAAAGGAATGAATCCTCATAATGGCTGCTACAGAAGGAGAGCACATGTGAAGACAATGGCGACCCCCTACGGTGAGGCGGGAAACTCCAGTGCTGGGAGCTCAGATTACACTGAGCCTTACTTATGCTGGGAGGGGGAAGGGAAGCGCGCTATACACAAGCTGCTAAATGTAGTAGATGTCATCACACCTCCCGGAGGCATGACCTCTCGGTAATCCGCCATGCGCACCTCAGCAGGTTCGCACGTCGTGACAACCCATCAGCATTCCCATGATCACTGCCTTTCTTGTGTTGTACGGCAAAATCATACTGCTGCAGGGCAAGGCTCCAGCGTAGCAACCTACCATTGGTTCCGGACACTGTTGCAGCCAGCTCAGAGGGTTGTGGTCGGTGACCACCTTGAAGGTGCGCCCGTACAGTTAGGGCTGCAAACGTTGTAGTGCCCAGACCATGGCCAGGCACTCCTTCTCGATGGTGGAGTATGCCACTTCCCTCGGCAGAAGTTTCCGGCTCAGGTACAACACGGGTGCTCCTGGTTCCCCGAGTCAACCTGGCTGAGTACAGCACCGAGGCCAAATTCGCTGGCGTCAGTCTGTACCAGGAATGGCCGACTGCTGTCGACGGCTTTCAACACTGGAGAGCTGCACAAGGCTGTTTTCAAAGCTCGGAATGCCGCCTCACAGCCATCTGTCCAGCTGACTGTTTGGGGTAGGCCGCCCTTGGTGAGGTCCGTCAAGGGTTTTGCAATGGCGCTATAGTTCGGTACGAAACGCCTATAGTACCCTGCAGTGCCCAGGAAGGACTTCACCTGCTTTTCGGTCCTGGGGGTGGGCCAGGACACGATCGCGTCCACTTTCTCGGGCTCTGGACTCATGGAACCCCACCTACCCGGTGCCCCAGGTAGTGGACCTCCCTCATGCCCATCTGGCATTTTCCCGGCTTGATGGTCAGACCTGCCTGGTGAATACGCTTGAGCACCTCCTGGAGATGCTGAAGGTGTTCCTCCCAGGTGGAACTGAAGACGGCAATGTCGTCCAGGTACGCCACAGCGTACTCCTCCAGTCCCTGAAGCAGGTGGTTGACCATCCGCTGGAAAGTGGCAGGGGCATTCTTCATGCCGAAAGGCATGACCGTGGACTCGTACAGTCCAAAAGGGGTGATAAAGGCGGATTTCTCCTGCGCCTCAGGGCTCAGGGGAATCTGCCAGTATCCCCGGCTTAAATCCATGATGGATATGTACTTGGCATTCGCCAACTGCTCCAGCAGATCCTCGATGCGTGGCATTGGGTGCGTGTTATGTTTCGGTAGCTGAGGAGTGCAGGTAAAAAAAGCAATACACCAGAGCAGTTGGAATCTATGAGATTGCAGTACCCTGACTAACCACCACAACTAGAGGCAGCCGTGGAGCGTTCCTACGTTGGTCCTAGACGCCTCGTCACAGCCTGAGAAACTAACTACACCTAAAGATAGAAATAGGAAAGCTATCTGCCCCTGAGCAGAACCCCAAAGATAATAGAAAGCCCCCAAACAAGTAATGGCGGTTAGACAAGATGAAATACAGACACAGAAAGAAAATAGTATGAGCAAACGCTGGGGCCCAAACTAACTAAATAGAAAAGGATAGGAAGGGTACTTACTGCAATCCCAGAAAACCCTGAAAAGCACCAACTCTACTAATTTCAAAAACACCTGAGATCACACAACCTCTACCACCTAAATTAGTTCTCTGGTGTAACAAAATCAAAACAGCAGCCACTGAAAAAACTGGAAAAAGCAAAAGTACAAACATCAGTGGCTGAACTAAACTGAGAGGGCAAAAGCCCCCGGAGGGGACCCTGAAGGCCCCCACAGAAGTACAGGACAAAATGCAAAAATATAGCAAAAAAAACAAAAAGAATAAAATGTCTTATCTGTTAGCAGGAGATGCAGACACGACACAGCAGGCTACAAGGGAAACAGGAATGAAGGATTCAGACCAGAACAATTGATCACCGGCAACCCTGATGGGAAGGTGACTCCCTTATATAAGACCAGTCAGTAACACCTGATTCCCAGTCCTCACAATCTTCACTGGACAGACCAGCACCGCTTGTAACCACCAGAGGGAGCCTCTGCTCAGAACTCATCTCAAACCCATTCACAACAGGTGCGCATCAGAGGTAGTGATGGCGTTGAGCCCCCTGTAGTCCACGCAGAACCGGGTGGTCCGATCCTTTTTGGGCACGAGAACTACAGGTGAGGCCCACGCGCTTTTGGACGGCCGGATCACCCCCAGCTGCAACATCTCGTGGATCTCCTGGCGCATAATCTGCTGCACCACCTCAGAGATCCGATAAGGTGTCCGCTGTAACGGGGCGTGATTCCCGGTGTCCACCTCATGGACTGCCAACTTGGTCCTTCCGGGTCGGTTAGTGGACACGGCCCGAAAGGATTCCAGAGTGGTCAGCAACTGCAACCGCTGGGAGGCGGTTAGCGAGGCATTTACCTCCATGTCCTCAATGGACCCCTTGGCCTGGGCTTGGGCCAGCATGTCCAGGAGGGGATCCTCCTCCCCGTCCTCGGGCAGACCGGTAGGACGCAGGCTTCACGTTCGTGATGGGCCTTCATCATGTTGACGTGAAAGGCCTTGCGTCTACCCCGAGTGTGGTCAAGCGTGACCACGTAGGTGACTGGGTTGAGCCGTTGGTGCACGACGTACGGGCCTTCCCAGGCTGCCTGAAGCTTATCCTTTGGTACGGGAACCAGCACCCACACCTTTTGACCCACCTGATAGGTCCGCTCCCGGGCGTTCTGGTCGTACCAGTGCTTCTGGTCAGCCTGAGCCTGCGTCATGTTGTCATGCACCAACTGCGTCAAGGTCTGCATCTTGTCGCGGAAGCTCATGACATAATCCACGATGGACACTTCCGTGGGGTTTGGCTCATCTTCCCAGGATTCTCTTATCAACCCAAGGGGTCCCCGGACTCGCCTGCCATACAGGAGCTCGAAGGGGGAGAACCCCGTCGAGGCCTGCGGGACTTCTCTGTAGGCAAACAGCAGGTGTGGGAGGTACCGCTCCCAATCGCGTCCCTGGGTCTCAACCAGCATGCGGAGCATCTGTTTGAGGGTACCGTTAAAGCGTTCACACAAACCATTGGTCTGTGGGTGATACGCACTCGATACCATACGCGTCACCTGCATTTTGCTGCAGAGAGCCTTCATTAGGCGAGACATAAATTGGGTCCCTCGATCGGTAAGCATCTCCCTGGGAAATCCTACCCGTGAAAAGATGGTCACCAGTGCATCCGCCACCTTATCTGCCTTAGTTGAGGACAGAGCTACTGCCTCCGGGTACCGGGTAGCGTAGTCTACCACAGTAAGGATGTATTGCTTTCCAGAGCGGCTGGGGACGGCCAGCGGGCCCACGATGTCCACCGCGATCCTCTGGAAAGGCTCCTCTATCACTGGCAACGGGATCAGGGGAGCCTTAAGAGCAGGCCCCGCCTTCCCCACTCTTTGACAGGTGATACAGGAGCGGCAGTAGTTAGTCACATCTGTCCCCATCTTGGGCCAATAGAAGTGTTGAGACAGCCGTGCCTTAGTTTTGCTGATCCCCAAGTGTCCAGCGAGTGGAATCTCATGGGCAATCCTCAACAACTCACCTCGGAACTGGTGCGGGACGACCAGCTGTTTTTCCCTCAACCACTCCTTTTGGGACTCTCCGGGTACCGTCTCCCGGTACAACCTTCCTCGTTCCCAGAACACCCTCTCCTTATCCGTCACGGAGGTGGGCGTCTCGGCGAGGTGCCTCAAGTTCTCCAGGCTCGCATCTGAGTGCAGAGCGGCCTGGAACTCCTGGCTGGAGGCAGCCAGAAGTGACGTCAGGGTTCCTTCCTCACTGGGACCCTCTGGGACCGGCTCTGGGTCCACCTCTGGTTCAGTCTCTCCTGTAGCGGAGGAGGGTCCAGATGGCAGGGAGCTACCTGCGATCCGGGCACTCTGACTGCGGGTGACAGCAGCTACATATGCAGTCTCCCCGGGGAATTCTATAGACCCATCAGCCTGCGCTGCTATGGGCTCTACCTCCCCATCCACCCCCAACACTTCAGGAGCCGTGCTACTTATGGGCCAGTTACCTTCCTCGGTGGCACTGGTCAGTGTCATGGCGTCACCTTCCTCACGGTTCCCATGCACCTCCCCATTTCCTTGAGCACTGTCGCTTGCTCCTGCTAGGGGTTCCTCAGCCGTCTCACTCCGCAGAGCGACGTGGCTGAACGCTCCTGTACCTGTGGACACATCTACCACTTCAGAGAAAGGGTTAACAGGTTCAGATATCACAGATACATCACTATCAACAGCATTCCTAGGGAAAGAAAGGTTATCAGTTGCATAATCACTTCGCAAAGCATTGGCAGGTAACACAATCAGTTTCCCATCATCATCAACTTCAACATCATGGTTAACGTTAACCTTATCATCAGATTGGGAAGGGGTGTCAGGGACATAGTACGCCACCATCCTCCCCAGATCAGTCCCCAATAAAACATCAGTGGGCAGGTTTTCGGACACCCCCACTTCCTTCACCCGCTCCCGGCACCCCAGTCAATGAAAACTCGGGCTATCGGTAAGGGGTAGTGGACGCCCCCAATCCCAGTGACAGTTAAGGTTTTCCCCGGAATCAACTCTTCAGGGGCCGCCAGTTCGGGTCGGATGAGGGTTCGTTCAGCCCCGGTGTCCTTGAGGCCTGTAGCAAGACGGGCCCCCACGCGGACGGGCTGCACGTTGTCATCAACCCTCCCCACCACACCACCCACCAAAAGAACAGAGGCGTTGGGCCCGGAGGCCTTGGCTGGGGGTTCTTCTGCCTCTCCGGACAGGTGGCGCTGATGTGTCCAGTCCGTTTACAGGAGAAACACTGGCGGGGGGTCTGATGTAGGCCTGGCGCTGGCAAAGGGGATAGTGCCTCCAGAGGGACGACTGGCAGGGGCACTGGGGTTGGTTGCAGGCTTACCCCCTCCCCAGCGGGGGGTGACGGGCTTCCGCATCTCGGGTTTCCGGTTGGCCTCATAGCTGTCGGCGATACGTGCTGTTGTGACCGCGTCCTCCGGTTCTCGGTCCAGGATGAACTGTCGGACCTCAGCTGGGCACAGATGCAGGAACTGGTCTTTGATCATCAGGTCTTTCAGCTCCACAAAGGTGTCAACTGACAGTCCATGGATCCACTGGTCAAAGTGGTTCCTGAGTCCTTGCACCACATCACTATAACTGTCGTGTGGGCCACGTTGGAGGCTCCGGAACTTCTTTCGGTATACCTCAGGGGTTAGCTGGTACTTGGCAATCAGGGCCTGCTTGATGGCCTCATAGTCACTGTCTTGATCGGACGTGAGGGAAGCAAACGCCTCCAAAGCTTTGCCCTTTAGCCCGGGGGTCAAGTACCTGGCCCATTGGTCGGCAGGCAGCCGGTACTGTCTGCAGACTTTCTCAAAGGCCCGCAGAAAAGTGTCCAAGTCTCCGTCCTTTTCCAGCACGGGAAAGTGCTCCGGCCGGGGCTTCGGACTCTGAGAGCTTGTGGGTGTACCGCTCTGGGCTGTGGAGGGCATTGCCCCTTGTCTGAGCAGCTCCAGTTCATGGGCTCTCTGCGCTTGGGCTTCCCGCTCAGCTCGGGCTCTCTCAGCCTCTCGCTGTTTGGCCTCTCGCTGCTCGGCTCTCTCTTGAGCTTGCTGGATCAGCCTCAGGCGTTCTTCCCGGTTGTCAGTGGGGAGTCCCTCCAGGGCCGCCTGCAGGTAAGGGTCCAACCCGCCCTGGGTGTAAGCATGCAGGGTTTGGGCCTCTGCTGCAGCACCACCTTGGCTGGGGCCGGCTCCTGCGCCCGCCTCGCTCTCAGCGTGGTCCCGTGCCATCAGGGCCTGGATCACTTCGGCCTTGGTTTGGGCCATGGGGACAATCTCCCTCCACTCGCACATGGCAAGAAGAGCTTCCTTGCTATTCCGATTATACCAGTCGTATCCCCTCGTAGCCATGGTTGCCAAATAAAAGATAGGATAGAAAAACCAAAGAGAAGGGAGGGGTAACCGCAAGTACACACAATTATCTCAGGACTAATAAACACTGAGCTTGTTCTCCAAAACTTTAGATGCAGGGTCCCTGAAGAACCGTGCAAGTTTTTTAGTGAGAGGAATGATTGCTCAGACCAGATCACTAATGCTCTATAATCCCACCGCTCTGCCACCACATGAGATGAAACGAGCACACGGTCCGCCACACGGTAGCCCGGGGTATCACGGCTTGTGATCCCTCCGTGCCGCAAATGTGACGAAAACGCGCACACACACGACGGCTGCTGTCGTCCGACCCAGTAAACTGCAGGGATTTATAATTATCCCACTTCCACTTAGGAACTTGCAGCTCTCTGGCACCCCCTTACCCTCAGGTCAGTCAGGGAACTGCACCTAGGATAATCAGTCGCCAGACGGGTCACTTGGATGTGTGCTGGCTATTGGGCACGCTGCAGTGAGGGAATTATAATTACTCCGGGCCGCGGCCAGGCAATACACTTATAAAACCCGCTCCGTCACTGCCAACGCCACCCCATAGGTCAACACTTTACACCCCGTCTTTTAAGCTGCCAACAGCTACGATTTACTTGGAACAATTTATCAAGAGGGTCCGCAGCAACCCCAAAACAGTAGCGTAGTACTTCAGGCACGTGCAAATTCGTTTATAGAGCAGGAGAAACAAACTAATAATTTTATAGGTTTATTCCTTAAAAAACAGGCAGTGCTTATACAATATAAAAAGAAGGAACAAACTGAGACAATATCATTATGTACAAATGCAGTTATAAAATAAAATAGGATTAAAGATGAAAATCACTCACATGGTAGTTACAGGCAAGACTGGCTGGGGGAGGAGCCCCACGTCATAGTTCATTTGCAGATCTCTTAGTCAGGATATCACAGCATGGACTGACTAAGGGGGGGGGGGGCTCACCACAGGACTTATACCTGGGGCTGCTGACCTCACAAAAGGGGATGGTTTTTCTGGCCACCTCCCCAGGGATGAAAGGTATGATTTGAGCTCTGAAATGTCATAAGGACCATAACTCAGCGGGGAACTCTAGCAGAATAATGGCAGACCTATCAATGATCTTACTTTAAAATGACAGTTCAAATGAGCCCAAACTTGGATGAGATAGTTCATAGGGCATCTGAGAATTCCATTTCTAGGGTTCTGTTGGAGTTACGGGTTCACCAGTACCACGGGAACGATGCCCGTCGGCGCATGGTTCAACACAGTGACTTTCATGTTTCTGACACAAATTCCCACCGTGTTATCACCAAAAGGAATGAATCCTCATAATGGCTGCTATAGAAGGAGAGCACATGTGAAGACAATGGCGACCCCCTACGGTGAGGCGGGAAACTCCAGTGCTGGGAGCTCAGATTACACTGAGCCTTACTTATGCTGGGAGGGGGAAGGGAAGCGCGCTATACACAAGCTGCTAAATGTAGTAGATGTCATCACAGTCCCCCTTTGGGAACTACAGAAAGGTGACCTTATCTCCCCTTGACTACCTAGGGAATGCTCGACCACCTGGTACCTCTCCAATAGGCCCACCAGGTCATCTGCATTTTGGGGATCTGCCTGGGCAACCCAGGACTAAACCGACTGAGAGTGGATAAACTGATCCATTAACACTCTGTCCACCATCTGGTTTGGGGAACAAGTCTCTGGATGCAGCTACTTCTGCACCAAGTACAGGAAGTCAAATATCTGTGACCCGAGAGGTTTGTTCCTGTGATATTCCAAGAGGTGCACCTGTTGTGCTCTGACTACCAGGGTTGCACCCTGACGAGCCAAGATCTTTGCCTTAAGTTTGCCATATTCCTTGGAGTTATAAAAGGCCAGATCCAAATACATCTTTTGTGGTTACCCAGTCAAATATGGCGCCAGAACCTCTGACCACTGCTCTGGAAGCATCTTTCCCGGTCCTCCACCCTCTCGACATCATCACCTGGAGTCATTTTCTGCAACACCCCGTTTACCTCACCTGGGTCTTGTCACCTCGGCTTGGGGAAGGTGCCATCTCTGTGGCTCTGACTGACTTGGTTTCAAGTGCCTTCTGCTGTTGCATCAGGAGTCTGTTGGTCTCCTCCTGTTGGATATTGGTCTGGACCAGTTGCTTGACAAGTTCCTCCATTTTGTCTGACCTTGCTTGTACTGCTGCAGAGGCCCTTACCCAAGACCTACAGAATCCTCACAATCACTTGTTTTCCTTGAGATTTGCTGCCCGAATTTGCAACACCAATTGTAGGGGATCAGCTCTCTGGTTCAAAACAAATGTCCATAAACCGTCCAGGTTAACAAAACAGTCTTTTCTGGCACCAAGGGATAAAAGTAAATAGACCATTTAGAGGCACGGACTCACCCGATCAAAGACACTCACAGCTGGTTAGGATCTGACTAATACCAAGTGTTTCCAACTCTACTCCCGACACTGAATGAGGCAGCAATTGTCTTGGAGTTGGTGGTAAGGGAACGGCCAATCTCTGCCAGCTCTAGCTGCTCCTTAAATCCGGACCCAAAATCTGGGCCCATTAAAAACACCTCTCAGCACTAAATGTGCTGGAGCATGCTATTCCGGGTCCTACATCACCAAGGTTTCCCATCTTGGTGACACGTACCTCCCACCCAGGACTTGTCCAGCTGCCATCTTACAAGGGTTTATGGTTTATTTTGTAACCTTGACTTCACATTCTTGATTTCTAGCTCTGATCTTTCTTGTATTGATGACAGGTTTGTGTATTCTTCATCCTTCTTACTCTTGGTGGGGGGTAGACTATGTGCCACCCTTTTGACCTTGGCGTGTCTGTGTAGTTTCCGCCTTTGCCTTCTATTATCTGTGCCCATGGTGTTACAGTTTTCTGTTGACACGTCTAAGCCTCATTCTCATGTTGGACGTTCTTGGACTTGTGTGCCAGTAACTGTTGACTCGGTTGACATGACATCTACGTTGCTTGCTTTTCCAGTGTGGGTGATGGCGTCTGCTGGTGTGAAGGCTGAACTGACCTGCTCCATCTGCATGGACATTTATTCCGATCCCATTAACTTGCCTTGTGGACACAATTTCTGTCAAAAATGCATCACCAAGGCCTGGAAGCATCCGCCTGAGGAAGAGTACAAGTGTCCAGAATGTGTGAAGAGGTACAAGAGAAGACCTTCTCTGAAGAAGAATCTTAAGCTACGAAACATTGCTGACGCTTTCCTCCTGACTCACAAGGAATCTGAAGACACTGGGACCCGATGCAGCTTCTGCCTCCACAGTTACGTCCCTGCCATCAAGTCCTGTCTGCACTGTGCAGCTTCTCTCTGTGAGAATCATCTGACCACCCATAGCCGGTCACCAGAACACATCATCATCGAGCCCAGTCCGTACCTCGTGAACAAAAAATGTCCCATCCATAAGAGGATTCTGGAATATTACTGCAAGGACGATGATTGTTGCATTTGTGCCACCTGCAAGGTCAATAGAAAACACAGAGGACATCAAGTCATGGCTGCGTTGGAAGCCACAAAGAAGAAGAAGAAAAAATGCAAACAAATTCTGAAGAATCTGGCCAAGAAACACAACGAGACGAAGAAAAGAATCAAAGGTCTATTAGAAGAAAAGGAAAAAGTGACCGAGAGGGCAGCTGCAGAAACCGAGAGAGTCGCTGCCCTCTTCCGAGACATCAGGAACCACCTGGATGACCTGGAGAAGAAGGTCCTGAGCATGGTTTACAGCTGGGAGCAGAAGGCATCACTCCCTGTCTCGGGACTGATCCAACGACTGGAGATCAACAGGAACGAGTTCTCCAGGAGAATGGGCCACATCCAGGAGCTGTGTAACATGGCCGATCCCATAAATGTCCTACAAGAAAAGGAGTCAGGAGATGACAGCTTTGCTGATGTAGGAGGTAACGAAGAGAAGGATGAAGAGATGTTCCACCATGTGGGTGAGCTGGACGGGTTCGTGATCTCAATGGAAATACACAGCGACTTAACGGGCATTATGAGGGCCGTGCAGAGACGGATACATGATGGAGATAGGGGCAGTAAGGACAGAGGACGACCACAGCAGAGACGTCTACCCCCCGAGCTGTGACAAGAAGAGGAGGAAACCCTAATATAGGAGGGTGAGGGTCTCACAGCATCATACAGATACAGGGGCAGTAAGGACTGAGGACGACCACATAAGAGAAGTCTCACCCGGAAGAGTCACCAGAAGAAGAGGCGGCATCCCCAATATAGGGGGGTGCGGGGCGCACAGCATCATACAGATACCGGGGCAGTAAGGACTGAGGACGACCACATAAGAGAAGTCTCACCCGGAAGAGTCACCAGAAGAAGAGGCGGCATCCCCAATATAAGGGGGTGCGGGGCGTACAGCATCATACAGATATAGGGCAGTAAGGACTGAGGACGACCACATAAGAGAAGTCTCCCAGAAGAGGCGGCATCCCCAATATAGGGGGGTGCAGGGCACACAGCATCATACAGATACCGGGGCAGTAAGGACTGAAGACGACCACATAAGAGAAGTCTCACCCGGAAGAGTCACCAGAAGAAGAGGCGGCATCCCCAATATAAGGGGGTGCGGGGCGTACAGCATCATACAGATACCGGGGCAGTAAGGACTGAAGACGACCACATAAGAGAAGTCTCAGCCGGAAGAATCGGCATCCCCAATATAGGGGAGTGCGGGGCGTACAGCATCATACAGATACAGGGGCAGTAAGGACTGAGGACGACCACATAAGAGAAGTCTCACCCAGAAGAGTCACCAGAAGAAGAGGCGGCATCCCCAATATAGGGGGGTGCAGGGCGCACAGCATCATACAGATACAGGGGCAGTAAGGACTGAGGACGACCACATAAGAGAAGTCTCACCCAGAAGAGTCACCAGAAGAAGAGGCGGCATCCCCAATATAGGGGGCTGCGGGGCGTACAGCATCATACAGATATGGGGCAGTAAGAACTGAGGACGACCACATAAGAGAAGTCTCAGCCGGAAGAGTCACCAGAAGAAGAGGCGGCATCCCCAATATAGGGGAGTGCGGGGCGTACAGCATCATACAGATACCGGGGCAGTAAGGACTGTGGACGACCACATAAGAGAAGTCTGACCCAGAAGAGTCACCAGAAGAAGAGGCGGCATCCCCAATATAAGGGGGTGCGGGGCGTACAGCATCATACAGATACCGGGGCAGTAAGGACTGAGGATGACCACATAAGAGAAGTCTCACCCGGAAGATTCACCAGAAGAGGCGGCATCCCCAATATAAGGGGTGCGGGGCGTACAGCATCATACAGATACAGGGGCAGTAAGGACTGAGGACGACCACATAAGAGAAGTCTCACCCAGAAGAGTCACCAGAAGAAGAGGCGGCATCCCCAATATAAGGGGGTGCGGGGCGTACAGCATCATACAGATACCGGGGCAGAGTCTTATGTTTCGAGTTATAATTGACCTCATGTCTCACTGGTGGTGAGATCTATGGGATCTATGGATTCCCGAGCACCTCATCCCCATGTAATAAAGGATTTGTCTCCTTACA
>JARQOD010000003.1:1944674-2070178 GCA_033576555.1 Oophaga sylvatica | reverse complement strand
GAGATTCCATTTGCTGGACACTGGGATTAGCAAAACTAAGGCAGGCTGTCTAACACTTCTAGGGCCCCAAAGATGGGGCAGATGTGACTAACTATGCCGTCCTTATCCCCTGTCAAAAGGGGGGAAGGGGGGGCCCTGCCTTAAGGCTCCCCTACCCCGTTGCCAGTGATAGAGGAGCCTTTCCAGAGGATCGCGGTGGCCTTTGGGGGCCGCGGGCCCGCCCCAGCGCCTGGAAAGCAAAAAACCCCTGACTTGGTAGCACCTCCGGTCCCCGGAGGGGGTAGCTCTGCCTAAATAGGGCAATAAGGGGGAAGATCCGGTGACCATTTTTCACGGGTGGATTTCCAGGGAGATGCTTACCGATCAAGGGCCCCAAATTTATGTCCCCCTAATAAAGGGGCTCTCGCAGAAAAATTGCGGGTGACGCTTTGGGTATCGATGCGTATCCCCACAGCCTGGTTTGTGTAGCGTTTAACGGTACCCCAAAAGATCTCCGCAGCGGGTTTGAGACCCGGGGGACGCGTTTGGGACGGACCTCCCACACCTCATTTCCCTAAGAGAAGTCCTGCAGGCCCGAGGGGGTTTCTCCCCCTTCGACTCCTGTAGGTGGGCGAGCCCGGGGACCCCTTGGGTTATAAGAGAATCCGGGGAAGAGGGCCCAAAACCCCCGGGAAGTGTCCATCGTGGTTTTGTCATGCGCTTCCCGCGACAGATGCAACCTTGCGCATTTGGTGCATGAAACGACCAGGCTCAGGCTGCCAAACCCCTGGTACGACCAGAACCCCCCGGGAGCGGACCTCCCAGGTGGGAAAAAAGGGTGTGGGTGTGGTCCCCGTACCAAAGGATAAGTTCGGGCAGCCTGGGAACCCCGTACGTCGTGCCCAACAGCTCAACCACCCACCTACGTGTCACGTTGCCCACATGGGGTGGGAAAGGGCCCTTTTCACGTCAACAGATGAAGGCCCCCCGAACGTAAAGCCTCGTCCTACCGGGTTGCAATTGCCGAGGACGGGGGAAAAGGATCCCCTCCCAGACTGCTGGGCCCAAACTAATGCCCAAAGGGTCCATTGAGGACATGGAGGTAAATGCCCCTAACCGCCCCCCCGCGGGTTTCAGTTGCGACCCCCTTTGGGAAACCCTTTTGGGGCCCGGGTTTACAATCGACCCGGAAGGGCCCAGTTGGCAGTCCACGAGGTGGACACGGGGAAACACGCCCCGTTCGGCGGACATTTCGGATCCTAGGAAGTGCAGCAAAATATCGCCAGGAGATCATAGATGTTCGCTGGGGGGGATCCGGCCGTCCAAAAGGCGTGGGCCTCACCTGTAGTTCGTGAAAAAAAAGGATGGACCCCCGGTTCTGCGTGGACTACAGGGGGCTCAAAGCCCTCACTACCTCGAGCGCACCCAATGCCCGATCGAGGATCTGCTGGAGGGTTGGCGAATGCCAAGTAATACCCATCATGGATTTGGCCGGGGAACTGGCAGTTTCCCCCTGAGCCTGCGGCGCGGGGGAGAAATCTGCCTTTATCCCCCTTTTTTGGATGTAAGTCCACGGTATCCCTTTCGGCTGAAGAATGCCCCTGCCACTTTTCAGCGGTTTGGTCCCACCGTCAGGGATGGAGGAGTACGCTGTGGCGTACCGGGACGCATTGCCGTTTTCATTTCACCTGGGGGGAAACCCCTTCAGCATCCCAGGAGGTCTCAACGTATTACCAGGGGGCTGCCCATCAAGGGGGGAAATGCCAGATGGGCATGGGGGAGTCCACTACTGGGGCCCCGGGTAGGTGGGGGGTTCCAGGGCCCAGACCCCGGAAAGGGGACGCGATGTGCCTGCCCACCCCCGGCCCAAAAAGCGGTGAAGTCCTTCCTGGGCACTGCGGGACTATAGGCGTTGTACCGAACTTGGCCATTGCAAAACCCCCTTGAGGGACCCACCAAGGGGGTCTCCCCCAAAAGTCAATGGAAAGGGCTGTGAGGCGGCTTTTCGAGCTTTGAAAACAGCCCTGTGCAGTTCCAGTTTTTGGAGCGTCGACAGCATGGGCCCCTTCCGGTACAGGACGATGCCGCGAATTTGGCCTCGGTGCTGTACTCAGCCGGTTGTTCGGGGGACCGGAGCACCCCGTGTTGTACCTGAGCCGGAAATTCTGCCAAGGGAAGGGGCAACTCCACCATCGAGAAGGATGCCGGCCTGGTCTGGGAAATGCAACGTTTGCAGCCCTCCCTTAGGGCGCCCTTCAAGGTGGTCACCGACCACAACCCTCTGAGTGGTGACCAGGCCCGGGAACAATTAGGTTGCTACGCTGGAGCCTTCCCCTGCAGCAGTATGATTTTGCCTACACCAAAAGGGCAGTGATCATGGGAATGTGGGGGTTGTCCCGCTGGCGAACCCGCTGGGGGTGGCCTGGGGGATTACCGAGGGGTCTGCCTCCGTACCCCCTCTAAGGGGGGAGGTGTGTGATATTGCAAGTTCATGCTTGTGCTGTTCTGAACTACAACCCCCACCTTTGAAAGCACGGGGCAAAGCTCCCCCTCCTCCTTTTCCTCTGCAGCTACCTTCCCCCCCCCCTGTCAACCCTGCGTAAACTCAGTGTAACCTGAGCTACCGTGCGGGAAATTTTTCCGCTTCACCGCGAGGTCCTTCATTGTCTCACACGTGTTTCTTCCTATAGCAGCCTTTTGGGAGAATTCATTCTTTTTTGGTTAAAATAAACGGTTTGGGAGCATCGCAAAAAAACCGGGAAAGTTATGTGTTGAACCATGCCCCGGGGGACTTTCCCCCGTGGTACTGGAAAAACCCTAACTCCAACAGAACCCGAGAAATGGAATTCTCGGGTGCCCCATAACACCCCACCAAGTGGGGCTCATTGGAACCGCATTTTAGGGTAAAAATCATTGATAGGTCTCCCGTTTTTGCTGGTTACAGGAGATTTATGGACTTATGATATTGCGAGAAAAACCATAGCTTGCACCCGGGGGAGGGGGCCCAGAAAACCACCCCTTTTTGGAGGTCAGAAGCTGGCATGCATAAGTCTTGCAGTAAGTTCCTTGGGCCTTTCTGCTGGGATGTCCTGGGGAAGGATCTAAAAAGAACTATGACGTGTGGCTCCTTTCCCCCAGCCTGCTTGCCTGTATGATCTAAACCATGTGAGTGTTTTTCATCTGAAATCCTATTTTATTTTTAAACTGCATTGTACATAACGATATTGTCTCAGTTTGTTACTTTTCTTATTTATATAAGACGCCTGTTTTTTAAGGAAAAAACCCTTTAAAAATTTTATTATTTTGTTTCCCCCGCTCTATAAACAATTTGCACGTCCCTAAGACTCGCTACTGTTTTGGGGTTGCTAGGGGACCCTTTTGAAAATTGTTATAAAAAAGGTAGCTGGGGGGGCAGAAAAAAGGGAAAGGGGTGAAAAGTGTTAATTATTGGGTGACGCTGGCGTGACGGAGGGGGGTTTATAAGGGTACTGCCTGCTGCGCAGGAGTAATTATAATTCCTCCTGCAGCGTGCCCAATAGCCGAACCTCCAAGGGGCCCCGCGGGATAATTACCAGGGGCAGTTCCTGACTGACCTGAGGGTAAAAGGGGGGCGCCAGAGAGCTGCAAGTTCCCCAATGGAAGGGGATAATTATAAAACCCCGCAGTTTACTGGGCGGGGCGGGAGCAGCCGTCGTGTGGTGCGCGTTTTCGTCACATTTGCAGCACGGGGGATCACAAACCGTTAACCCCCCGGGTACGTGTGGCGGACCGCATCCTGTGTGATACTGTCTGCTGAGCCGTGTATCTAATCCTATCCTGTGTGATACTGACTGCTGAGCCGTGTATCTAATCCTCTTTCCTGTGTGATACTGTCTGCTGAGCCGTGTATCTAATCCTATCCTGTGTGATACTGACTGCTGAGCCGTGTATCTAATCCTCTCCTGTGTGATACTGTCTGCTGAGCCGTGTATCTAATCCTCTCCTGTGTGATACTGTCTGCTGAGCCGTGTATCTAATCCTATCCTGTGTGATTACTGACTGCTGAGCCGTGTATCTAATCCTCTCCTGTTGATACTGACTGCTGAGCCGTGTATCTAATCCCATCCTGTGTGATACTGACTGCTGAGCCGTGTATCTAATCCTATCCTGTGTGATACTGACTGCTGAGCTGTGTATCTAATCCTATCCTGTGTGATTACTGACTGTTGAGCCGTGTATCTAATCCTATCCTGTGTGATACTGACTGCTGAGCGTGTATCTAATCCTCACCTGTGTGATACTGACTGCTGAGCCGTGTATCTAATCCTATCCTGTGTGATTACTGACTGTTGAGCCATGTATCTAATCCTCTCCTGTCTGATACTGACTGCTGAGCCGTGTATCTAATCCCATCCTGTGTGATACTGACTGCTGAGCCGTGTATCTAATCCCATCCTGTGTGATACTGACTGCTGATCCGTGTATCTAATCCTACCTGTGTGATACTGACTGCTGAGCGTGTATCTAATCCTTCCTGTTGATATGACTGTTGAGCGTGTATCTAATCCCATCCTGTGTGATACTGACTGCTGAGCCGTGTATCTAATCCCATCCTGTGATAATGACTGCTGAGCGTGTATCTAATCCTATCCTGTGTGATTACTGACTGTTGAGCCGTGTATCTAATCCTATCCTGTGTGATACTGACTGCTGAGCTGTGTATCTAATCCTCTCCTATGTGATACTGACTGCTGAGCTGTGTATCTAATCCTCTCCTGTGTGATACTGACTGCTGAGCCGTGTATCTAATCCTCTCCTGTGTGATACTGTCTGCTGAGCCGTGTATCTAATCCTATCCTGTGTGATACTGACTGCTGAGCCGTGTATCTAATCCCTCCTGTGTGATACTGTCTGCTGAGCCGTGTATCTAATCCTATCCTGTGTGATACTGTCTGCTGAGCCGTGTATCTAATCCTATCCTGTGTGATACTGACTGCTGAGCCGTGTATCTAATCCTCTCCTGTGTGATACTGTCTGCTGAGCCGTGTATCTAATCCTATCCTGTGTGATACTGACTGCTGAGCCGTGTATCTAATCCTATCCTGTGTGATACGGACTGCTGAGCCGTGTATCTAATCCTATCCTGTGTGATACTGACTGCTGAGCCGTGTATCTAATCCTATCCTGTGTGATACTGTCTGCTGAGCCGTGTATCTAATCCTATCCTGTGTGATACTGACTGCTGAGCCGTGTATCTAATCCTCTCCTGTGTGATACTGTCTGCTGAGCCGTGTATCTAATCCTATCCTGTGTGATACTGACTGCTGAGCCGTGTATCTAATCCTATCCTGTGTGATACGGACTGCTGAGCCGTGTATCTAATCCTCTCCTGTGTGATACTGTCTGCTGAGCCGTGTATCTAATCCTATCCTGTGTGATACTGTCTGCGGAGCCGTGTATCTAATCCTATCCTGTGTGATACTGACTGCTGAGCCGTGTATCTAATCCTTTCCTGTGTGATACTGACTGTTGAGCTGTGTATCTAATCCTCTCCTGTGTGATACTGTCTGCTGAGCCGCATATCTAATCCTATCCTGTGTGATACTGACTGCTGAGCCGCGTATCTAATCCATCCTGTGTGATACTGTCTGCTGAGCCGTGTATCTAATCCTATCCTGTGTGATACTGACTGCTGAGCCGTGTATCTAATCCTCTCCTGTGTGATACTGTCTGCTGAGCCGTGTATCTAATCCTATCCTGTGTGATACTGACTGCTGAGCCGTGTATCTAATCCTCTCCTGTGTGATACTGTCTGCTGAGCCGTGTATCTAATCCTATCCTGTGTGATACTGTCTGCTGAGCCGTGTATCTAATCCTATCCTGTGTGATTACTGACTGTTGAGCAGTGTATCTAATCCTCTCCTGTGTGATACTGACTGCTGAGCCGTGTATCTAATCCTCTGCTGTGTGATACTGACTGCTGAGCTGTGTATCTAATCCTATCCTGTGTGATTACTGACTGTTGAGCCGTGTATCTAATCCTCTCCTGTGTGATACTATCTGCTGAGCTGTGTATCTAATCCTATCCTGTGTGATTACTGACTGTTGAGCCGTGTATCTAATCCTACCCTGTGTGATACTGACTGCTGAGCCGTGTATCTAATCCTATCCTGTGTGATTACTGACTGTTGAGCCGTGTATCTAATCCTCTCCTGTCTGATACTGACTGCTGAGCCGTGTATCTAATCCCATCCTGTGTGATACTGACTGCTGAGCCGTGTATCTAATCCCATCCTGTGTGATACTGACTGCTGAGCTGTGTATCTAATCCTATCCTGTGTGATTACTGACTGTTGAGCCGTGTATCTAATCCTCACCTGTGTGATACTGACTGCTGAGCTGTGTATCTAATCCTCACCTGTGTGATACTGACTGCTGAGCCGTGTATCTAATCCTATCCTGTGTGATTACTGACTGTTGAGCCATGTATCTAATCCTCTCCTGTCTGATACTGACTGCTGAGCCGTGTATCTAATCCCATCCTGTGTGATACTGACTGCTGAGCCGTGTATCTAATCCCATCCTGTGTGATACTGACTGCTGATCCGTGTATCTAATCCTACCCTGTGTGATACTGACTGCTGAGCAGTGTATCTAATCCTATCCTGTGATAATGACTGTTGAGCCGTGTATCTAATCCCATCCTGTGTGATACTGACTGCTGAGCCGTGTATCTAATCCCATCCTGTGTGATACTGACTGCTGAGCAGTGTATCTAATCCTATCCTGTGATAATGACTGCTGAGCCGTGTATCTAATCCTATCCTGTGTGATTACTGACTGTTGAGCCGTGTATCTAATCCTATCCTGTGTGATACTGACTGCTGAGCTGTGTATCTAATCCTCTCCTATGTGATACTGACTGCTGAGCTGTGTATCTAATCCTCTCCTGTGTGATACTGACTGCTGAGCCGTGTATCTAATCCTCTCCTGTGTGATACTGACTGCTGAGCCGTGTATCTAATCCTCCCTGTGTGTACTGTATACTGAGCTGTGTATCTAATACTCTCCTGTGTGATACTGTCTGCTGAGCTGTGTATCTAATCCTATCCTGTGTGATTACTGACTGCTGAGCCGTGTATCTAATCCTATCCTGTGTGATACTGACTGCTGAGCTGTGTATCTAATCCTCTCCTGTGTGTACTGTATATTGAGCTGTGTATCTAATCCTCTCCTGTGTGATACTGACTGCTGAGCTGTGTATCTAATCCTCTCCTGTGTGATACTGACTGCTGAGCTGTGTATCTAATCCTCTCCTGTGTGTACTGTATATTGAGCTGTGTATCTAATCCTATCCTGTGTGATACTGTCTGCTGAGCCGTGTATCTAATCCTCTCCTGTGTGATACTGACTTCTGAGCCGTGTATCTAATCCTCTCCTGTGTGGTACTGACTGCTGAGCTGTGTATCTAATCCTATCCTGTGTGATACTGACTGCTGAGCCGTGCATCTAATCCTATCCTGTGTGATACTGACTGCTGAGCCATGTATCTAATCTTATCCTGTGTGATACTGACTGCTGAGCCATGTATCTAATCTTATCCTGTGTGATACTGACTGCTGAGCCGTGTATCTAATCCTATCCTGTGTGATACTGACTGCTGAGCTGTGTATCTAATCCTCCTGTGTGATACTGACTGCTGAGCTGTGTATCTAATCCTCCTGTGTGATACTGACTGCTGAGCTGTGTATCTAATCCTATCCTGTGTGATACTGACTGCTGAGCTGTGTATCTAATCCTATCCTGTGTGATACTGACTGCTGAGCCGTGTATCTAATCCTCTCCTGTGTGATACCGACTGCTGAGCCGTGTATCTAATCCTCTCCTGGCCGGTACATTGGTGACAGGTGTGGTAGGCCCCGCCCCGGGGTGTGATTGGCTGTTCAGTTGTTTTAGTCCCCGCCCCCGGGGTGTGATTGGCTGATATCCGGTCACTCCCGCATTGTGGAGCTCGGGCTTTGCACTGCGCTGTAGCAGAGGTCAGTGTTGGAGTCCCGGATGCTGGGTCCGCTCTGTGCGCAGAGACAAGGACACTTCCTGGTTCTTCTTCCTGGCTTGAGCAATGGCGTCTGCCCCAGACACCTGTGTGTGCTCTGTCTGCCTGACCGTGTACACAGACGCCGTCTCCATGGAGCACAACTTCTGCCCGCAGTGTATAGCGCTGAGCGCACAGGAGGGGTCAGACATTCACTCTGGTCCTGAGTGCAGAGAACTTCAGGAAAGTCCTCTGAGTCTGCCGCCACCATGTCCTCCTCCTGCACCATGTCCTCCTCCTGCATCATGTCCTCCTCCTGCACCCTGTCCTCCTCCTCTGGTGGTTCCTTGTTCTTACTGCATTCATTCCTCCTCTCCAGCTGTGAGAACCTGTCTACATTGTGAGGCCTTCCTGTGTGAGGACCACCTGCGAGTCCACAGCAGGTCTCCAGAACACCTATCTGCGACCACCGCCCTCTCGGAGGACCAGAAGCATACCTCCCAACTTTTGAAGAGGGATAGAGGTTGCGAAAATTTTAGGCCATGCCCCTGACCACACCCATTTCACAACTAATCACACCCATGTCCACGCCCCAACTACACCCATTTAGCCCTGCTGATCACACGGACTGGTACTGAGGGCACAGTGGCTGGCATTATGGGATCAGTGGCTGGTACTGTGGGCACACTGACTGGTACTGAGGAAAAGAAAGAAAGAGCAGAGTTTTAAAGTGCTCCTCGGGGCTCCGCCGTGTACTCCTGTGTCCACGGGGAAAGTAAGCTGCCAGCCGGGACAGCGGAGCAGACCCTCTCTCAAAATCGGGACTGTTGGGAGGTATGAATGCTCCCCACCATACACCTTGTACATGCACGGCTCCGCACACCTCATACACACACGGTTCCCCTCTGTACACCTCGCGCACACACGGCTCCGCTCCGTACACCTTGCGCACACATGGCTCCACTCAGTACACACACACGGCTTCACTCCGTAAACCTTGTACACATGTGGCTTTGCACCATACACCTCGTATACATGCAGTTCCGCTCTGTACACATGCGTTTCCGCTCCGTACACCTCGTACACATGCGTTTCCGTGTGTACCTGTGTGTACGGAGCCCTGTGTGTACGGAGATGAGCGGCTCAGCTCCGTACACACAAGGCTCCGTTTTGTACGCCCCGCACACACACAACACTGCTACAACCACCTCGTACACACACAGCTCCGCTCCATACACCTCGCACACATGCGGTTCCGCTCCGTACACCTTGTACACACGCGGTTCCGCTTCATACACACGCGGCTCCACTTCTCTACACCCCGTACACACACGGTTCTGCTCCGTACACACACGGCTCAAGCACAGAGCCCTGTGTGTACGGAGATGAGCGGCTCAGCTCCGTACACACACTGCACTGCTACAGCCACCTCGTACACACACAGCTCTGCTCCATACACCTCATACACACACGGCTCCGCTCCGTACACCTCGTACACACACGGCTACGCTCCATACACTTTTCACACACGGCTCCGCTCCGTACACCTCGTACACACACGGCTCTGCTACATCCACACTGTAAATCCCTCCTGACCCCTCACATAAACTTACCCTCAGCCACTGCAGCCAGCACCCATGACAACCAGCACAGAAAACTTGTACACGAGGAGCCTGGCCATGTGACACCCAACTCCTCCCCTCCTGTGACCTCATCACAGGTCCTGTGTGCACAGAGGAGTACTGCCCAGCAGGTGATTGCTCTGCTGTGAGAAGCTAAAGTGCAGCGCTGGAAGGCAACTATAGGGTGTATGGGGGCGTGGCGGCTCAGCTCACTGCGGGACACATAGTGTCCTGCCGGGACAGCGGGAGGAGGGGGTCAGAATCGGGACTGTCCCGGCCAAATCGGGACGGTTGGGAGGTATGCCAGAAGTTCTCCGTCCACAAGAAGACCCTGGAGTATTACTGCCACGAGGAGCAGACCTGTATCTGTGTGTACTGCCTGGCCGAGACGCACAGGACGCACCGGCTGGAGCCTCTAAATGAGGCCACAGAGAAGAGGAAGGAGACGCTAAGACGTATTCTGGAGACGATGGACGCCAAGCGAGAGAAGGCTGAAGACGACATCCAGAATTTACTGACCCAGAAGGGTGAGATCCCAGACAAAGCCACCAGCCTCACCGAGAGCGTGCGGGAAGCCTCTGAGATCAGGAGACAGCTGGAGGATCTAGAGTCCAAAGTCCTGAGCCAGATCTCCAGGCAGAAGGAGCTGGTGTCGGCCTCCATCTCCAAACTGATCCAGCAGCTGGAAATACGGAAAGACGATATGTCCATGGAGATCCGTCACATTGAAAAGCTCCGCTCCACCGATGCAGTAACCGTCCTTCAAAGCCACGTGGTGGACTTCCGTTATGTCAAGGAGAGAAACAAAATGGAGATCAACCAAAATATCCTCAGTGCCGGGAATCTGGATCATTTCCTCGCGGCTCTGAGTTTCTATGATGGTCTGGGTGACATTGTGACCAAAGCAAAGGACAACTTTTACACCATCGAGTCTCTGGAGATATTACTGGATAACACCACCGCTGCCAATAATGTGGCCATTTCTGAGGACCTCAGGTCTGCAACATGGACGGTGGTGAGTCAACGCTGGAAAGAAACGTCCCGGAGATTCCAACAATATCAAGTTTTCAGCATCCTGGGAATGAATTCAGGACGACATTACTGGGAAGTGGAGACCAGCGAAGCAGAGTACTGGATGGTGGGCATGGCGTATCCCAGTATGGAAACCAAAGGGGACCAGTCCTGGATCGGGAAAAATAAGAAGTCCTGGAGCTTCTGCCGGTGGCACGACGAGTACTCAGTAAGAAACGACGGTAGGGACGTACAGCTCTTTCCAAGTGCGTCCGCTAACCGATATGGGGTACATGTGGATTATGACTCCGGCCGCCTGTCCTTCTACGAGCTGTGTGACCCCATCAGACATTTACACACTTTCGATGGACACTTCTCCGAGTCGCTGCACGCTGCATTCTGGGTAAATGATAACGGGAGGATAAAGATCAGGAAATGGTGAGGGGTCTGGTTTACAGTGGTTGACTCCACGGCACCACTCACATTGGGCATCAATCAACTGATGTGACTTATTGTTTTATACAATACTGCCCCCTACATTAAAAAAACAGATTCAGGGCCTGCAGAAATGTCCTCCAATGTTCTTCACGTTAGTCGGAAATGTTCTACGATGTTCTTTACATGTTGGTCAGAAATGTCCTACAATGTTCTTCACGTTAGTCGGAAATGTCCTACAATGTTCTTCACGTTAGTCGGAAATGTCCTACAATCTTCTTCACATGTTGGTCAGAAATATCCTACAATCTTCTTCACATGTTGGTCAGAAATGTCCTATTTTCCTAATAGTTCTACTGCAGCTTCGAGTATATAGTGATGGAGCATAGAACAATGGTCGGCCGAGCTTCTTCCCATGAGTCTTCTCAAGAATAGAAGAGGTTTCAATTTGCTAGTGTACTGCTTGTTGCCTAGGACACCAGCCACCTCTGCGGTCTGAGTAGCTGGTCTTCCAGGCAAGGAGAGCAGGTTTTCCAATTTAGAGCCTGCACCACTCTAAAGTTGGCCAGATCTCTTGCTCTCGGCTAGTTCCATTGTGCTCCTTCGACGTTGTAGAGGCAGACCTAGCTTTACTATTGGACACCAGTCATTTAGGCGCAGCAGCACGACCATCCTATTGGTCCAAATTATCAATCTTCAGGAGCGCACCGCTCTCTGTCGAACAGGAAGAGGAGCGGTGCGCTCCTGAAGAAAGGATACAAACTCTTACAAATAGGACTATCAGATCAGTGAGACCAAACTTCCGAGTCTGACCTTTGACCAGCACAGATTTTCAGAACCAAAGTCATAGCATGGTGTTCTGGGGGGGGGCGCTATGGAATGTAATAACCCCTGGAAATTAGCAGGTGCTAGAGCAGAAAAGATTCACTTTATAATGTGAGAGTTTCTGGTAGAATTCACAGTCAACCTTGTCCCTGGCAGATGGAACGGGTGGCTTCACGGGACAGTAAATGGTCAATTTATAGCCTTGGTGTCCATGGCACACACCTACAGCAGAGTTTACCAATCCTGACCCTTGTGGAAACTTACACATTTCAACCATTTTCTGCCTTGGAGCTGAACTTCCTACATCCAGAAGAGCAGGTGCTCCAGCCCAATCGCTCATGTCCTTTGCTTGGTCCCTCGTTTAATGTAAAATCTAGTTTGATGTTACACTGTCCAAGGGTTTGGTCAGAATAAAACATCTCTAGGGTTTGTGTCTGGCACTGCAGTTCTCTACTGAAGAAGTGACTGGAGCTGTTTTTGGATGAAAGCCATATTTTTTTTCTAATTCTGGACAACCCCACCAATAAATAAGAACGCAAGACTACATGAGCAGCCAGACCGTGGCCCCTCGATTTCTAGCTCTTAGGATAAAGATTTATTAACCAAGTTACGTAAACATATAAAACGTCTTCTCTCCAGTGGTGACGTGTGGTAAAAACATAATAAGAAAAGTCCTAAGAGCTAAGAAACTACTGCTTCCATGTGTACGTACAGGGTCTCTGGCGGCCATGTCTCCATATGGTCCATCTGATGATCACCGGTATGGGAGCCTTAACCAGATATCTTGTGATGATCCTGATTATTACGGCTCCCTCCTTGGCATTCGGACTGCATCGTTTTATGACATACACATCCTGGTGGCACTGTAAAGCGCTACAACCGTGGCAATAATCTGGTGGACCCAACCCAGAACTGGTTGACCATCATAAAACCCAGACCTTGGTTACGGTTCGTCCAACCTGTTCTTGTTTGGATAAATTAAATTACTGCCATGTCTGTGAATCTAACACTAGTGTTGTGCGAAATGATGGACCCAGGTTTGGTGGAGGCCGTGTATGTCGGATTACAGCCCTGCTATCCTCCTCCTACCTGCTCCCATCCCTGGCCCAAAGTCATACCCGTGTCACAATGATGATGCTGCATCAGACCTACAAAGCTGTGATGCCGGCAGGTAGGAGGAGGATCACAATGACTACCCTGTGACTGCTGGACCTGCAAAATTTTTTTCAATGGAGGCCAAGTGGTCAAATTTATGCCGTTCATTGGATATTTGTATGTTGGATATCTACAGATGTGGACATTTGTATGTTGGATATCTACAGACGTGGACATTTGTAGGTTGGATAGCTACAGATGTGGACATGTATTTGTTGGCTATGTACAGTTGTGAACATTTGTAGGTTGGGTATCTACAGACGTGGACATTCGTAGATTGGATAGCTACAGATGTGGACATGTATTTGTTGGCTATGCCGTTCATTGGATATTTATAGGTTGGATATCTACAGACGTGGACATTCGTAGGTTAGATATCTACAGACATAGCTCTTAGGTTTACCAAGAGCTTCCAAGCCTACAAAAGGTGGAAGAAATTCAATAATGAAAGCATAGACTGGAATGTTCTAGCAGTCGGTAGCCAGGATATTATTCCATTAGCCAGAGGTCAGGGCTCACCATAGCCAAAGCCTAGGAGGAAACACTGCCACACCTTGAGGCAACATCAAATTTTCTGCAGGTCTTAGGGCCTGTTCACATCTTGATTTGGCCACACATTTGTGACTTTGGCAGTGATTACTCCTAAACCACCAAAAAGAGGGTGCAGACAGAGAGCCACTCACTAGAACGAGCCATGGCATCGCGCTGTGCTCCGTCTGGCCTCTGTTCCAGGTGTGTGTGTGTCTCTCTCTTAGGTGGACACACTTATCACACGGGCCAGGCGGAGCACAAAGTCTCACCATCTGCCTCATTTTAGTGAATGGCTTCATTGTGAGCTTCAAGTCCTGGAGTTGCGAGTGAAACAAGATGTGGACAGGACAGAGGAAGCGCTCCTTCGGAGCAGCCTTCACCTTCCTCCCTGAGACCGCGAACTGTCGACTTCTGGAATAAGGCACCGCTGAGTAGTTCACCCATGGAAAGTGCCGCCTGTCTACCAAGTTGAAGCACCTTTCCACAATCCCACCACTTGTTTTTCTTTTCCTTGCCGCAGCCTCATTCATGGCCTCACCCTTGGCTGGGCCAGTTTGCATCAACCCTAAAAACAAAAATAACAGGAAAATAAACTTGTCTTGTTTTGAGATGCAACAAGTCCTCAGTCGTCGTCATGTTCTCACTTGTGCTTCTCGAGTGACACCTTCTTCTCAAACGACTTCCAACATACGCGACATTTGAATTTCTTTGTCATCTGTTGGACTTTTTTCTTCGTCGTCTCGGGAACTGTCTTCTTAGTCTCGTGTACTTTCTTCATGTGCTTTGTCATCTCACATTTTTTGTCGAACCGTCTGTCGCATTTACTGCACTTGTTAGGTTTTCCGAATATATGTCTCCTCTCGTGGATGAGTAAAGTGCTCTTGTAACCAAACCGTGCCCCGCACTGGTCACACTCGAAGGGTTTTTCTCCGGTGTGCACCCGCTGGTGGATGATGAACTGGGACTTGTAGTCGTACTGGATGCCGCAGATGGTGCAGGCATATCGTTTCACGGCGTGGTTCTCCGCCCGGTGTTTTATAAGTTTGGCTTTTGTGTTGAACACCTCCTCGCAGTCCTTGCATTTCTCCACGTGGGTCTTTTTGTGCGTCTCCAGAGCCTCGGCGTCGGCAAAAAACTCTTTGCACTGGTCACAGGGATGAGGTAGCTGCTGCTCCTCCAATTTCACGAGGCTTTTATCGGCTTCTTCACCGTTGTCACGTCCACCCTCATGTTCCACGTCGCTCTCACATTCCACCTCGCTGTCTGGTTCCCAGTCTGAGGAGTCCACTCTCTTTTTGGCAATCTCCATGTCTTCTTTTTCCTCTTCTTCCTCCTCCTCCTCATCAAATTTCTCCACTTCTTCCTCCTCAATAAATTCCTCCACCTCTTCTTCTTTAACCATAGTGATGGTATCTGACAAACCCAAAAACAGAGGAAAGTCTTATACTCTCGTCACATCTTCTAGTTCCCCGTTGGCCCTCAGTTACAGGATAATATGGCTCTATGCCACCCCACCCCATGTTTGTATAGCGTCCATAAAGAGCATGGGATATTTATAACAGGCCTTATAGAAAATCCCATAAGGTCCCAACAGACAATGGCGCCATTTCTTACCAGAATCCCAGTGTTCAGGGACTTCCGACATGTGATTTGTTGGGTTATCGTCAGTAAGAACGTCCTGGTAGTCCGCCCTGTGCCGATCTATATAGCTACACTCATCCGTCGTGAAGTATACCGCCACATCGTCACACTTCACGGGAAACTGGGAAACACAACGGTACTTCTCATGTACAGCCAGCGAATGTCTAACATCAAGCATGTGACCGGACAACCGCTCACCTCTCCAGTCAGCTGCTGCAGACCTTTATGGATGGAGTTCTTGTTCACGATCGCCCATTCCTGAAAACAAGTAGTGAACACTGAGTAACGGGAAATCTAGGGATTTATCGGGCGCCGACAGACCCGAATGCATCCACTCTACAATCACAGTACCAGGAGCCCTTCTACAGTTTCCACAGGTTTGTAGCACAATTCTCACATCACTGAAAAGAAACACCGCCTCCAGTGGTGGTAGGGGTGAAGTTACAATGAACTCACGGACTCCTGTGCAGCGGATGGTCCACAGCTCATGGTGAATATGCACCAACATCCTTCCCACCAAGGCTAAGCATACACCTAAAATCATGGTCTCTCATGAAGCCCAGCCTATGGTTGGGTCTCCAACATGGGGGCTTCAGTAGACTTTCCCTACAAGGTCCCTGGAGCATGCACATATGGTCTGTAGACACTGTATGGAGCAGGGTTGGCAGACCCTCCATTCAAAGTTCCCAATAATTCGATGTGCAGAGTGGACCTGTGGCCCCCTGATCTAATAAATGAGAGGTAGCAGTGGTAAGGTCCTCAGCAATCCAGCACTTATCTATCCTGTGAATAGGTAGAGATGAGCGGCTGGCTGTGCACAACACCGATCCAGGTCGGTGCTCTCTGGCCGTGCAAAGGAGTTGCCCAAATTAACTTAGCCTCGAGGATCCCAGGCGCGGCTCATGACAAGACAACCTGCGTGCCGTGACACTAGGCTGGCAAATCAACCCAGGAGCTCACGAAACTGGCCCAGCTCCTGTCCACAGCCAAAAAGCCCTGACCTGGACCATGGTAGTGCACAGAGAGGGGAAAACCTCTCAACATAAACCTTAAAAACCCAAATGTTTACAATTTTTCCCCTCAAAGATGTAGAAAGGCTCACCTCCCCAGACAACATGGAGATGATGTCCACGGCCTGGTTTAGGATTCTTGCTGTCTTTATGTTGTTATTTCGATTCACCGCGACAAAACTTGCCACGCACTGCAACATTGAGAACTGTGGGGAAGAACACACGGCAGAAGGTGACAAAGGTAATGGCACCAAACATCTCCAAACCTCCACCAGCAGCCAACGCACCAGTTCATTCTCCCAATAAGAGTCTCCAGAGTAGCTCCTAATTCCATACCCCAACATGTAGTCCGTCAAGAGCGAGAACCGGTCTATGTCCTGATATCTGGTGCCAGACGGCACACGGTAGTAATGGTCGTGCAGAACTTTCCATGCTTCTCCGTTCACGTTGTCCTCATATTCCGGCCACTGGACGGCTCGGTGGACTTTCCCAGAAGACACGTCAGGGTGCATTGCGCCAGTCTCGGTGACGCCTGGTAAATTAACACGGGGCATGGCGGGATGGGAGGATTTGCCAATGTGACCCGTTGTTGGTGGTTTTCTACATTCACCGGGTGTTAGCTTAGAAGCAGATGGGCTATTAACCCTTACAGCATTGGTGGCCTCCATATTGGCCCGAGTGATTTTAATACCAGATCCCCATGGAGCCATACTGGAAGCCACAGAGACGTTTGTCCACAAGCCTATAGGCAGGATCGGGTTTTGTACGGCAGCCTCTGTTCTGGTCGCTGGTTTATCCCGATCCGGGAATATCGTTGGAATCGCTCCTTCCAGAAGGAACTTTTCGGAGCCAACTGAAAAGTAACATTCTGGAGCAAAATGGACAGAACAGATCCGAGAAACGCCCATCTGTCCTTGCAGAATTCCCTGAGCAAACAAGTCAAAGTCCCCAAAGTCCTGCTTAGTCTGCAGGAGCCATTGTTTAATGAGGGCCAAGTCATTGGGAAACGGGTGTAGAGCCACTCCGGGGGTGCTGCTCTTCCTCCCGGAGGAATGTTGACAGCCCTTCACAAGGCATTTCGGCATGTCTTCTTCCTGAAAAACGACAAGGGCCAGGTTATTTCATGGATCCCTCCACTTACACACAAAGGCCGGCGTCACACACAACTACAAAAAAAAAAATCGGTCCGTTTTAGTCGGTCGATTGTCGGATCAAAATGCAAACATCACACATCCTTCTGTCATCCGATTTTCCTTCAAAGATGCGATTTAGTCGCATGTGTGTGTACCTTGTAACATCCGATTTTCATCCGACTTGCGAGAATTTCTCGCAGGCTTGCAAAACTGACATATAATGGATCTAAAAGAATAGTATTTCAATCACAAAAGAAAGAATAGATATATACACATAGAACACATATATATATATATATATATATATATATATATATATATATATATATATACACACATACACATGTCATTGTGACATACATATATATATATATATATTTATAGTTCCTAGACTTCTACATACTGTAATAGCTGCTAATTCAATTGCCAGCTTTTGTGAAATCACAGAAGCCGACATGAAATGATACATTGTTTCCACACAGTTAACCATGTCATTTCCTGTATTTTGATATTTGTTTAGAACTTACAATTACATGAGTGTATTTGTGCAAAATTTCAGACATGTAGGGGTTAATTAAAGGTGTAAATTCGTTGAAAAAAAATGCGTGGGCTCCCGCTGTATTTTCTCCACCAGACAGACAAAGCAAGCGAGTGGGGGCAGATAATAACAGCCTAGGGAGGGTACATTTTTTTTGTGCCCCCCCTGGCTACTAACATCTGCCCCCAGACACCCCAGAAAGGGCAAATCTATAATTAGATTCGCCCTTTCTGGCACTTTGCCCGTCTATTCCCATTGCCCTGTAGCGGTGGCGAATAGGTTAATAATGTCACCTTAATGTCACCTTAGTATTGAAAGGTGACCTTAAGGCAGGTTAATAATTGAGAGCTGTCAATTAGACAACTATCAATTATTAATCCTATTGTATGATAGAAAAATCAAACACACACAGTTTAATAAAAAAGAAGTTTAATGAAATAATCACACAGTTTTTGACCATATTTTATTTTCCTGCTAAAACCATTTCCTGTAATAAAAATAAAATAAAAAAGCAAAATGATTCTTACCAATCAGATGTACAGTCAGGTCCCACGGTGTAATCCTTCAGAAAGGGTTAACAGGTTACAGGTCGCAGAGAGCTAATAATGCTGTCTCAGACCTGTATTCCCCTGAATGAATAACTTACTCTCCCAGCGAAAGTAGAGGAATAGATTCATGAATGGAGCTTAATTGATTTATTGCCACTTTCACTTCAGTGACCTGACCTAAGATGAAAGTGGATACAATCAATTAAGCTTCATTCATGAATCACATCCTCTCCTGTCGGCAGGAGATAAGCTCATTCATTCAGGAGCTATCAGATGAGCACGCAGGATTACTTGCACTGCTTGGCTCAAAGCTAGTTAACCCTTTGTGAAGGATTACATCGTGGGACGGGACAGATTGCCAGATAGGTAAGAATAATGTTGTTTTATTATTTTATATTTATTTTAGAAGAACAAGGGCTTCGAACGGATTAAGAGTGAAATAAAAGATGGTCAAAAATATGTGTTTTTATTTCATTAAAATTATTTATTCTTAAAGTGTGTGTGTTTTTTTATTTACTTCAATAGGATTAATAATTGATAGTTGTCTAATTGACAGCTCTCAATTATTAACCTGCCTTAAAGTCACCTTTCAATACTAAGGTGACAGTAAGGTGAGATTATTAACCCATTCGCCACCGCTACAGGGCAATGGGAATAGACGGGCAAAGTGCCAGAAAGGGCGAATCTAATTATAGATTTGCCCTTTCTGGGGTGTCTGGGGGCAGATGTTAGTAGCCAGGGGGGGCACAAAAAAAATGTACCCTCCCTAGGCTATTATTATCTGCCCCCACTCGCTTGCTTTGTCTGTCTGGTGGAGAAAATACAGCGGGAGCCCACGCATTTTTTTTCCAACGAATTTACACCTTTAATTAACCCCTACATGTCTGAAATTTTGCACAAATACACTCATGTAGTTGTAAGTTCTAAACAAATATCAAAATACAGGAAATTACATGGTTAACTGTGTGGAAACAATGCATCATTTCATGTCGGCTTCTGTGATTTCACAAAAGCCGGCAATTGAATTAGCGGCTATTACAGTATGTAGAAGTCTAGGAACTATAAATATTATATATATATATATATATATATATATATATATATATATATATATATATATATATATATATATATTACATACACACACATGTCACAATTACATATTTCATCGCAAGTCACACATGCGGTCCGTTTGTAATCAGATTTTTCATCACTCCCATAGACTTGCATTGGCGATAGTCGACCCACAATCGGTGACAATCGCAGCATGCTGCGATTGCACACGGACGTTTAAAACGGACCACAAAAAATCTGATACTGGGAGCTGCTCCATAGATTAACATAGGGCAGACTGCAATACGATTTTTCATCGTATTGCAGTCGTCCGATTCTGTCGCCAGTGTGACGCCGGCCAAAGTCTTATACTCAAGATTTATGGGAGCGGAGACAATTACTTTTCCTTCTACGTGACAGAGTTTATACAAAGGCTCATCTCCGATCACAAGATAAACAGCGATGGACCATATCAGATAGACTGGCACCCTCACATAGTTTTTTGTTCACCTGAGTGGTCAGTTTTTTTGCCGTTTGTCAGGAAAATATGAGATATTTCCTAATATCCTAGGTACCCATCCAGTGCCTCCTGTTGCCTCTCCTTGGTTTGTGAAAGCCAAGCTCACAAGATACCCCCCTCGCAGCCCCCTGTGTCTGCCTCTGTGAAGCTATCCTCTCTCCCCCTCCCTTTAGCAGATGGTCACTTTTCTTGCTCGGGCCAGTGAAATGCGGCTTTCTTCTTTCCCTCTATCAGATTTCCTTTGTCTATTACAGGTCAAATTTACTAACACACAATAATCCTAGAGACAGGAAAAATAGATTATCAGAATAGTTACGGCCATGTTTTGCAGCCTGTGCGGACATCTGGAGCCGGCAAAACAGTTTCTGCCCCCAGTAACACACAGGCATGTCATATTTGGTCTCAAAGGAATGGTCGCGACGCTGAGGAAAAGGTAATGCCCCCAGCCAAAAATATGGGAGATAGTAGGTTTTAACAACTCTTCAAAAGGGGCGTACATCCTCTAACCCAGCCCACCAAGTGAGGTCAGCAAGGGAGGAGGTTCTTGGTCTTGGGGTCAATGCATAAAACTGAAACGCTCACTAGGGGGAGGTGTCAGATGCCCGGAGAGACGGCTAGCAAGAGGCTGTGCTGATGAACCATTTTTTCCTTGGGAAGGCTCTCCTCCCCACATAGACACGCTCCTCCCCTCATCAGATCGGAGATTTGCGAACTCCCTGCCTACGACTGTGGATATTTATACCGCCCTCACTGCAGAGTGCCTGATAGCCAGTACGAGACAGGGCAGCCTTTTCGGCGACTATGGATCCTAGGTGCAGTTCCCTGACTGACCTGAGTATAAGGGGGGGGGAGCCAGAAAGCTGAAAAGTTCCTGGTGGAACTAAAAGTGGTAACAAAAAGGTCGTACGGACAGTTTTTTTTCCTAAATGCGACATATAGTTCCAGGGAGGAGGACCTCTCTACTAACAGGATCCTCGGGGGTTGTCTATAGACTGCCCTGCATAACTACACAAAGAGGAACACTATCTACGTAGTTAAAGAGCAGAAGAAAATAGCACTAAATATAAAGGTCCTCATCTCTGGAAGCATAAGGTGGCGTTAATAAAAAAAGACAGAAACATGGAATACTGAGAGAAAGAGGGGAAAAGAGCAAAAGTCTGCCACTTCTGACATGGACCGAGGTCCTCTATAATGATCTGCATTAGGCCGGGAACGAGGACTGTATGTGGCGGAGGATGATTTGCTCCTCAGATCACTGCTGTACTGAGGATGGCTGACCAGTCTCCTCTCGCTGCTGAGGGCTCGGGTCTGACACCACCATTCTGACCGGCCCAAATAATCATTGTGGCATCTTCTGTGCTACCCAACATGAATAAGAAGGAGCTCGGATCTTGGTGATGGTGGATCCGAGACTGGAAAGAGTCGCCGTATCATCACACAACACACCGGAGCCCGTACCGTCAGCGTGTAATATACAGAGGACGTACCGTCAGTATATAATATACAAAGGACGTACCGTCAGTGCATAATATACAGAGGAGGACGTACCGTCAGTGTATAATATACAGAGGAGGACGTACCGTCAGTGTATAATATACAGAGGAGGACGTACCGTCAGTGCATAATATACAGGGGAGGACGTACCGTCAGTGTATAATATACAGGGGAGGACGTACCGTCAGTGCATAATATACAGAGGAGGACGTACCGTCAGTGTATAATATACAGAGGAGGACGTACCGTCAGTATATAATATACAGAGGAGGACGTACCGTCAGTGTATAATATACAGAGGAGGACGTACCGTCAGTGTATAATATACAGAGGAGGACGTACCGTCAGTGTATAATATACAGAGGAGGACGTACCGTCAGTATATAATATACAGAGGAGGACATACCGTCAGTATATAATATACACAAAGAATGACGCACCGTCAGTATATAATACACAGAGGAGGACGCACCGTCAGTATATATATACAGAGGACGCAAAGTCAGTATATAATATACAGAGGAGGACGTACCTGTCATGTGTGCATCGCCACGAAGATCGTCGCGGTTGCACATTCTGACTTCTCACAGCTGAGTTGCTGTTTCTTTGTGTTTGGCAGTTAGGGAGTTAATTCTGTCTGTGCTCAGTTCTGGGACTGGGTGCAGTTTCTCCCGGCTGCAATTAATTATTTGTTGATTGGTTTCCTTTAAATCTCTGGTTGTCTGTGTTGGGAGTTGCCAGTGAAATTCTTCATGCAGACCACAGATAGGATTGTATCTGTATAGACTTAAGTTAAAGAGCTCCTTAGTTGTTTTAAGCTCACCTTGCTTAGAGTTTAATATCCCAGATCATTTATGTTCCTTCTGTGTTTGAGTGTGTATGCAAGTCTGTGTTTTCTCCAGTCTGTCTTATATGTCTAATCTGTGTATTTAGCAGAGATCAGCCCATATCCCTTTGGTGGTAATCAGAATCCTTCTTAGGACTGATTACAGGGTTCAGGGACTGATAGGAGACAGGGTTAGGCTGGAGACTTGGACCTCTGAACCATTATCAGTACCTCCAAGGTGAGGGATTAGTTAGGACCCCAGTTTAGGGTCAGGTTAGACCCCCGGTCCTCCTCTTTCCTGTGACAGTGTATCAAGTCCTCAAGATTAACCCTGAGTTCAACGGATATCGTGTCAGGTAAATCTATTCTATATTTACATGCTGATGTTGCTAATCTATATGTTGTATAGAGTGTTGTTCTTTTAAGAATAGTTTACTGACATCGTACACATATCATAAGACCGCGTGACATTTTCACTGGCCCATAAAATTATTCCCAGTTGCCATGGATCCAGTAGCCCAGCTGGCTCTGCAGTTGCAGGGATTATCCATGGAGCTGACGGACATTAAGTCCAAAGTTTTGTCTCCCTCGGAGCAAACCAGATTTGAACCTAAAGTAGCTCTCCCGGACAGGTTCACTGGTGGGCGAGACAAATTTTTTACCTTCAGGGAAGCATGTAAATTGTATTTTCGGCTTCGGCCTCGATCATCAGGGAGTGAAGAGCAGAGAGTGGGAATTGTTATCTCGCTCCTACAAGGGGACCCTCAATCCTGGGCCTTCTCCCTTCCTCCGGGATCCCCGGCTCTACAGTCAGTAGATCGATTTTTTACTGCCCTGGGTTTGGTATATGATGACCCAGATCGGGTCTCTCTTGCTGAGACAAAATTACGTAAGATACAGCAGGGAGATCGTCCGGCGGAGGAATTTGCTTCTGAGTTCCGTAGATGGGCCACAGATACTCAGTGGAATGACCCAGCTCTTAGGAGCCAGTTTTGTCATGGGCTTTCTGACAAATTAAAGGACGTTTTGGCTCAGTATGATTCTCCTCCATCACTGGAGGCTGCTATGGCCCTAGCTATCCGTACTGATAGACGGCTCCGGGAGAGGTGCGAGGTAACTCCGCCCCCTGTTGTTACTCCACCTACTACTAAAGTCCCTTATGTTGAGGTTCCCCTTGTCTGTTCGGAGGAGCCTATGCAGTTGGGAGGGACATCATTTCGTAGGAGGGGATTGGCGGTACGCCGCAGGACTAGAAGGTGTTTCTTCTGCGGGAAAGAGGGACATTTTGTTGGGGGATGTCCATCCCGTGCCTTGTTGAGCAAAAAGTCGCCGGAAAACTGTTAATCCCAGGTTGTGTGGTGGACGACAACCTGGGAGTATGTATTTCGTCCGCTAGTTCTTCTCAGTTCCTTGTACCAGTGGAGGTGGTGGTTGGTACGAGAGTGGAGAGATTTTCTGTTCTTCTTGATAGTGGGTCCGGGGCTAATCTGGTTGACGCTCAGTTTGCTCAGGCTCAAGGTATGCATCTGAGTGTATTGGTCAAACCGATCCCTATATTCTCCATTGACGCCAGGCCTCTCGGCCAAGGTAGCTTTGTTCATGAGGTTCATAACATTGACCTTCGGGTAGGGGCAATACATAGGGAACTATTATCTTGTTATGTGTTGGAGGGTCTACCTACTCCTATTGTGTTGGGACTTCCTTGGTTGGTTAAACATAACCCTGTGATTAATTGGCAGTCCAGAGAAATAAGCCAATGGGGGGAGTTTTGCAAAAGTAACTGCATGAACACAGTCATCAGTGCGGTCGTGCCTAGTACTTTGCCTCCTTTTTTGGAGGACTTTGGGGATGTGTTCTCTGAGGAGGGGTGTCAGGAGTTGCCTCCTCATCGCGTGTATGACTGCTCTATTAATTTACTTCCTGATGCTAAGTTACCTAAAGCTAGGTTATATAACCTTTCTGGTCCTGAGAGGCAGGCTATGAAAGATTATATTTCGGAAAGTCTGGCCAAAGGGCATATTAGACCTTCATCTTCCCCAGTGGCCGCGGGGTTCTTCTTTGTGAAGAAAAAAGATGGAGGCCTACGCCCTTGCTTGGATTTCCGCGAACTTAATCGGATTACTGTTCGAGATCCGTATCCACTCCCTCTGATTCCTGATCTCTTCAATCAAATTGTTGGCGCCAAATGGTTCTCTAAATTGGATCTCAGGGGGGCGTATAATCTGATTAGGATAAAAGAGGGGGATGAGTGGAAAACGGCGTTTAACACGCCGGAGGGACATTATGAGAACCTTGTCATGCCTTTTGGTCTGACTACTGCACCAGCAGTATTCCAACATTTTGTTAATGACATTTTTCGTCATCTGGTGGGGCTGTTTGTGGTCGTATATTTGGATGACATTTTAATTTACTCACCAGATCTTGTGTCTCACCAGGAGCATGTGAGACAGGTGTTGCAGATCTTGCGAGACAATAAACTATACGCCAAACTGGAAAAGTGTGTATTCGCCGTACAGGAACTTCAGTTTTTGGGTTTCTTGGTGTCAGCCTCCGGTTTCCGTATGGACCCTGAAAAGGTGAGAGCAGTGCTTGAATGGGATCAGCCAGAGGATCTTAAGGCTCTGCAGCGTTTTCTGGGGTTTGCTAACTACTACCGGAAATTTATTTGTAATTTCTCATCTGTTGTCAAACCTCTCACTGACATGACAAGAAAAGGGACGGATTTTTCTAAATGGTCGGACAAAGCTTGCCAAGCTTTTTCCTCTTTGAAAAAATGTTTTTCTTCGGCACCCGTTCTCATCCAACCAGATGCATCACAGCCGTTCGTTGTGGAGGTGGACGCGTCTGACGTAGGGGTGGGTGCAATATTGTCCCAGGGTCCGTCCCCTGGTAAATGGCATCCGTGCGCTTTCTTTTCTAAAAAATTGTCGTCCGCCGAAAGGAATTATGATATCGGCAATAGGGAACTTTTGGCCATTAAGTTGGCTTTTGAAGAATGGCGTCACTTTTTAGAGGGGCAGTCCACCCGGTCACCGTCATTACTGATCACAAGAACCTGCTGTATTTGGAATCTGCTAAGCGTCTGAATTCCAGACAAGCTCGATGGTCGTTGTTTTTTACCAGGTTTAATTTTGTTGTCACTTATCGCCCTGGATCTAAGAATGTTAAGGCGGATGCCTTGTCTCGCAGTTTCCCAGGGGCCGGGAAAATGGATGACCCGATTCCTATCCTTCAGGAGGGGGTGGTAGTGTCGGCTGTATGTTCTGAGCTTGAGGAGGAGGTATTAGAGGCTCAGGGGGACGCCCCTGCAGGACCTCCAGGGAGACTGTTTGTCCCAAATCAGTTGAGACAAAAGGTTATTGAGGCACATCATAATTCTGCTTTAGCAGGACATCCAGGGAGTAAGGCTACTTTAGATCTCCTTTCTCGCCGGTTTTGGTGGCCTAACGTTAATAAAGATGTTTTAACTTTTGTCGCGTCCTGTGGGGTTTGTGCTCGCTCTAAGACCCCTCATACCCATCCGTCTGGGACCCTCTTACCCTTGAAACTTCCGGAGCGTCCATGGACTCATTTGTCTATGGACTTCATCACGGACCTTCCTCAGTGGTCAGGGAAGACTGTCATACTGGTGGTTGTTGACAGGTTCAGTAAGATGGCACATTTCATTGCTCTTCCTGCCCTCCCTAATGCTAAAACTCTGGCGCAGGTGTTCATTGGGGAGATTGTGAGACTTCATGGGTTGCCTTCTGATGTGGTGTCAGATAGGGGGTCTCAGTTTGTGTCCAAGTTTTGGAGGGCATTTTGTTTACGTCGGGGGATGCAATTGTCATTTTCCTCGGCTTTTCATCCGCAGACCAATGGTCAGACAGAGCGTCTGAATCAAAGCCTAGAGACTTATCTTCGGTGTTTTGTCTCAGAGAACCAGGAGGACTGGTCTTCTTTCTTGCCTCTGGCAGAGTTCGCTCTTAACAACAGGCGGAGCGAGTCCACTGGTAAGTCCCCGTTTTTTGGGGCATATGGTTTTCATCCCCAGTTTTGTACATTCAATGGGGGGGGCCCTTCTGGGGTTCCTGAGGAGGAGCGTTTCTCGTCGTCACTTGCTTCAGTGTGGAGAGGTGTATTGAATAATCTGAGTGCTATGGGGAACCGTTATAAACGTATGGCTGATAGGAGGAGAGTTTCTGGTCCAGATCTTAATGTGAACGATCTGGTATGGTTGTCTACCAGGAATATAAAACTTAAAGTTCCCTCCTGGAAGCTGGGCCCCAGATTCATCGGGCCGTACAGGATCAGTTCCATAATTAATCCTGTGGCATTTCGTCTGGACCTCCCTCCTACGTTTAAAATTCATAATGTGTTCCACAAGTCATTACTTAAGAGGTACGTGGCACCAGTCATACCATAACCTCTACCTCCTCCTCCAGTGGTGGTCAATGGTAACTTGGAGTTTCAAGTGTCAAAGATCATTGACTCACGTCTGAATCGCCGGTCCCTTCAGTACTTGGTGCATTGGAAGGGGTATGGTCCAGAGGAGAGGACGTGGGTTCCTGCGTCTGACATTAACGCAGATCGTTTGGTGCGGACCTTCCACAGAACTCACCCGGGCAAACCTGGCCCTGAGGGTCCGGAGGCCCCTCGTAGAAGGGGGGGTACTGTCATGTGTGCATCGCCACGAAGATCGTCGCGGTTGCACATTCTGACTTCTCACAGCTGAGTTGCTGTTTCTTTGTGTTTGGCAGTTAGGGAGTTAATTCTGTCTGTGCTCAGTTCTGGGACTGACTGGGTGCAGTTTCTCCCGGCTGCAATTAATTATTTGTTGATTGGTTTCCTTTAAATCTCTGGTTGTCTGTGTTGGAGTTGCCAGTGAAATTCTTCATGCAGACCACAGATAGGATTGTATCTGTATAGACTTAAGTTAAAGAGCTCCTTAGTTGTTTTAAGCTCACCTTGCTTAGAGTTTAATATCCCAGATCATTTATGTTCCTTCTGTGTTTGAGTGTGTATGCAAGTCTGTGTTTTCTCCAGTCTGTCTTATATGTCTAATCTGTGTATTTAGCAGAGATCAGCCCATATCCCTTTGGTGGTAATCAGAATCCTTCTTAGGACTGATTACAGGGTTCAGGGACTGATAGGAGACAGGGTTAGGCTGGAGACTTGGACCTCTGAACCATTATCAGTACCTCCAAGGTGAGGGATTAGTTAGGACCCCAGTTTAGGGTCAGGTTAGACCCCCGGTCCTCCTCTTTCCTGTGACAGTGTATCAAGTCCTCAAGATTAACCCTGAGTTCAACGGATATCGTGTCAGGTAAATCTATTCTATATTTACATGCTGATGTTGCTAATCTATATGTTGTATAGAGTGTTGTTCTTTTAAGAATAGTTTACTGACATCGTACACATATCATAAGACCGCGTGACAGTACCGTCAGTATATAATATACAGAGGAGGACGTACCGTCAGTATATAATATACAGAGGACGTACCGTCAGTATTTAATATACAGAGGAGGACGTACCGTCAGTGTATAATATACAGAGGAGGACGTACCGTCAGTGTATAATATACAGTCATGGCCAAAAGTTTTGAGAATGACACAAATATTATATTTTCACATGATCTGCTGCCCTCTGGTTTTCATGTGTGTTTGACAGATGTTTTTATCACAGACAGAAATATAATAATGGCAAACATATGAGTAACAAAAGCTTATATTGACAGTTAAAATGAGTTAATGCAGCAAGTCAATATTTGCAGTGTTGACCCTTCTTCTTCAGGACCTCTGCAATTCTCCCTGGCATGCTCTCAATCAACTTCTGGACCAAAGCCTGACTGATAGCAGTCCATTCTTGCACAATCAATGCTTTCATTTTGTCAGAATTTTTAGGTTTTTGTTTGTCCACCCGTCTCTTGATGATTGACCACAAGTTCTCAATGGGATTAAGATCTGGGGAGTTTCCAGGCCATGGACCCAAAATCTCTATGTTTTGTTCCCTGAGCCATTTAGTTATCACCTTTGCTTTATGGCAAGGTGCTCCATCATGCTGGAAAAGGCATTGTTGATCGCTAAACTGCTCTTGGAGGGTTGGGAGAAGTTGCTCTTGGAGGACATTCTGGTACCATTCTTTATTCATGGCTGTGTTTTTAGGCAAGACTGTGAGAGAGCCGATTCCCTTGGCTGAGAAGCAACCCCACACATGAATGGTTTCAGGATGCTTAACAGTTGGCATGAGACAACACTGGTGGTAGCGCTCACCTTGTCTTCTCCGAATGAGGCGTTTTCCTGATGTCCCAAACAATCGAAAAGGGGATTCATCAGAGAAAATAACTTTACCCCAGTCCTCAGCAGTCCACTGGCTGTACCTTTTGCAGAATATCAGTCTGTCCATGATGTTTTTTCTGGAGAGAAGTGGCTTCTTTGCTGCCCTCCTTGAGACCAGGCCTTGCTCCAAGAGTCTCCGCCTCACAGTGCGTGCAGATGCACACACACCTGCCTGCTGCCATTCCTGAGCAAGCTCTGCACTGCTGGTAGCCCGATCCCGCAGCTGAAACACTTTTAAGAGACGGTCCTGGCACTTGCTGGTCTTTCTTGGGCGCCCTGGAGCCTTTTTGGCAACAATGGAACCTCTCTCCTTGAAGTTCTTGATGATGCAATAGATTGTTGACTGAGGTGCAATCTTTCTAGCTGCGATACTCTTCCCTGTTAGGCCATTTTTGTACATTGCAATGATGACTGCACGTGTTTCTTTAGAGATCACCATGGTTAACAGAAGAGAAACAATGATGCCAAGCACCAGCCTCCTTTTAAAGTGTCCAGTGGTGTCATTCTTACTTAATCATGACAGATTGATCTCCAGCCATGTCCTCATCAACACCCACACCTGTGTTAATGGAGCAATCACTGAAAAGAGGTTAGCTGGTCCTTTTAATGCAGGGCTGCAATGATGTTGAAATGTGTTTTGGGGGATAAAGTTCATTTTCTAGCCAAATATTGACTTTGCAAGTAATTGCTGTTAAGCTGATCACTCTTTATAACATTCTGGAGTATATGCAAATTGACATTAGAAAAAGTGAAGCAGTAGACTTTGTAAAAATTAATATTTGTGTCATTCTCAAAACTTTTGGCCATGACTGTACAGAGGAGGACGTACCGTCAGTGTATAATATACAGAGGAGGACGTACCGTCAGTGCATAATATACAGGGGAGGACGTACCGTCAGTGCATAATATACAGAGGAGGACGTACCGTCAGTGTATAATATACAGAGGAGGACGTACCGTCAGTGTATAATATACAGAGGAGGACGTACCGTCCGTGTATAATATACAGAGGAGGACGTACCGTCAGTGCATAATATACAGAGGAGGACGTACCGTCAGTGTATAATATACAGAGGAGGACGTACCGTCAGTGTATAATATACAGAGGAGGACGCACCGTCAGTATATAATATACAGAGGAGGACGTACCGTCAGTGTATAATATACAGAGGAGAACGCACCGTCAGTATATAATATACAGAGGAGAACGCACCGTCAGTATATAATATACAGAGGACGTACCGTCAGTATATAATATACAGAGGACGTACCGTCAGTATTTAATATACAGAGGACGTATCGTCAGTGTATAATATACAGAGGAGGACGTACCATCAGTGTATAATATACAGAGGAGGACGTACCGTCAGTATATAATATACAGAGGAGGACGTACCGTCAGTGTATAATATACAGAGGACGTACCGTCAGTGCATTATATACAGAGGAGGACGTACCGTCAGTATATAATATAAAGAGGAGGACGTACCGTCAGTGGATATACAGAGGCGCACCGTCAGTATATAATATACAGAGGAGGACGTACCGTCAGCATATAATATATAGAGGAGGACGTACCGTCAGTGTATAATATACAGAGGAGGATGTACCGTCAGTGTATAATATACAGAGGAGGACGTACCGTCAGTATATATAAAATCTAAAGAGGAGGACGTACCGTCAGTGGATATACAGAGGCGCACCGTCAGTATATAATATACAGAGGAGGACGTACCGTCAGCATATAATATATAGAGGAGGACGTACCGTCAGTGTATAATATACAGAGGAGGATGTACCGTCAGTGTATAATATACAGAGGAGGACGTACCGTCAGTATATAATATAAAGAGGAGGACGTACCGTCAGTGGATATACAGAGGCGCAACGTCAGTATATAATATACAGAGGAGGACGTACCGTCAGCATATAATATATAGAGGAGGACGTACCGTCAGTGTATAATATACAGAGGAGGATGTACCGTCAGTGTATAATATACAGAGGAGGACGTACCGTCAGTGTATAATATACAGAGGAGGATGTACCGTCAGTGTATAATATACAGAGGAGGATGTACCGTCAGTGTATAATATACAGAGGAGGACGTACCGTCAGTGGATATACAGAGGCGCACCGTCAGTATATAATATACAGAGGAGGACGTACCGTCAGCATATAATATATAGAGGAGGACGTACCGTCAGTGTATAATATACAGAGGAGGATGTACCGTCAGTGTATAATATACAGAGGAGGACGTACAGTCAGTGTATAATGTACAGAGGAGGATGTACCGTCAGTATATAATATACAGAGGACGTACCGTCAGTATATAATATACAGAGGAGGACGTACCGTCAGTATATAATATACAGGGGAGGACGTACCGTCAGTATATAATATACAGAGGAGGACTTACCGTCAGTATATAATATACAGAGGAGGACATACCGTCAGTATATAATATACAGGGGAGGACATACCGTCAGTGCATAATACACAGAGGAGCCCGTACCGTCAGTATATAATATACAGAGTTGGACGCACCGTCAGTATATAATATACACAGAGGACGCACCGTCAGTATATGATATAGAGAGGAGGACGCACCGTCAGTATACAGGTCCTTCTCAAAAAATTAGCATATAGTGCTAAATTTCATTATTTTCCATAATGTAATGATTACAATTAAACTTTCATATATTTTAGAATCATTACACACCAACTGAAATTTGTCAGGTCTTTTATTGTTTTAATACTGATGATTTTGGCATACAACTCCTGATAACCCAAAAAACCTGTCTCAAAAAATTAACATATTTCAACCGTCCAATAAAATAAAAGTGTTTTTTAAAAACAAACAAAAAAACCATCAAAAAATAAAGTTCAGTTATGCACTCAATACTTGGTCGGGAATCCTTTTGCAGAAATGACTGCTTCAATGCGGCGTGGCATGGAGGCAATCAGCCTGTGACACTGCTGAGGTGTTATGGAGGCCCAGGATGCTTCGATAGCGGCCTTAAGCTCATCCAGAGTGTTGGGTCTTGCGTCTCTCAACTTTCTCTTCACAATATCCCACAGATTCTCTATGGGGTTCAGGTCAGGAGAGTTGGCAGGCCAATTGAGCACAGTAATACCATGGTCAGTAAACCATTTACCAGTGGTTTTGGCACTGTGAGCAGGTGCCAGGTCGTGCTGAAAAATGAAATCTTCATCTCCATAAAGCATTTCAGCCGATGGAAGCATGAAGTGCTCCAAAATCTCCTGATAGTTAGCTGCATTGACCCTGCCCTTGATGAAACACAGTGGACCAACACCAGCAGCTGACATGGCACCCCACACCATCACTGACTGTGGGTACTTGACACTGGACTTCAGGCATTTTGGCATTTCCTTCTCCCCAGTCTTCCTCCAGACTCTAGCACCTTGATTTCCCAATGACATGCAAAATTTGCTTTCATCAGAAAAAAGTACTTGGGACCACTTAGCAACAGTCCAGTGCTGCTTCTCTGTAGCCCAGGTCAGGCGCTTCTGCCGCTGTTTATGGTTCAAAAGTGGCTTTACCTGGGGAATGTGGCACCTGTAGCCCATTTCCTGCACACGCCTGTGCACGGTGGCTCTGGATGTTTCTACACCAGACTCAGTCCACTGCTTCCTCAGGTCCCCCAAGGTCTGGAATCGGTCCTTCTCCACAATCTTCCTCAGGGTCCGGTCACCTCTTCTCGTTGTACAGCGTTTTCTGCCACATTGTTTCCTTCCAACAGACTTCCCATTGAGGTGCCTTGATACAGCACTCTGGGAACAGCCTATTTGTTGAGAAATTTCTTTCTGGGTCTTACCCTCTTGCTTGAGGGTGTCAATGATGGCCTTCTTGACATCAGTCAGGTCGCTAGTCTTACCCATGATGGGGGTTTTGAGTAATGAACCAGGCAGGGAGTTTTTAAAAGCCTCAGGAATCTTTTGCATGTGTTTAGAGTTAATTAGTTGATTCAGAAGATTAGGGTAATAGGTCGTTTAGAGAACCTTTTCTTGATATGCTAATTTTTTGAGACAGGTTTTTTGGGTTATCAGGAGTTGTATGCCAAAATCATCAGTATTAAAACAATAAAAGACCTGACAAATTTCAGTTGGTGTGTAATGAATCTAAAATATACGAAAGTTTAATTGTAATCATTACATTATGGAAAATAATGAAATTTAGCACTATATGCTAATTTTTTTAGAAGGACCTGTATAATATACAGAGTTGGACGCACCGTCAGTATATAATATACACAGAGGAGGACGCACCGTCAGTGTATAATATACAGAGGACCCGTACTGTCGGGATATAACACACAGAGGAGCACGTACTGTCGGGATATAACACACAGAGGACCCGTACTGTCGGGATATAACACACAGAGGACCCGTACTGTCGGGATATAACACACAGAGGACCCGTACTGTTGGGATATAACACACAGAGGACCCGTACTGTTGGGATATAACACACAGAGGACCCGTACTGTTGGGATATAACACACAGAGGACCCGTACTGTCGGGATATAACACAGAGGAGCCCGTACTGTCGGGATATAACACACAGAGGACCCGAACTGTCGGGATATATCACAAAGGAGCACGTACTGTCAGGATATAACACACAGAGGAGCCCGTACTGTCGGGATATAACACACGGGATATAACACACAGAGGACCCGTAATGTCGGGATATAACCAGGGTGGATAAAAATCATGATTTTTAAAAAAAAAAAAAAAAAAAAAAAAAAAAAAAAAAAAAATCGGATTTTTTTTTATTTAAATCGGATTTTTTTGATTTAAATTGAATTTTTTTGATTTAAATTGGATTTTTTAATCAAGTTGTCCACAAGCAAAACTTTGTCTTTTTGCAAATCAAATTATTTTACACAAATAAAAATATTAAAACAGTTGATGATTATGAAACCTAATAATTTTTATTTGCACTATTAAACAATCAGAATTGAACTACAGAGAGTAAGTACTTTTTAACAATAGCCTATCTCTAACGTTTGAAGTAAGCAAACATCTTCAGTGAATACATCAGTCCTTTTAAGGTACTGCCACACTAAACAATCCCGCTAGCGATAGCGATAAAGACGCATACTAATGAGATCGCTAGCGGGATTGTTTCTATATCGCTAAGTGCGGCTTAACTTAGCGATATAGTTAACGACGCTATCGCGGTTAGCGATCTTCTTAACGACTTTAGCGGTACAAAAGTACCGCTAAATCGCTAAGAAAAGGTGCCACACTTAGCGATATATACTTACCTGCGGGGCGCCGACGATCTAAATAGGGTCCGGAACGATGTCAGCGACGAGCGAGATCACAGCAGGATCTCAGCAGGGAGCTCGTCGCTGACAGATGCCGCACACAACAACATCGCTAACGGGATCGCTAAATAGTGATGTTTTTTAGCGATCCCGTTAGCGATGTTGTTTAGTGTGGCATACCCTTAAGCCTACTGTTTATTTAGGACTTTTAATAGGAAAACTAGTTGTCCTGCTTAAGCAGTTCCTAAGCGGTTTCGGACTGTTGTGTGCACAAAACCAAAAGAAAACAATCTCTCTACTCCTGCCGATGAAGCTGATGCAGTCAGTAGCTGAGTAGCTACATTTATTATCTTCGCTGGAAGAACAAGTGATTGCGACTTCCACCAGTCCAGTGGTTTTAGTTCATTAACGACGTTATCTGCAAACATGTATTTTTGAAATGGTGCAGATTCACACTTCAATTTCAGCGCAGTTGCCACAATGTCATGGTTAGTATTGGCGAGCCACTTTGTCTTTCAAATATTTTGTACAAGCCGCTCTTTCTTTGTCGTATACAGCCTGAAGATGTTTTCCTGAGATATCAAATCTACTTGGTGGTTTGTAGCCTGGTCTTATTCCTTCGATCATTTGTACAAACAATGGGTGTTCAACTAGTCGGAAAGAAGAATTGGTGGCAAATATGAATTTAGCAATTAATTCATCAAAATGTTCTTTCTGGCTCGTCGTAGTCTTTAAGAGGAATTTTTCTACACTTTGCACGCAAAGTTTTTTGTTGGGCTGCTTTGTTGAAGTTGTACCCAGATATTGATTGTCACGTGCAGCACAAGCCATATTTGACCCTGAAAGCACAGTAATTAAAAATATAATTCGACTGCGTATTTGAAGAAATATAACGAAAATATTTTGAAACAAACTTTTTGAACAATGTAATGGTCCTCGTCCTATAAGGGCTGTCTCAAAAGTTATGCTACTCAAGTTTCCGGTGAAGTTGCTGTAATACTAGTAATATCAGAGCAACTGAAAAAAATTATGTCATCAAAGTTTTAAAAAAAATGGTCAATTTGGCAGACTTCAAAAGTGAATTGTAGCCTACAATAAAAAAAAAAAAAAAATAGTTCTATACACACTCTTTTATTTTTACTTAACGTTAATCTGTGAAATATTGCCTTAACATAAATTTAAATTCTATACTCCAGAACTAGTGCTAGAAATTTTTCTTTTCATAGACTTTAACCATCCCAGTAAAACGTCTGTTAAAATAGGTTGTAATTGCCAGACTTACCACTAGTGCTAGGGTCCTGGTGCATAAGAAGCTGTGGGGGTTCATTGACATTAGTTGTATCACTATCAACATCTTCATTTCCCTTCTGGTTGCAGTTTTCATAATGTGATTTCAAACGGCAAACAAGTCCTTGGATATCCTTTTGACAGTATTTGCACTTTGCTCTCCCACCTTTCTTTCCAAGCTCTGCTGGCATCTCAACAAAATGAACCCAAATAGGGTCTCTCTTACGACCTGCCATGGCTCACGCAGATCACTTCTGAAGTTTGATTGTTACTACAGCCAAGTACTGCTGACTGTGTATCCAACAAGTTTGGGCATGTCAACTGAATGGAAAAAGAAACTGAAACCAAGCTACAGAAAGTGAAACTAAGCTAGAAGTGTGGAGTTAATTGAACAATGATTGAAAGTTTTAGATTTTAATCGTGATTTATATAAAAAAAAATCTTTTGATTTAAATCAGTGATTTAAATCATGATTTAAATCGATCTGATTTAAATAGAAAAAAATCATTTGATTTAAATCAATCCACTCTGGATATAACACACAGAGGACCCGTACTGTCGGGATATAACACACAGAGGAGCCCGTACTGTCGGGATATAACACACAGAGGACCCGTACTGTCGGGATATAACACAGAGGAGCCCGTACTGTCGGGATATAACACAGAGGAGCCCGTACTGTCGGGATATAACACAGAGGAGCCCGTACTGTCGGGATATAACACACAGAGGACCCGTACTGTCGGGATATATCACAGAGGAGCACGTACTGTCGGGATATAACACACAGAGGACCCGTACTGTCGGGATATAACACAGAGGAGCCCGTACTGTCGGGATATAACACAGAGGAGCCCGTACTGTCGGGATATAACACACAGAGGACCCGTACTGTCGGGATATAACACACAGAGGACCCGTACTGTCGGGATATAACACACAGAGGACCCGTACTGTCGGGATATAACACACAGAGGACCCGTACTGTCGGGATATAACACACAGAGGACCCGTACTGTCGGGATATATCACACAGAGGACCCGTACTGTCGGGATATATCACACAGAGGACCCGTACTGTCGGGATATATCACACAGAGGAGCCCGTACTGTCGGGATATATCACACAGAGGAGCCCGTACTGTCGGGATATATCACACAGAGGAGCCCGTACTGTCGGGATATAACACACAGAGGACCCGTACTGTCGGGATATAACACAGAGGACCCCGTACTGTCGGGATATATCACAGAGGAGCACGTACTGTCGGGATATAACACACAGAGGAGCCCGTACTGTCGGGATATAACACACAGAGGAGCCCGTACTGTCGGGATATAACACAGAGGACCCGTACTGTCGGGATATAACACACAGAGGACCCGTACTGTCGGGATATAACACACAGAGGACCCGTACTGTCGGGATATAACACACAGAGGACCCGTACTGTCGGGATATAACACACAGAGGACCCGTACTGTCGGGATATAACACACAGAGGACCCGTACTGTCGGGATATAACACACAGAGGACCCGTACTGTCGGGATATAACACACAGAGGACCCGTACTGTCGGGATATATCACAGAGGAGCACGTACTGTTAGGATATAACACACAGAGGACCCGTACTGTCGGGATATAACACAGAGGACACGTACTGTCGGGATATAACACACAGAGGACCCGTACTGTCGGGATATAACACACAGAGGACCCGTACTGTCGGGATATAACACACAGAGGACCCGTACTGTCGGGATATAACACACAGAGGACCCGTACTGTCGGGATATAACACACAGAGGACCCGTACTGTCGGGATATAACACACAGAGGACCCGTACTGTCGGGATATAACACACAGAGGACCCGTACTGTCGGGATATAACACACAGAGGACCCGTACTGTCGGGATATGTGACGAAACGGTGCACACGGTCTGCCACACGGTAGCCCGGGGTATCACGGCTTGTGATCCCTCCGTGCCGCAAAGGTGACGAAAACGCGCACACACACGACGGCTGCTGCCGTCCGACCCAGTAAACTGCAGGGATTAATAATTATCCCACTTCCACTTAGGAACTTGCAGCTCTCTGGCGCCCCCCTTACCCTCAGGTCAGTCAGGGAACTGCACCTAGGATAATTAGTCGCCAGACGGGTCACTTGGATGTGTGCTGGCTATTGGGCACGCGGCAGTGAGGGAATTATAATTACTCCAAGCCGCAGCCGGGCAATATACTTATAAAACCCGCTCTGTCACCGCCAACGCCACCCCAATGTCAACACTTTACACCCCTTCTTTTTAGCTGCCACCAGCTACGGCTTTTGATGAACAATTTATCAAGCGGGTCCGTAGCAACCCCAAAACAGTAGCGTAGTGCTTCAGGCACGTGCAAATTCGTTTATAGAGCAGGAGAAACAAACTAATAAATTTATAGGTTTATTCCTTAAAAAACAGGCAGTGCTTATATAATATAAAAAGATGTAACAAACTGAGACAATATCGTTATGTACAGATGCAGTTATAAAATAAAATAGGATTACAGATGAAAATCACTCACATGGTTGTTAGATCATTTACAGGCAAGCCAGGCTGGGGGAAGGAGCCGCACGTCATAGTTCATTGGCAGATCATATCATAAGGTCCATAACTCAGCGGGGAACTCTAGCAGAATAATGGCAGACCTATCAATGATCTTGCTTTGAAATAATGGTTCAAATGAACCCAAACTTGGGTGACATAGCTCATGGGGCACCCGAGAATTCCATTTCTCGGGCTCTGTTGGAGTTACGGGTTCACCGGTACCACGGGAACGATGCCCGTCGGCGCATGTTCAACACAGTGACGTTCGTGTTTCTGACGCAACTTCCCACCGTGTTATAAGCCAAAAGGATGAATTCTCCAAAATGGCTGCTATAGGACTTTTGCAGGGTTTGAGAAGACAAAGAAAAATTCCTGAGGTGGGAGGGATGAGAGATAAGTGAGCTGCAGAGAGAAGGAGGGAGGGGTAACTTTGCCCTGTGCTTGCAAACGGTGGGGGTTGTAGTTCTATGGGGAAAGTTCTGGAAACAGCACCAGACATGAAGCTTACAGTATCATCACACCTCCCCCCTTTAGAGGGCGCTACGGAGGCATGACCTCTCGGTAATCCGCCATGCGCACCTCAGCGGGTTCGCCACGTCGGGACAACCCATCAGCATTCCCATGATCACTGCCTTTCTTGTGTTGTACGGCAAAATCATACTGCTGCAGGGCAAGGCTCCAGCGTAGCAACCTACCATTGGTTCCGGACACTGTGTGCAGCCAGCTCAGAGGGTTGTGGTCGGTGACCACCTTGAAGGTGCGCCCGTACAGGTAGGGCTGCAAACGTTGCAGTGCCCAGACCATGGCCAGGCACTCCTTCTCGATGGTGGAGTATGCCACTTCCCTTGGCAGAAGTTTCCGGCTCAGGTACAACACGGGGTGCTCCTGGTTCCCCGAATCAACCTGGCTGAGTACAGCACCGAGGCCAAATTCGCTGGCGTCAGTCTGTACCAGGAATGGCCGACTGCTGTCGACGGCTTTCAACACTGGAGAGCTGCACAGGGCTTTTTTCAAAGCTCGGAATGCCGCCTCACAGCCATCTGTCCAGTTGACTGTTTGGGGTAGACCGCCCTTGGTGAGGTCCGTCAAGGGTTTTGCAATGGCGCTATAGTTCGGTACGAAACGCCGATAGTACCCTGCAGTGCCCAGGAAGGACTTCACCTGCTTTTTGGTCCTGGGGGTGGGCCAGGACACGATCGCGTCCACTTTCTCGGGCTCTGGACTCATGGAACCCCCACCTACCCGGTGCCCCAGGTAGTGGACCTCCCTCATGCCCATCTGGCATTTTCCCGGCTTGATGGTCAGACCTGCCTGGTGAATACGCTTGAGCACCTCCTGGAGATGCTGAAGGTGTTCCTCCCAGGTGGAACTGAAGACGGCAATGTCGTCCAGGTACGCCACAGCGTACTCCTCCAGTCCCTGAAGCAGGTGGTTGACCATCCGCTGAAAAGTGGCAGGGGCATTCTTCATGCCGAAAGGCATGACCGTGGACTCGTACAGTCCAAAAGGGGTGATAAAGGCGGATTTCTCCTGCGCCGCAGGGCTCAGGGGAATCTGCCAGTATCCCCGGCTCAAGTCCATGATGGATATGTACTTGGCATTCGCCAACCGCTCCAGCAGATCCTCGATGCGTGGCATTGGGTGCGCATCAGAGGTAGTGATGGCGTTGAGCCCCCTGTAGTCCACGCAGAACCGGGTGGTCCGATCCTTTTTTTGGCACGAGAACTACAGGTGAGGCCCACGCGCTTTTGGACTGCCGGATCACCCCCAGCTGCAACATCTCATGGATCTCCTGGCGCATAATCTGCTGCACTTCCTCAGAGATCCGATAAGGTGTCCGCCGTAACGGGGCGTGATTCCCGGTGTCCACCTCGTGGACTGCCAACTCGGTCCTTCCGGGTCGGTTCGTGAACTCGGCCCGGAAGGGTTCCAGAGTGGTCAGCAACTGCAACCGCTGGGAGACGGTTAGCGAGGCATTTACCTCCATGTCCTCAATGGACCCATTGGCATTAGCTTGGGCCAGCATGTCTAGGAGGGGATCCTCTTCCCCGTCCTCGGGCAGATTGCAGACCGGTAGGACGCAGGCTTCACGTTCGTGATGGGCCTTCATCATGTTGACGTGAAAGGCCTTGCGCCTACCCCGAGTGTGGTCAAGCGTGACCACGTAGGTGGCTGGGTTGAGCTGTTGGTGCACGACGTACGGGCCTTCCCAGGCTGCCTGAAGCTTATCCTTTGGTACGGGGACCAGCACCCACACCTTTTGACCCACCTGGTAGGTCCGCTCCCGGGCGTTCTGGTCGTACCAGTGCTTCTGGTCAGCCTGAGCCTGCGTCATGTTGTCATGCACCAACTGCGTCAAGGTCTGCATCTTGTCGCGGAAGCGCATGACATAATCCACGATGGACACTTCCGTGGGGTTTGGCTCATCTTCCCAGGATTCTCTTATCAACCCAAGGGGTCCCCGGACTCGCCTACCATACAGGAGCTCGAAGGGGGAGAACCCCGTCGAGGCCTGCGGGACTTCTCTGTAGGCAAATAGCAGGTGTGGGAGGTACCGCTCCCAATCGCGTCCCTGGGTCTCAACCAGCATGCGGAGCATCTGTTTGAGGGTACCGTTAAAGCGCTCACACAAACCATTGGTCTGTGGGTGATACGCACTCGATACCATACGCGTCACCTGCATTTTGCTGCAGAGAGCCTTCATTAGGCGAGACATAAATTGGGTCCCTTAATCGGTAAGCATCTCCCTGGGAAATCCTACCCGTGAAAAGATGGTCACCAGTGCATCTGCCACCTTATCTGCCCTAGTTGAGGACAGAGCTACCGCCTCCGGGTACCGGGTAGCGTAGTCTACCACAGTCAGGATGTATTGCTTTCCAGAGCTGCTGGGGACAGCCAGCGGGCCCACAATGTCCACCGCGATCCTCTGGAAAGGCTCCTCTATCACTGGCAATGGGATCAGGGGAGCCTTAAGAGCAGGCCCCGCCTTCCCCACTCTTTGACAGGTGATACAGGAGCGGCAGTAGTTAGTCACATCTGTCCCCATCTTGGGCCAGTAGAAGTGTTGAGACAGCCGTGCCTTAGTTTTGCTAATCCCCAAGTGTCCAGCAAGTGGAATCTCATGGGCAATCCTCAACAACTCACCTCGGAACTGGTGCGGGACGACCAGCTGTTTTTCCCTCAACCACTCCTTTTGGGAGTCTCTGGGTACTGTCTCCCGGTACAACCTTCCTCGTTCCCAGAACACCCTCTCCTTATCAGTCACGGAGGTGGGAGTCTCAGCGAGGTGCCTCAAGTTCACCAGGCTCGCATCTGAGTGCAGAGCAGCCTGGAACTCCTGGCTGGAGGCAGCCAGAAGTGACGTCAGGGTTCCTTCCTCACTGGGACCCTCTGGGACCGGCTCTGGGTCCACCTGTAATGTATGTAGTACAGTTCATATAGCGTCTTGTGCTTGGGTGCGATGAAAATACATGAGACACAGGTTTGATATAGAAAGTCTTGTATTACTTCATACAAGTTGGCAAAAATAGTCACACAGTTTGCAGACACAGAAGCAGGAGACACAGCAGGCCAGAGTAATCTAAGCTCAGCAATCACTCTCCAAAACAGGTTCAGGATCTTCTTCTCTGTTACCGTAAGTCCATGCAAACGTGGGTCTTTCAAAGAGCAGGGTTCAGAGTCCACAAGTGCTTCAGAGTTCCTCAGTAGGAATAGCTGGAGTACAAGGTCCAAGGCTTCAGGGGTCAGGTCACAGGTTCACTGCAGGCTAGGTTCTGAAGCACTGATTGCTCAGCTGTGGCTGCTTAAGAAGCAAAAGGAGAGAATCAGGGCGGGAACATGCAAGCTGGAAACTCCATTTTGACTGAGGGCAAGATAGCTGCAGCAAGACAGAAAGTAAAATGGCTGACGAACAAACTGAGTTTCAAGAACATGTACACAGAACCTTACACCACCTCTGGTTCAGTCTCTCCTGTAGCGGAGGAGGGTCCAGATGGCAGGGCGCTACCTGCGATCCGGGCACTCTGACTGCGGGTGACAGCAGCTACATATGCCGTCTCCCCGGGGATTTCTACAGACCCATCAGCCTGCGCTGCTATGGGCTCTACCTCCCCATCCACCCCCAACACTTCAGGAGCAGTGCTACTTATGGGCCAGTTACCTTCCTCGGTGGCACTGGTCAGTGTCATGGCGTCACCTTCCTCCCGGTTCCCATGCACCTCCCCATTTCCTTGAGCACTGTCGCTTGCTCCTGCTAGGGGTTCCTCAGCCGTCTCACTCCGCAGAGCGACGTGGCTGAACGCTCCTGTACTGTGGACACATCTACCACTTCAGAGAAAGGGTTAACAGATTCAGATGGCACAGATACATCACTATCAACATCATTCCTAGGGAAAGAAAGGTTATCGGTTGCATAATCACGTCGCAAAGCATTGGCAGGTAACACATTCAGTTTCCCATCATCATCATCATCATGGTTAACGTTAACCTTATCATCAGATTGGGAAGGGGTGTCAGGGACATAGTACGCCACTATCCTCCCCAGATCAGTCCCCAGTAAAACATCAGTGGGCAGGTTTTCGGACACCCCCACTTCCTTCACCCCGCTCCCGGCACCCCAGTCAATGAAAACTCAGGCTATCGGCAAGGGGTAGTGGACGCCCCCAATCCCGGTGACAGTTAAGGTTTTCCCCGGAATCAACTCTTCAGGGGCCGCCAGTTCGGGTCGGATGAGGGTTCGTTCAGCCCCGGTGTCCTTGAGGCCTGTAGCAAGACGGGCCCCCACGCGGACGGGCTGCACGTTGTCATCAACCCTCCCCACCACACCACCCACCAAAAGAACAGAGGCGTTGGGCCCAGAGGCCTTGGCTGGGGGGTTCTTCTGCCTCTCCGGACAGGTGGCGCTGATGTGTCCAGTCCTTTTACAGGAGAAACACTGGCGGGGGTCTGATGTAGGCCTGGCGCTGGCAAAGGGGATAGTGCCTCCAGAGGGACGACTGGCAGGGGCACTGGGGTTGGTTGCAGGCTTACCCCCTCCCCAACGGGTGGTGACGGGCTTCCGCACCTCGGGTTTCCGGTTGGCCTCATAGCTGTCGGCGATCCGGGCTGTTGTGACTGCGTCCTCTGGTTCTCGGTCCAGGATGAACTGTCGGACCTCAGCTGGGCACAGATGCAGGAACTGGTCTTTGATCATCAGGTCTTTCAGCTCCTCATAGGTGTCAACTGACAGTCCATGGATCCACTGGTCAAAGTGGTTCCTGAGTCCTTGCACCACATCGCTATAACTGTCGTGTGGGCCACGTTGGAGGTTCCGGAACTTCTTTCGGTATACCTCAGGGGTTAGCTGGTACTTGGCAATCAGGGCCTGCTTGATGGCCTCATAGTCACTGTCTTGATCTGGCGCGAGGGAAGCGAACGCCTCCAAAGCTTTGCCCTTCAGCCCGGGGGTCAAGTACCTGGCCCATTGGTCGGCAGGCAGCCGGTACTGTCTGCAGACTTTCTCAAAGGCCCGCAGAAAAGTGTCCAAGTCTCCTTCCTTTTCCAGCACGGGAAAGTGCTCCGGCCGGGGCTTGGGACTCTGAGAGCTGCTGGGTGTACCGCTCTGGGCTGTGGAGGGCATTGCCCCTTGTCTGAGTAGCTGCAGTTCATGGGCTCTCTGAGCTTCCCGCTCGGCTCTCTCAGCCTCCCGCTCGGCCCTCTCAGCCTCCCGCTCGGCCCTCTCAGCCTCCCGCTCGGCCCTCTCAGCCTCCCGCTCGGCCCTCTCAGCCTCCCGCTCGGCCCTCTCAGCCTCCCGCTCGGCCCTCTCAGCCTCCCGCTCGGCCTCTCGCTGGGCTTGGCGCTCGGCTCTCTCAGCCTCTCGCTGTTTGGCCTCTCGCTGTTTGGCTCTCTCTTGAGCTTGCTGGATCAGCCTCAGGCGTTCTTCCCGGTTGTCAGCGGTGAGTCCCTCCAGGGCCGCCTGCAGGTAAGGGTCCACCTCTCTCTGGGTGTAAGCAGTCAGGGGTTGGGCCTCTGCTCCTGCGGCACCACCTTGGCTTGGGCCGGCTCCTGCGCCCGCCACGCTCCGATGCTCGCCCAGCTCCTTCAGGGCCTGGACCAGTTGGCCTTTGGTTCGGTTCGTGTGGACAAGGCCGTGGTACTTGCAGATTCCCACAAGAGTGTCCTTGCTCTGCTTTTCGAACTAACTTGCTCCTATGGTAGCCATGTTTGCCAAATAAAAGATAGGATAGAAAAACAAAGAGAAGGGAGGGGTAACCACAAGTACACACAATTGTCTCAGGACTAATAAACACTGAGTCTGTTCTCCAAAACTTTAGATGCAGGGTCGCTGAAGAACCGTGCAAGTTTTTTAGTGAATGGAATGATTGCTCAAACCAATGCTCTATCATCCCACCGCTTGCCACCAATATGTGACGAAACGGTGCACACGGTCTGCCACACGGTAGCCCGGGGTATCACGGCTTGTGATCCCTCCGTGCCGCAAAGGTGACGAAAACGCGCACACACACGACGGCTGCTGCCGTCCGACCCAGTAAACTGCAGGGATTTATAATTATCCCACTTCCACTTAGGAACTTGCAGCTCTCTGGCGCCCCCCTTACCCTCAGGTCAGTCAGGGAACTGCACCTAGGATAATTAGTCGCCAGACGGGTCACTTGGATGTGTGCTGGCTATTGGGCACGCGGCAGTGAGGGAATTATAATTACTCCGAGCCGCAGCCGGGCAATATACTTATAAAACCCGCTCTGTCACCGCCAATGCCACCCCATAGGTCAACACTTTACACCCCTTCTTTTTAGCTGCCACCAGCTACGGCTTTTGATGAACAATTTATCAAGCGGGTCCGTAGCAACCCCAAAACAGTAGCGTAGTGCTTCAGGCACGTGCAAATTCGTTTATAGAGCAGGAGAAACAAACTAATAAATTTATAGGTTTATTCCTTAAAAACCAGGCAGTGCTTATATAATATAAAAAGATGTAACAAACTGAGACAATATCGTTATGTACAGATGCAGTTATAAAATAAAATAGGATTACAGATGAAAATCACTCACATGGTTGTTAGATCATTTACAGGCAAGCCAGGCTGGGGGAAGGAGCCACACGTCATAGTTCATTGGCAGATCTCTTACTCAGGACCTCACAGCAGGGACTGACTCAGGGGGGGGGGGTCACTGCCAGACTTATACATGTGGGCTGCTGACCTCACAAACGGGGCTGGTTTTTCTGGCCACCTCCCAGGGACAGAAGTGTATGATTTGAGCTCTGAAATATCATAAGGTCCATAACTCAGCGGGGAACTCTAGCAGAATAATGGCAGACCTATCAATGATCTTGCTTTGAAATAATGGTTCAAATGAACCCAAACTTGGGTGACATAGCTCATGGGGCACCCGAGAATTCCATTTCTCGGGCTCTGTTGGAGTTACGGGTTCACCGGTACCACGGGAACGATGCCCGTCGGCGCATGGTTCAACACAGTGACGTTCGTGTTTCTGACGCAACTTCCCACCGTGTTATAAGCCAAAAGGATGAATTCTCCAAAATGGCTGCTATAGGACTTTTGCAGGGTTTGAGAAGACAAAGAAAAATTCCTGAGGTGGGAGGGATGAGAGATAAGTGAGCTGCAGAGAGAAGGAGGGAGGGGTAACTTTGCCCTGTGCTTGCAAACGGTGGGGGTTGTAGTTCTATGGGGAAAGTTCTGGAAACAGCACCAGACATGAAGCTTACAGTATCATGACAGGATATAACACACAGAGGACCCGTACTGTCGGGATATAACACACAGAGGACCCGTACTGTCGGGATATAACACACAGAGGAGCCCGTACTGTCGGGATATAACACACAGAGGACCCGTACTGTCGGGATATAACACACAGAGGACCCGTACTGTCGGGATATAACACACAGAGGAGCCCGTACTGTCGGGATATAACACACAGAGGACCCGTACTGTCGGGATATATCACAGAGGAGCACGTACTGTCGGGATATAACACACAGAGGACCCGTACTGTCGGGATATAACACACAGAGGACCCGTACTGTCGGGATATAACACAGAGGAGCCCGTACTGTCGGGATATAACACACAGAGGAGCCCGTACTGTCGGGATATAACACACAGAGGACCCGTACTGTCGGGATATATCACAGAGGAGCACGTACTGTTGGGATATAACACACAGAGGACCCGTACTGTCGGGATATAACACACAGAGGACCCGTACTGTCGGGATATAACACACAGAGGACCCGTACTGTCGGGATATAACACACAGAGGACCCGTACTGTCGGGATATAACACACAGAGGACCCGTACTGTCGGGATATAACACACAGAGGACCCGTACTGTCGGGATATACCGGACACCACACGCTGACACCACTCACCTCTCACAGACGCGAACAATATTGGAATAACACGGTTGACAACGCTGCTCCCTGCTGATTGGTGAGGAATCAGGGACGTCATCAATCGGTTCCATGATCTGAGCTTAGCCTTCTGGGAGTTGTAGTTCTGCGCCTCTGTCAGCAGAATTTACGCGCCTTGAAGCAGAATGACGTCACTGACCGCCGCCAATCACATCCAGGGACCTTATAAGCAAAATGAACCTTAGTTCCCACAAGCCCTAGCGGCCAGCGGTTGGGCGAGGTGACGTCACTTCGGTCTCGCAGCCAATCAGCACTTCGGGAGAGTGTTTTTCGGTGCTGGCTTCACGCTGAGTGTATGAGGGCAGGTAACGTGTCCGGTGCTGAGTCCTGAGTGCCGGGGCGCAGGTGTGACCGCGGTCATTGTCCGTGATCTCCTTTGTGTTCGCGGCTGTGCTGAGAGTGAGGAGCAAACATGACTGCCTGGTGCTATCACTGTATAACATGTGAGAAAGGCATGAAAATGGTGCTGGAGCCGTGTCCGCATCCGTTCTATGTGTTATAGGGGTGCTAGGACTAATGCAGCGGTGTCATCATCCGTTATATGTATTGTAGGGGTGCTAGGACTAATGCAGCGGTGTCATCATCCGTTATATGTATTGTAGGGGTGCTAGGACTAATGCAGCGGTGTCATCATCCGTTATATGTATTATAGGGGTGCTAGGACTAATGCAGCGGTGTCATCATCCGTTATATGTATTATAGGGGTGCTATGACTAATGCAGCGGTGTCCTCATCCGTTATATGTATTATAGGGGTGCTAGGACTAATGCAGCGGTGTCATCATCTATTATATGTATTATAGGGGTGCTAGGACTAATGCAGCGGTGTCATCATCGGTTATATGTATTATAGGGATGCTAGGACTAATGCAGCGGTGTCCTCATCCGTTATATGTATTATAGGGGTGCTAGGACTAATGCAGCGGTGTCATCATCTGTTATATGTATTATAGGGGTGCTAGGACTAATGCAGCGGTGTCATCATCCGTTATATGTATTATAGGGGTGCTAGGACTAATGCAGCGGTGTCCTCATCCGTTATATGTATTGTAGGGGTGCTATGACTAATGCAGCGGTGTCCTCATCCGTTGTATGTATTGTAGGGGTGCTATGACTAATGCAGCGGTGTCCTCATCCGTTATATGTATTGTAGGGGTGCTAGGACTAATGCAGCGGTGTCCTCATCCGTTATATGTATTATAGGGGTGCTAGGACTAATGCAGCGGTGTCCTCATCCGTTATATGTATTATAGGGGTGCTAGGACTAATGCAGCGGTGTCATCATCCGTTATATGTATTGTAGGGGTGTTAGGACTAATGCAGTGGTGTCATCATCCGTTATATGTATTATAGGGGTGTTAGGACTAATGCAGCGGTGTCATCATCCGTTATATGTATTATAGGGGTGCTAGGACTAATGCAGCGGTGTCATCCGTTATATGTATTGTAGGGGTGTTAGGACTAATGCAGCGGTGTCCTCATCCGTTATATGTATTGTAGGGTGTTAGGACTAATGCAGCGGTGTCATCATCTGTTATATGTATTGTAGGGGTGCTATGACTAATGCAGCGGTGTCCTCATCCGTTATATGTATTGTAGGGGTGCTATGACTAATGCAGCGGTGTCCTCATCCGTTGTATGTATTGTAGGGGTGCTATGACTAATGCAGCGGTGTCCTCATCCGTTATATGTATTGTAGGGGTGCTATGACTAATGCAGCGGTGTCCTCATCCGTTGTATGTATTGTAGGGGTGCTATGACTAATGCAGCGGTGTCCTCATCCGTTATATGTATTATAGGGGTGCTAGGACTAATGCAGCGGTGTCCTCATCCGTTATATGTATTATAGGGGTGCTAGGACTAATGCAGCGGTGTCATCATCCGTTATATGTATTGTAGGGGTGTTAGGACTAATGCAGTGGTGTCATCATCCGTTATATGTATTATAGGGGTGTTAGGACTAATGCAGCGGTGTCATCATCCGTTATATGTATTATAGGGGTGCTAGGACTAATGCAGCGGTGTCATCCGTTATATGTATTGTAGGGGTGTTAGGACTAATGCAGCGGTGTCCTCATCCGTTATATGTATTGTAGGGGTGTTAGGACTAATGCAGCGGTGTCATCATCTGTTATATGTATTGTAGGGGTGCTATGACTAATGCAGCGGTGTCCTCATCCGTTATATGTATTGTAGGGGTGCTATGACTAATGCAGCGGTGTCCTCATCCGTTGTATGTATTGTAGGGGTGCTATGACTAATGCAGCGGTGTCCTCATCCGTTATATGTATTGTAGGGGTGCTATGACTAATGCAGCGGTGTCCTCATCCGTTGTATGTATTGTAGGGGTGCTATGACTAATGCAGCGGTGTCATCATCCGTTATATGTATTATAGGGGTGCTAGGACTAATGCAGCGGTGTCATCATCCGTTATATGTATTATAGGGGTGCTAGGACTAATGCAGCGGTGTCCTCATCCGTTGTATGTATTGTAGGGGTGCTATGACTAATGCAGCGGTGTCCTCATCCGTTATATGTATTGTAGGGGTGCTATGACTAATGCAGCGGTGTCCTCATCTGTTATATGTATTATAGGGGTGCTAGGACTAATGCAGCGGTGTCATCATCCGTTATATGTATTATAGGGGTGCTAGGACTAATGCAGCGGTGTCATCATCCGTTATATGTATTGTAGGGGTGTTAGGACTAATGCAGTGGTGTCATCATCCGTTATATGTATTATAGGGGTGTTAGGACTAATGCAGCGGTGTCATCATCCGTTATATGTATTATAGGGTGCTAGGACTAATGCAGCGGTGTCATCATCCGTTATATGTATTATAGGGGTGCTAGGACTAATGCAGCGGTGTCATCCGTTATATGTATTGTAGGGGTGTTAGGACTAATGCAGCGGTGTCATCCGTTAGGCCGGCGTCACACACAACGACAAAAAATCGGTCCGTTTTAGACGGTCGACAATCGGATCAAAATAAAAACATCACACATCCTTCTGGCATCCGATTTCCCTTCAAAGATGCGATTTAGTCGCATGTGTGTGTACCTTGTAACATCCGATTTTCATCCGACTTGCGAGATTTTCTCGCAGGCTTGCAAAACTGACATATAATGGATCCAAAAGAATAGTATTTCAATCACAAAAAAAAGAATAGATATATACACATAGAACACATATATATATATATATATATATATACACATGTCATATGCGATTGTACACGGACGTTTAAAACGGACCACAAAAAATCTGATACTGGGAGCTGCTCCATAGATCAACATAGGTCCGACTGCAATGCGATTTTTCATCGCATTGCAGTCGTCCGATTCTGTCGCCAGTGTGACGCCGGCCTTATATGTATTGTAGGGGTGCTAGGACTAATGCAGCGGTGTCATCATCCGTTATATGTATTGTAGGGGTGCTAGGACTAATGCAGCGGTGTCATCATCCGTTATATGTATTGTAGGGGTGCTAGGACTAATGCAGCGGTGTCATCATCCGTTATATGTATTATAGGGGTGCTAGGACTAATGCAGCGGTGTCATCATCCGTTATATGTATTATAGGGGTGCTAGGACTAATGCAGCGGTGTCATCCGTTATATGTATTGTAGGGGTGCTAGGACTAATGCAGCGGTGTCATCATCCGTTATATGTATTGTAGGGGTGCTAGGACTAATGCAGCGGTGTCCTCATCCGTTATATGTATTGTAGGGGTGCTAGGACTAATGCAGCGGTGTCCTCATCCGTTGTATGTATTGTAGGGGTGCTAGGACTAATGCAGCGGTGTCATCATCCGTTATATGTATTGTAGGGGTGCTAGGACTAATGCAGCGGTGTCATCCGTTATATGTATTGTAGGGGTGCTAGGACTAATGCAGCGGTGTCATCCGTTATATGTATTGTAGGGGTGCTAGGACTAATGTAGCTGTGTCATCCGTTATATGTATTGTAGGGGTGCTATGACTAATGCAGCGGTGTCATCATCTGTTATATGTATTATAGGGGTGCTAGGACTAATGCAGCTGTGTCATCATCTGTTATATGTATTGTAGGGGTGCTAGGACTAATGCAGCGGTGTCATCATCCGTTATATGTATTGTAGGGGTGCTAGGACTAATGCAGCGGTGTCATCATCCGTTATATGTATTGTAGGGGTGCTAGGACTAATGCAGCGGTGTCATCATCCGTTATATGTATTATAGGGGTGCTAGGACTAATGCAGCAGTGTCATCCGTTATATTATTATAGGGGAGCTAAGACTAATGCTGCTGTGTCATCATCCGTTATATGTATTATAGGGGTGCTAGGACTATTGCAGTGTCATCATCCTTTATATGTGTTCTAGTGGTGCTAAGACTAATGCGGCTTTGTCATCATCCGTTATATGTATTATAGGGGTGCTAGAACTAATGCAGCGGTGTCATCATCCGTTATATGTATTATAGGGGTGCTAGGACTAATGCAGCGGTGTCATCATCCGTTATATGTATTATAGGGGTGCTAGGACTAATGCAGCGGTGTCATCATCCGTTATATGTATTATAGGGGTGCTAGGACTAATGCAGCGGTGTCATCATCCGTTATATGTATTAGGGTGCTAGGACTAGGCGGCGGTGTCATCATCCGTTATATGTATTATAGGGGTGCTAGGACTAATGCAGCGGTGTCATCATTCATTATGTGTATTATAGGGGTGCTAGGACTAATGCAGTGGTGTCATCATTCATTGTGTATTATAGGGGTGCTAGGAGTAATGCAGTGGTGTCATCATCCGTTATATGTATTATAGGGGTGCTAGGACTAAAGGTACTGCCACACTAAGCAATCCCGCTAGCGATCTCGTTAGCGTTGCATACTAATGCGATCGCTAGCGGGATTGTTTCTATATCGCTAAATGCGGCCACATTTAGCGATATAGTTAACGACGCTATCGCCGTTAGCGATCTTCTTAACGACTTTAGCGGTACAAAAGTACCGCTAAATCGCTAAGAAAAGGTGCCACACAGCGATTAGATACTTACCCCGCGGGAGCGCCAGCGATGAAATAGGGTCCGGAGCGATTCCAGCGACGAGCGAGATCACAGCAGGAAGCTCGTCGCTGGAAGCTGCCGCACTGAACAACATCGCTAACGGGATCGCTAAATAGTGACGTTTTTTAGCGATCCCGTTAGCGATATTGTTTAGTGTGGCATACCCTTAATGCAGCGGTGTCATCATCCGTTATATGTGTTATAGGGGTGCTAGGACTAAGGCGGCGGTGTCATCATCCGTTATATGTATTATAGGGGTGCTAGGACTAATGCAGCGGTGTCATCATTCATTATGTGTATTATAGGGGTGCTAGGACTAATGCAGCGGTGTCATCATTCATTATGTGTATTATTGGGGTGCTAGGTCTAATGCAGTGTCATCATCCTTTATATGTGTTCTAGTGGTGCTAAGACTAATGCGGCTGTGTCATCCGTTTTATGTATTATAGGGGTGCTAGGACTAATGCAGTGTCATCATCCGTTATATGTACATTTTATGAAGTGCACCAGTATATACTTCAAGTAAATCTGTGAAGCCCACAGCAAACAATCAGATTTCAGTTATTTCTTATGAATGCTGATAGTCTCTGCAGAGGTCAGTGGTCTCCTTCTTGCCGGTCCGTGGTTTCTGCTGAGGTCCGTGGTCTCTGCTGAGGTCAGTGATCTCTTTCCTTCTGGTCCGTGGTCTCTGTGGAGGTCAGTGGTCTCCTTCTTGCTGGTCCGTTGTCTCTGCTGAGGTCCGTGGTCTCTGCGGAGGTCAGTGGTCCTCTTGCTGGTCCGTGGTCTCTGTGGAGGTCAGTGTTCTCATTCCTGCCGGTCCGTGGTCTCTGCGGAGGTCCGTGATCTCCTTCCTGCCGGTCCGTGGTCTCTGCGGAGGTCCGTGATCTCCTTCCTACCGGTCCGTGGTCTCTGCGGAGGTCAGTGGTCTCCGCAGAGGTCAGTGGTCTCCTTCCTGCAGGGCTGTGGTCTCCGCAGAGGTCAGTGGTCTCTTTCCTTCTGGTCCGTGGTCTCTGTGGAGGTCAGTGGTCTCCTTCTTGCTGGTCCGTTGTCTCTGCTGAGGTCCGTGGTCTCTGCGGAGGTCAGTGATCTCTTTCCTTCTGGTCCGTGGTCTCTGCGGAGGTCATGGTCCTCTTGCTGGTCCGTGGTCTCTGTGGAGGTCAGTGGTCTCATTCCTGATGGTCCGTGGTCTCTGCGGAGGTCAGTGGTCTCCTTCTTGCTGGTCCGTGGTCTCCGCAGAGGTCTGTGGTCTCTGCGGAGGTCAGTGGTCTCCTTCCTGCCGGTCCGTGGTCTCTGCGGAGGACCGTGATCTCCTTCCTGCCGGTCCGTGGTCTCTGCGGAGGTCCGTGATCTCCTTCCTACCGGTCCGTGGTCTCTGCGGAGGTCAGTGGTCTCCGCAGAGGTCAGTGGTCTCCTTCCTGCAGGGCTGTGGTCTCCGCAGAGGTCAGTGGTCTCTTTCCTTCTGGTCCTTGGTGTGTGGTGTCAGTGTTCTCCTTCCTGCCGGTCGGTGGTCTCTGCAGAGGGCAGTGGTCTCTGGATGTACATACAGCACCAGACACCAGGGCTTCTGCTCCAGTAATCACCAGGACATCTGGTTTAATGCAGAAATGTCGAAACACAGGATCCGTGACCAACACCATAAATAAGGCGCCACGCCATTCTCTGCCGGTCTCGTGCCTCTGTAACCGAATCTTCTCTTTACAGGACTCTGCACTGTCATCTGTGGATCCAGATCCACCCTGACATTTATGAAGGTGAGCGCAGCTGTTCTCCCTTTACTGACCCCTCACCTTATCCCCTGCCTGCTGCCAAACTCGTTCCTTCTCCCCTTTCTTTACTGACCCCTCACCTTACCCCTGCCTGCTGCCGGAATCATTCCTTCTCCCCTTTCTTTACTGACCCTTCACCTTACCCCTGCCTTGCTGCCCGCCTCGTCCCTTTTCCTCTTTACTGACCCCCTCACCTTTCTCCTGCCGGCCTCGTCCCTTTTCCTCTTTACTGACCCCCTCACCTTTCTCCTGCCGGCCTCGTCCCTTCTCCTCTTTACTGACCCTTCACCTTACCTCCTGCTGGCCTCGTCCCTTCTCCCCTTTACTGACCCCTCACCTTAAACCTCCCTGCTGCCACCATTGTCCCTTCGCCTGTTTACTGACCCCTCACCTTACCCCTGCCTGCTGGCGGCCTTGTCTCTTTTCTTTTCTTTTTTTTACTCACCCCACTCCTTGCCTGCTGCCGGCCTCGTCTCTTCTCTCCTTTACTGGCCCTTCACCTTACCTCCCGCCTGCTGCCTGCCTCGTCCCTTCTCCTCTTTACTGACCCTACACCTTACCCCTTGCCTGCTGCCAGCCTCTTCCCTTCTCTCCTTTACTGACCCCTCACCTTACCCCTGCCTGCTGCCGGCCTTGTCCCTTCTCTTTTTTTATTAACCCCACTCCTTACCACCTGCTTGCTACCGGCCTCGTCTCTTCTCTCCTTTACTGACCTCTCACCTTACCTGCTGCCGGACTCGTTCCTTCTCCCCTTTCTTTACTGACCCTCACCTTGCTTGCTGCCTGCCTCGTCCCTTCTCTCCTTTACTGACCCCGCACCTTAAGTCCTGCCTGCTGCCCGCCTCATCCCTTTCCCTCCTTACTGACCCCTCACCTTACACCTCCCTGCTGCCACCATTGTCCCTTCTCCTCTTTACTGACCCCTCACCTTACTTCCTGCCTGCTGCCGTACACCGGCATCGTTCCTTCTCCCCTTTGTTTACTGACCCCTCACCTTACCTCCTGCCTGCTGCTGGCCTCGTCCCTTCTCACATTTACTGACCCTTCACCTTACCCCTTGCCTGCTGCCAGCCTCGTCCCTTCTCCCCTTTAATGACCCCTCACCTTACCCCTGCCTGCCTCGTCCCTTCTCCTCTTTACTGACCACTCACCTTACCCCTGCCTGCTGCCAGCCTTGTCCCTTCTCTTTTTTACTAACCCCACTCCTTACCCCCTGCCTGCTGCCCGCCTCGTCCCTTTCCCTACTTAATGACCCCTCACCTTACACCTCCCTGCTGCCACCATTGTCGCTTCTCCTCTGACCTCTCACCTTACTTCCTGCCTGCTCCCGGCCTTGTCCCTTCTCCCCTTTAATGACTCCTTACCTTACCCCAGCCTGCTGCCTGCCTCGTCCCTTCTCCTCTTTACTGACCCCACACCTTACCCCTTACCTGCTGCAAGCCTCGTCCCTTCTCTCCTTTACTGACCCCTCACCTTACCCCTGCCTGCTGTCGGCCTTGTCCCTTCTCTTTTTACTAACCCCACTCCTTACCACCTGCCTGCTGCCGGCCTCGCCTCTTCTCTCCTTTACTGACCCCTCACCTTACCCCCTGCCTGCTGCCAGCCTCATCGATTCTCCCCTTTATTGAACCTTAACCTTACCCCTGCCGGTCTCGTCCCTTCTCCCCTTTACTGACCCCTCACCTTACGCCCTGCCTGCTGCCACCATTGTTCCTTCTCCTCTTTACTGACCCCTCACCTCACCCTTGCTGGCCTCTTCCGTTCTCCTCTTTACTGACCCCCTCACCTTACCCTTGCTGGCCTCGTGCGTTCTCCTCTTTACTGACCCCTCACCTTACCCTTGCTGGCCTCGTCCGTTCTCTGCCGGCCTCGTCCTTTCTCCTCCTTACTGACCCCCTCACCATACCCTGTGCCGCCCTCGTCCATTCTCCTCTTTACTGACCACCTCACCATACCCCTGCCGCCCTCGTCCATTCTCCTCTTTACTGACCCCCTCACCTTTCCCCTGCCTGCCTCGTCCCTTTTCCTCTTTACTGACCCCTCACCTTACCCCTGCCTGCCTCGTCCCTTTTCCTCTTTACTGACCCCATCACCTGACCCCTGCTGCCCTCGTCCATTCTCCTCTTTACAGACCCCTCACCTTACCCCTGCCGCCCTCGTCCATTCTCCTCTTTACTGACTCCTTCACCTTTCCCTTGCTGCCCTCGTCCCTTCTCCTCTTTACTGACTCCCTCACCTTACCCTTGCCGGCCTCGTCCCTTCTCCTCCTTACTGACCCCCTCACCTTACCCCTGCCGCCCTCGTCCCTTCTGCTCTTTACTGACCCCTCACCATACCCCTTCCGCCCTCGTCCCATTCTCCTCTTTACTGACCACCTCACCATACCCGGTGCCGCCCTCGTCCATTCTCCTCTTTACTGACCACCTCACCATACCCCTGCCGCCCTCGTCCATTCTCCTCTTTACTGACCCCTCACCTTACCCTTCCTGGCCTCGTCCCTTCTCCTCCTTATTGACTCCATCACCTTACCCTGCTGCCCTCGTCCCTTCTCCTCTTTACTGACCCCTCACCTTACCCCTGCTGCCCTCGTCCATTCTCCTCTTTACTGACCCCTCACCTTACCCCTGCCGCCCTCGTCCATTCTCCTCTTTACTGACCCCCTCACCTTCCCTTGCTGCCCTCGTCCTTCTCCTCCTTACTGACCCCCTCACCTTTCCCTTGCTGCCCTCGTCCCTTCTCCTCCTTACTGACTCCCTCACCATACCCCTGCCGCCCTCGTCCCTTTTCCTCTTTACTGACCCCCTCACCTTTCCCCTGCCTGCCTCGTCCCTTTTCCTCTTTACTGACCGCTCACCTTACCCCTGCCGCCCTCGTCCATTCTCCTCTTCACTTACCCCTCACCTTACCCTTCCCGCCTCGTCCCTTCTCCCTTATTGACCCCATCACCTTACCCCTGCCTGTCCTCGTCCATTCTCCTCTTTACTGACCCCTTCACCTTACCCTTGCTGCCCTCGTCCCTCCTCCTCTTTTACTGACCCCTCACTTACCCTTGCCGCCCTCGTCCCTCCTCCTCTTTACTGACCCCCTCCACTTACCCTTGCCGGCCTCGTCCCTTCTCCTCCTTACTGACCCCTCACCTTACCCCTGCCGCCCTCGTCCCTTCTCCTCTTTACTGACCCCTCACCGTACCCCTGCCGCTCTCGTCCATTCTCCTCTTTACTGACCCCCTCACCTTTCCCCTGCCTGCCTCGTCCCTTTTCCTCTTTACTGACCCCTCACCTTACCCTGCCTGCCTCGTCCCTTTTCCTCTTTACTGACCCCATCACCTGACCCACGCTGCCCTCGTCCATTCTCCTCTTTACAGACCCCTCACCTTACCCCTGCCACCCTCGTCCATTCTCCTCTTATGACCCTTCACCTTTCCCTTGCTGCCCTCGTCCCTTCTCTTTACTGACCCCCTCACCTTATCCTTGCTGCCCTCGTCCTTCCTCCTTTACTGACCCCTCACCTTACCCTGCCGCCCTCGTCCCTTCTCCTCTTTACTGACCCCCTCACCTTACCCTTGCCAGCCTCGTCCCTTCTCCTCCTTACTGACCCCCTCACCTCACCCTGCCGCCCTCGTCCCTTCTGCTCTTTACTGACCCCCCACCATACCCCTGCGCCCTCGTCCATTTTCCTCTTTACTGACCCCTCACCTTACCCGTGCCGCCTCGTCCATTTTCCTCTTTACTGACCCCTCACCATACCCCTGCCGCCCTGTCCATTATCCTCTTTACTGACCCCCTCACCTTACCCTTCCCGGCCTCGTCCCTTCTCCTTATTGACCCCATCACCTTACCCCTGCTGTCCTCGTCCATTCTCCTCTTTACTGACCCCTTCACCTTACCCTTGCTGCCCTCGTCCCTCCTCCTCTTACTGACCCCCTCAGCTTACCCTTGCCGCCCTCGTCCCTCCTCCTCTTTACTGACCCCCTCACCTTACCCTTGCCGGCCTCGTCCCTTCTCCTCCTTACTGACCCCCTCACCTTACCCCTGCCGCCCTCGTCCCTTCTCCTCTTTACTGACCCCTCACCGTACCCCTGCCGCTCTCGTCCATTCTCCTCTTTACTGACCCCCCTCACCTTTCCCCTGCCTGCCTCGTCCCTTTTCCTCTTTACTGACCCCTCACCTTACCCCTGCCTGCCTCGTCCCTTTTCCTCTTTACTGACCCCATCACCTGACCCACGCTGCCCTCGTCCATTCTCCTCTTTACAGACCCCTCACCTTACCCCTGCCACCCTCGTCCATTCTCCTCTTTACGACCCCTTCACCTTTCCCTTGCTGCCCTCGTCCCTTCTCTTTACTGACCCCCTCACCTTATCCTTGCTGCCCTCGTCCCTCCTCCTCCCTACTGACCCCCTCACCTTACCCTTGCCGCCCTCGTCCCTCCTCCTCTTTACTGACCCCCTCACCTTACCCTTGCCAGCCTCGTCCCTTCTCCTCCTTACTGACCCCCTCACCTCACCCCTGCCGCCCTCGTCCCTTCTGCTCTTTACTGACCCCCCACCATACCCCTGCGGCCCTCGTCCATTCTCCTCTTTACTGACCACCTCACCATACCCGGTGCCGCCCTCGTCCATTCTCCTCTTTACTGACCACCTCACCATACCCCTGCCGCCCTTGTCCATTATCCTCTTTACTGACCCCCTCACCTTACCCTTCCTGGCCTCGTCCCTTCTCCTCCTTATTGACTCCATCACCTTACCCCTGCCGCCCTCGTCCCTTCTCCTCTTTACTGACGTGACCCCTCACCTTACCCCTGCTGCCCTCGTCCATTCTCCTCTTTACTGACCCCTCACCTTACCCCTGCCGCCCTCGTCCATTCTCTTTACTGACCCCCTCACCTTTCCCTTGCTGCCCTCGTCCCTTCTCCTCCTTACTGACCCCCTCACCTTACCCTTGCCGCCCTCGTCCCTTTTCCTCTTTGCTGACCCCTCACCTTACCCCTGCCGCCCTCGTCCCTTCTCCTCTTTACTGACCCCTCACCTTTCCCCTGCCTGCCTCATCCCTTTTCCTCTTTACTGACCGCTCACCTTACCCCTGCCGCCCTCGTCCATTCTCCTCTTCACTTACACCTCACCTTACCCTTCCCGGGCTCGTTCCTTCTCCTCCTTATTGACCCCATCACCTTACCCCTGCTGCCCTCGTCCATTCTCCTCTTAACTGCCCCCCTCACCTTTCCTTTGCTGCCCTCGTCCCTTCTCCTCTTTACTGACCCCTTCACCTTACCCTTGCTGCCCTCATCCCTCCTCCTCCCTACTGACCCCCTCACCTTACCCTTGCCGCCCTCGTCCCTTCTCCTCTTTACTGACCCCTCACCATACCCCTGCCGCTCTCGTCCATTCTCCTCTTTACTGACCACCTCACCATACCCGTTGCCGCCCTCATCCATTCTCTTTACTGACCACCTCACCATACCCCTGCCGCCCTCGTCCATTCTCCTCTTTACTGACCACCTCACCATACCCCTGCCGCCCTCGTTCATTCTCCTCTTTACTGACCCCCTCACCTTACCCGTGCTGCCCTCGTCCATTCTCCTCTTTACTGACCCCTCACCTTACCCTTGCCGCCCTCGTCCCTTCTCCTCTTTACTGACCTCTCACCTTACCCCTGCCGCCCTCGTTCATTCTCCTCTTTACTGACCCCTCACCTTACCCCTACCGCCCTTGTTCATTCTCCTCTTTACTGACCCCCTCACCATACCCCTGCCGCCCTCGTCCCTTCTCCTCTTTACTGACCCCTCACCTTACCCCTGCTGCCCTCGTCCATTCTCCTCTTTACTGACCCCTCACCTTACCCCTGCCGCCCTCATCCATTCTTCTCTTTACTGACCCCTCACCTTACCCCTGCCGCCCTCGTCCATTCTCCTCTTTACTGACCCCCTCACCTTTCCCTTGCTGCCCTCGTCCCTTCTCCTTCTTATTGACCCCCTCACCTTTCCCTTGCCGCCCTCGTCCCTCCTCCTCTTTACTGACCCCCTCACCTTACCCCTTCCGCCCTTGTCCCTTCTCTTTACTGACCCCTCACCATACCCCTGCCGCCCTCGTCCCTTCTCCTCTTTACTGACCCCTCTCCTTACCCCTGCCGCCCTCGTCCCTTCTCCTCTTTACTGACCCCTCTCCTTACCCCTTGCCGCCCTCGTCCATTCCCCTCTTTACTGACCCCTCGCCTTAGCCTTGCCTGCTGCCGGCTCATCTCACCGTTTCCTTCTTGCAGAGTCTTGGGACCTGTGCACACAACATCTTTTATACATGTGTGAACCCGGCGAGTCTTTAGGAGAAATACTCTAAAGGACACGCCGGCGTCTTCTGTCTTGAAGCATCTTTTTGTGACATCTTGAGCCGCTGCTTGTTTTTTTGTTTTTTTTAACTTGTGTTCAGTAAACTATTGATCTGAACCGTACGTCGTGTCCACACTGCGGTGCTACGTTCCTTCTTTTTAGCGTTTATTTAGTGCTTATTAGGCAGGTTACGGAGCGGACCCTTGAGAAAGACGTTGTGTGCACAGACCCCAAGGAGGGATCTTAGGAGCGCGGTGCAGAATGAGTCCCGTCACCCGTGGCAGATGGTCCGTCTCCAGTGCTTTGGTCTCTGTGTTTCTTGCAGGATGACGTCTTGTATCGTCAGGGGATGTCCGACAACCTGGAGGAGCGATGTCCCCGGCGTGACGCTGCACCCATTCCCAGACCACAGCGACCACATCAAGACTTGGCTGCTGCAGACCGGCCTCAACGTCCAAGAAATGGAGGAAATTTCTCAGAAAATCCTAGACGACAAATCTAAATCCTTGTACCGGATGTGTTCCCGCCACTTCTCCCCGGAGAGCTACACAATGGTGGACGGGCGCAGGGTGCTGAAGAAGGACGCGGCCCCCACCCTGGGAATCCAGCGCTCTTCACTTTCCCCTCCGCCATTAGACTCCAGGATAGTCCACATCAAAACTGAAGAGTGCGACTACGATTCCTCCTTACCGACCCCGTCCGCCAGCGGGACCAACGCCTCCTGCATCACCCCGCCACTGAAGACGGAGCAGCCGTTCTCCCACAGTTCCTCCACAAGTCCCATCCACCCAGAACCGGAGCAGTCGGCAAGTCACTCACCACGTATAGTGCCACGGGCTTACTCATAAATAGCAGTTATATTCCTGCACATGGGGCAGTATTATAGTAGTTATATTCTTGTACATAGGGGCAGTATTATAGTAGTTATATTCTTGTACATAGGAGCAGTATTATAGTAGTTATATTCTTGTACATAGGAGCAGTATTATAGTAGTTATATTCTTGTACATAGGGAGCAGTATTATAGTAGTTATATTCTTGTATATAGGGAGCAGTATTATAGTAGTTATATTCTTGTACATAGGGGGCAGTATTATAGTAGTTATATTCTTGTACATAGGGGCAGTATTATAGTAGTTATATTCTTGTACATAGGAGCAGTATTATAGTAGTTATATTCTTGTACATAGGAGCAGTATTATAGTAGTTATATTCTTGTACATAGGAGCAGTATTATAGTAGTTATATTTTTGTACATAGGAGCAGTATTATAGTAGTTATATTCTTGTACATAGGAGCAGTATTATAGTAGTTATATTCTTGTACATAGGAGCAGTATTATAGTAGTTATATTTTTGTACATAGGAGCAGTATTATAGTAGTTATATTCTTGTACATAGGAGCAGTATTATAGTAGTTATATTTTTGTACATAGGAGCAGTATTATAGTAGTTATATTCTTGTACATAGGAGCAGTATTATAGTAGTTATATTCTTGTACATAGGAGCAGTATTATAGTAGTTATATTTTTGTACATAGGAGCAGTATTATAGTAGTTATATTCTTGTACATTGGAGCAGTATTATAGTAGTTATATTCTTGTACATAGGAGCAGTATTATAGTAGTTATATTCTTGTACATAGGAGCAGTATTATAGTAGTTATATTCTTGTACATAGGAGCAGTATTATAGTAGTTATATTCTTGTACATAGGGGCAGCATTATAGTAGTTATATTCTTGTACATAGAGGCAGTATTATAGTAGTTATATTCTTGTACATAGGGGCAGTATTATAGTAGTTATATTCTTGTACATAGGAGCAGTATTATAGTAGTTATATTTTTGTACATAGGAGCAGTATTATAGTAGTTATATTCTTGTATATAGGAGCAGTATTATAGCAGTTATATTCTTGTACATAGAAGCAGTATTATAGTAGTTATATTCTTGTACATAGGGGCATTATTATAGTAGTTATATTCTTGTACATAGGAGCAGTATTATAGTAGTTATATTCTTGTACATAGGAGCAGTATTATAGTAGTTATATTCTTGTACATAGGGGCAGTATTATAGTAGTTATATTCTTGTACATAGGAGCAGTATTATAGTAGTTATATTCTTGTACATAGAGGCAGTATTATAGTAGTTATATTCTTGTACATAGGGGCAGTATTATAGTAGTTATATTCTTGTACATAGGAGCAGTATTATAGTAGTTATATTCCTGTACATAGGGGCAGTATTACAGCGTCAGTGCTCGTCATTCGGCCATGTTTCTGACATACTGTACATAGTAGTATACTTTCCTTCCTTGTACGTTTGCGGTCTGGTCATGTGTTCGGTGTTTGTCGCTTGCTCTGGGGTGTCGGTATAATTCATGCTCTCCTCTGATGGCGGTGTCTCCTCTGATGACGGTGTTTCCTCCGCAGGGTGACGTCACACTGAGATGTATAGTCACAGACTGTCCGAACTTCACGGAGCTGCAGAACCCTAACGTGGCAGTCCACGTGTTTCCCAGTAACTTCTCTATGGTGAGGCTGTGGCTTCGGCAGACCGGGCAGAACTTTGGTGATCTGGACCTCGCTGCCCGGCAGGTTCTGGACATGAGCCCCTCGGAGAGGTTTGGGATGTGTGCTGATCACTTTTCCCCCACTAATTACACAATCCGCGGGACGGAGGTGAAGCTCAAACCTGACGCGGTACCAACCATATTTCCGGGTCTGCAGAGAAACCTGGTGAAGGAGGAGGAGGTGGAGGTCCCGTTTCAGTCGGATCCCAGCTGCGATGGATCCAGCGAAGCCGTCGCCGTATACACCGATAAGAACCACAAACTGAGGCACGTCTCCACCAGCACTGACCCCTACTGGGGAGTCCGCAGCATTGGCCTTCTCACCAGACCCATCCTTGTCCGCGAAGCGTCAACATCCACGCGGTTTGGAAGGTTCTTCACTCCTCCGAAGGCTCGGCCGTGCACGTCCGACAAGGCCGTCCAGTGCTCCGAGTTCTTACTGAATCGCAGGGAGGACTCCTGGAACGTCAGACCGGACTACCTATATCGGTTTGGTCCTGCTGTCCCACCCAAAGACATGACTACGGGGGGGACCCAAACAGTGGCTCCAACGCAGGAAGCTGAAGAGCAGAAATGGTCGGACTTACAGCAGGGGTTAACGCCAGACAATTCCCAGTTACCCCGGAACGTCCCCGTAAAAGACAGCAGGTTGTTTTTTGCAATGGAGGAAGTGATGGTAGGTCTCCACGGGGCTATACCTCCTGCTGATGGATGCTGCGCCCCCTGACTATGAGCCACGGCCATGTGGATGCTGCGCCCCCTGACTATGAGCCACGGCCATGTGGACTCTGAAGCCCCTGACTATAATCCACAGTCATATGGACGCTGCACCCCCTGACTATAACCCACGGCCATATAGACGCTGCAGCCCCTGACTATAATCCACAGTCATATGGACGCTGCACCCCCTGACTATAAGCCACGGCCATGTGGACGCTGCACCCCCTGACTATAAGCCGCAGCCATGTGGACGCTGCACCCCCTGACTATAACCCACGGCCATATGGACGCTGCGCCCCCTGACTATAACCCACAGTCATATGGACGCTGCACCCCCTGACTATAACCCACGGCCATATAGACGCTGCACCCCCTGACTATAAGCCACAGCCATATGGACGCTGCGCTCCCTGACTATAAGCCACCGCCATATGGATGCTGCGCCCCCTGACTATAACCCACAGTCATATGGACGCTGCACCCCCTGACTATAAGCCACGGCCATGTGGACGCTGCACCCCCTGACTATAAGCCACGGCCATGTGGACGCTGCACCCCCTGACTATAACCCACGGCCATATGGACGCTGCGCCACCTGACTATAAGCCACCGCCATATGGATGCTGCGCCCCCTGACTATAAGCCACGGCCATGTGGACGCTGCACCCCCTGACTATAACCCACGGCCATATGGACGCTGCGCCCCCTGACTATAAGCCACCGCCATATGGATGCTGCGCCCCCTGACTATAACCCACAGTCAGATGGACGCTGCACCCCCTGACTATAAGCCACGGCCATGTGGACGCTGCACCCCCTGACTATAACCCACGGCCATATGGATGCTGCACCCCCTGACTATAACCCACAGTCATATGGACGCTGCACCCCCTGACTATAAGCCACGGCCATGTGGACGCTGCACCCCCTGACTATAACCCACGGTCATATGGACGCTGCGCCCCCTGACTATAACCCACGGTCATATGGACGCTGCACCCCCTGACTATAACCCACGGCCATATAGACCCTGCACCCCCTGACTATAAGCCGCGGCCATGTGGATGGTGCACCCCCTGACTATAACCCACAGTCATATGGATGGTGCACCCCCTGACTATAACCCACAGTCATATGGATGCTGCGCCCCCTGACTATAACCCACAGTCATATGGATGCTGCGCCCCCTGACTATAACCCACAGTCATATGGATGCTGCGCCCCCTGACTATAACCCACAGTCATATGGACGCTGCGCCCCCTGACTATAACCCACAGTCATATGGATGCTGCGCCCCCTGACTATAACCCACGGCCATATAGACGCTGCACCCCCTGACTATAAGCCTTGGCCATATGGACGCTGCACCCCCTGACTATAACCCACGGCGATATGGACGCTGCACCCCCTGACTATAACCCACGGCCATATGGACGCTGCACCCCCTGACTATAAGCCACGGTCATATGGACGCTGCACCCCTTGACTATAACCCACGGCCATATGGACGCTGCACCCCTTGACTATAACCCACGGCCATATAGACGCTGCACCCACTGACTATAAGCCACGGCCATGTGGACGCTGCACCCCCTGACTATAAGCCACGGCCATGTGGACTCTGAACCCCCTGACTATAACCCACAGTCATATTGACGCTGCACCCCCTGACTATAACCCACGGCCATATAGACGCTGCACCCCCTGACTATAAGCCACGGCCATATAGACGCTGCACCCCCTGACTATAAGCCTTGGCCATATGGACGCTGCACCCCCTGACTATAACCCACGGCCATATGGACGCTGCACCCCCTGACTATAACCCACGGCCAAATAGACACTGCAGCCCCTGACTATAAGCCTTGGCCATATGGACGCTGCACCCCCTGACTATAACCCACGGCCATATAGACCCTGCACCCCCTGACTATAAGCCACGGCCATGTGGGCGCTGCACCCCCTGACTATAACCCACAGTCATATGGATGCTGCACCCCCTGACTATAACCCACAGTCATATGGATGCTGCACCCCCTGACTATAACCCACAGTCATATGGATGCTGCACCCCCTGACTATAACCCACAGTCATATGGATGCTGCGCCCCCTGACTATAACCCACAGTCATATGGATGCTGCACCCCCTGACTATAACCCACAGTCATATAGACACTGCACCCCCTGACTATAAGCCACGGCGTATGGATTCTGCACCCCCTGACTATAACCCACAGTCATATAGACACTGCACCCCCTGACTATAACCCACGGCCATATAGACGCTGCACCCCCTGACTATAAGCCTTGGCCATATAGACGCTGCACCCCCTGACTATAAGCCTTGGCCATATGGACGCTGCACCCCTTGACTATAACCCACGGCCATATGGACGCTGCACCCCTTGACTATAACCCACGGCCATATAGACGCTGCACCCCCTGACTATAAGCCACGGCCATGTGGACGCTGCACCCCCTGACTATAAGCCACGGCCATATGGATTCTGCACCCCCTGACTATAATCCACAGTCATATAGACACTGCACCCCCTGACTATAAGCCACGGCCATATGGACGCTGCACCCCTTGACTATAAGCCACGGCCATATGGACGCTGCACCCCTTGACTATAAGCCACGGCCATGTGGACGCTGCACCCCCTGACTATAAGCCACCGCCATATGGACGCTTCACCCCCTGACTATAAGCCACGGCGTATGGATTCTGCACCCCCTGACTATAACCCACAGTCATATAGACACTGCACCCCCTGACTATAACCCACGGCCATATAGACGCTGCACCCCCTGACTATAAGCCTTGGCCATATAGACGCTGCACCCCCTGACTATAAGCCTTGGCCATATGGACACTGCACCCCCTGACTATAACCCACGGCCATATGGACGCTGCACCCCCTGACTATAAGCCACGGTCATATGGACGCTGCACCCCTTGACTATAAGCCACGGCCATGTGGACGCTGCACCCCCTGACTATAAGCCACGGTCATATGGATTCTGCACCCCCTGACTATAATCCACAGTCATATAGACACTGCACCCCCTGACTATAAGCCACGGCCATATGGACGCTGCACCCCTTGACTATAAGCCACGGCCATATGGACGCTGCACCCCTTGACTATAAGCCACGGCCATGTGGACGCTGCACCCCCTGACTATAAGCCACCGCCATATGGACGCTTCACCCCCTGACTATAAGCCACGGCGTATGGATTCTGCACCCCCTGACTATAACCCACAGTCATATAGACACTGCACCCCCTGACTATAACCCACGGCCATATAGACGCTGCACCCCCTGACTATAAGCCTTGGCCATATAGACGCTGCACCCCCTGACTATAAGCCTTGGCCATATGGACACTGCACCCCCTGACTATAACCCACGGCCATATGGACGCTGCACCCCCTGACTATAAGCCACGGTCATATGGACGCTGCACCCTCTGACTATATCCCACGGCCATATGGACGCTGCACCCCTTGACTATAAGCCTCGGCCATGTGGACGCTGCACCCCCTGACTATAAGCCACCGCCATATGGACGCTGCACCCCCTGACTATAAGCCACGGCCATGTGGACGCTGCAACCCCTGACTATAAGCCACCGCCATATGGACGCTGCACCCTCTGACTATATCCCACGGCCATATGGACGCTTACACCCCCTGACTATAAGCCACGGCCATGTGGACGCTGCACCCCCTGACTATAAGCCACCGCCATATGGACGCTGCACCCCCTGACTATATCCCACGGCCATATGGACGCTTCACCCCCTGACTATAAGCCACGGCCATGTGGACGCTGCACCCTCTGACTATAAGCCACGGCCATGTGGACGCTGCACCCGTCCCTTTAATCCCGGTGTATAAGTACCCTGCACCCCGTCCCTTCCCTGTAATCCCAGTGTATACGGACGCTGCCCCCGTTCCTGTAATCCCGGTGTATACGGACGCTGCACCCCGTTCCTGTAATCCTGGTGTATATGGACGCCGCATCCGTCCCTGTAATCCCGGTGTATATGGACGCTGCACCCCGTTCCTGTAATCCCGGCCTATACGGACGCCCTGACTGCCTCCTCTCCTCAGGTGTCGCTCATGCAGCATTTGCTGAACACTCCGTTTATTGAAGAGACCTCCAAGTTGATGACGCAGAAGTTCCTGAATCAGATCCTGGAGATCGTGGCCCTTCTGACCGGAGACGTAAGTTTTCCGTGGTCGTGTTCTTTTCCGTCCTGTGACCGGTCACGTGTACGCCGTGATTTCCGTCCACACTAGGACTTATGTGCGTTCACCTTCCGCCTCCATTAATCATTTCCAGCGGTCCGTGGCTTTTTGGGGTCTTCGCTCTTGCGGGGTAATGATTGTTCACAGATACTTGTGTCTAACATCTATGTCGTCTTGTATAGAAATGGCTGCTTGCTGATCGCGAGGACCCCCCCGACAATCCAAAGGAGGTGAGTGTGACCGTGCCCCTCGTACGTGCCGTGGTGGTCTCGCCAGCGGTCACCCTGACTTCTTATGTGGCAGGTGCCGGTGAAGTGTGACGACATCGCCATGTATTTCTCCACCGAGGAGTGGGACTATATAAAGTCTCACAGGGAGCTGTACGGCGACGTGTCCGTGGAGGAGGACGCCGTCACAGAAATGGCGGACGACACAGACTCAGGTAGGTCTGGTGCGGCTCCGCTGACCACGTCAGACGCCATCTCGTGGTTGTAAAAATGTGTAAAAATCACGGCTTCTCTTTTCTCTCACATCACAGATGAGTCCGGCAGCGAGGAAGAAGCCAAAGCGACCACAAAGCAGCCAAACTCCCCGGAATGGCTGCCGGACGGGGTGGTCAGTGAGTACAGTGAGTCTGAGCTGCTGTCAGAAGATGAGGATGGCAGGGACTCCATGCAAGGGGATGAGGACTTCTCCATTCTTCCCGGCTCGTCCGGTGACGCTCCGCCCAATGGAGGCTCCAAACTGAAGAAATACCATTTACTCCGTGGAAAGGGCCGAATCTACCACTGCAAGAGGTGCGACATGACCTTCCCCAAGAGACTGGCCTTCAGGAGGCACCTCAAGTCCCAGAAGCACCTAAAGAGTTACGAGGTCGAGGAGGTGGACGTGGAGTGCGAGGACTGCGGCCAAGTGTTTGTCACCAAGTCCTTGCTGATCAAGCACCGGGCCGAGAACCACGCGGTGAAACGCTACGCCTGCACCATCTGCGGCATCCAGTACGACTACAAGTCCCAGTTCATCATCCACCAGCGGGCGCACACTGGAGAAAAACCCTTCGAGTGTGACCAGTGCGGAAGGAAATTCGGCCATAAGTGCAGTCTGCTGGTTCACCAGAGGAGGCACACCAAAGGCAAGACCATCTCCTGCAGCAAATGCGACCATCGCTTCGACACCAAGTCCCAGCTGGCGAAACACGAGAAGATTCACGACCACGAGAAGCCCATCATGTGCCGCCTGTGCGGGAAACGCTTCGCCCACAAGTCCCACTTCATGAAACACAAATGGGCCTTCCACCATGAAGAGATCTGACGGCCGGAGACACGGCCGCTCCTTGTCAGATATTGTATAGCCGTCAGTTCACCACAAGTGCCACCACCGCCGCTTCGGGTCTCGTCACATAGACTAATTTGTTGAACTTTTTTTTTTTTTTTTTTTTTTGTCAGTCATCCATAGGGCATCACGCGCCGCCCGTCTGTTACGCTTCCTTTGTCCCCTCCGGGTTTCGGTATCAGTGACTGATGCCAGAGTTTAGAGACTGCCTAGTGATGTCCTCGCTCATTACAGGGCATTGTTATCATTGCCAGATCAGGGCCTTGTGTCCATCACCCCTGCATTCGGCCTCTATGGGACGGTGGGGGTGTCATCACTCGGACCCCCAATGTTCTGCTCCTCTCATGTTTACGACCATCTTAACAAATAGATTTGTCTTGCATATGACCTCCTTCTCCGCTTCCCCAGCAGTAATCTCCATGCCATGGACAGTGGAGAAGGTTTCCCCGAATATGGCCAAATGGTGCTGAATGTCAGATGTTTGCGTCACGGGCCACCGCCATCATACATTGTCTCCGCAGGCCTTGTGTATCCATTAATGGCAGCTGGCCGGAGCGGGACAGTCTGCTCCCTCCATATTGTAGGACGGCTTTATCTCATTACATTCCTTAGTGGGGTCTCTGGACTTGGTCACATTCGGTGGTGGTGGGGTCCGGCCAGGACCGATCACATTAAGTGGTGGGTCTCTAGTGGTGTCAGGGCTAGGACTGGTCACGTGAGTGGTGGTAGGGTCCCTAGTGGGGTTTGGGCCAGGAAAGGTCACATTCAGTGGTGGTGGGGTCCCTAGTGCAGTTTGGGCCAGGATCGGTCATATTCAATGGTGAGTGGTGGTAGGGTCTCTAGTGGGGTCCGGGCCAGGACTGATCACACACAGTGGTGTTTGGTTCCAGGACCGGTCACATTCAGTGGTGAGTGGTGGTAGGGTCTCAAGTGGGGTCCAGGCCAAGACTGGTCACATTCAGTGGTGTTGGGGTCCAGGCCAGGACTGGTCACATTCAGTAGGTTCTCTAGTGCGGTCCGAGCCTGTCACATTCAGTGGTGTTGAGGTCTGGGCCAGGACAGGTCACATTCCACTAGTGTGGTCACATTCAGTGGTGTTGGGGTCTGGGCCAGGACATGTCACACAGTTCACAGGTTGGGGGCCCATCACATTCAGTGGTGAGTGGTGGTGGGGTCTCTAGTGGGGTCTGGGCCAGGACTGGTCACATTCAGTGGTAAGTGGTGGTGGGGTCCGGGCCAGGACTGGTCACATTCAGTGGTAAGTGGTGGTGGTGTCCGGGCCAGGACTGGTCACATTCGGTGGTGAGTGTTGGTGTCACTAATGGGGTCTGGGCCAGGACTGGTCGCATAGAGTGGTGGTGGTGTCTCTAATGGGGTCCGGGCCAGGACTGGTCACATTCAGGGGCGAGTTTAGGTTCCTACCGTTTTATATAAAGGTTTTGTCCAGGATCATAGGGGGGATAGATGATACTAGTCAGTGACACCGTAACCTCTCCTAGTTTAGGATCCCTTTATCTCATCACTGATTCATGTTTATTTTCTAACATTTGTTCTTTCACTAAAGCAGAACCCCGGATATTTTGGGTCAGATCTCCATGTCATTGATGCCCCATTATTATCAGTCCCTGCACCTGTAGAGTCCCAGACCGGCTGATTTATGGGGCCATATAAGCAGGTGAAGTTAACATAAGTCTTCACGCCCTGTCTGTGATTTCTGTAGAGGACGATCCTATGTGGAGTTACAATAAAAGCAGTGTGGATATTGTCTGGAGACTGATGTATCCCCCACCGCACACATGTCCGCGGTGCGTCGTCCGTGGTTGCGTGGCATCCAGTCGTACGTACAGTGATGTCATATCGCCGGAGACATTTGGAAGAAACAGACCCTGTGCCGGGTTTGTTTTGTCCTGTATGTCAGTCCCTGCCATGATGCTGCGAGTCCTATCCCAGGCTAGTGGGGCTGTCTGGCGGTTTGGGGGCTCTGCCGATATTTTGTGAAAGCCTGAAGCTCCCACACTTCCATGGTTTCAATACAAGAGACTCCGGGAACTTAACCTGAGAGGTCATGAACAATAGTGACCAACACATATACAATGGATGTAAAGTCTACACACGCTTCATAAAATGCCATTTTGAAGGGAAAATAAAGCTACACTAACGTGGTTGCATAAGTCTGTGCACCCTCATATAATCGGGGCTGTTGTTGAGCCCAGAATCAGCCGATCACATTTCTCCCATGTTACATAAGTCACCGCTCGGCCGCCATAGTTTACATTGACTCATTAACCCCAGCGAAAGTGTCGCTGCTCTAGGAGAATTTTCCTGACAGTAAACAGCAGACAACACAGCAAATGGATCTCGTTGTGGAAAGCTGTCAGTATAAGGTACTAAAATATATCCAGACATTCGCTCTACCATGGATACTGTGAGGATGTCGTCAAGAAGGGGCTGAAATCTGGCACCTCAGTGACATTACCGAGAACTGGGGGTCCCCCAGTAATTGATGAAAAGACAAGAAGAAAATTTGTGCTGGACATCCACAGCAACATTAAAGGAGCTGCAGGGATTTCTGACCAGTCCTGGTTGTGTCCTGCGTTTGACCACAATATCCCCCATTCTTTCTATGTCCGGCCCGTGGGATCGGGGGCAAGACAGAACCTTTCCTTACAAAGAAAAGTTCTGGCAAAACCTCCATCAAGTCGGCCAGAAGCAGGAAACGTGTTCTGTCTGATGAGAGCGAGAGGGAACATTACTTCCAAAAGCTGCAAAGAGGACACTGGTCACCACCAGAAGATCACCATCCCCACAGTGAGGCATGGTGGGGGAAGCATTGTGCTCTGGGAATGGTTTTCAGCAGCTACAACTGGGGCTTTAGTCAAGGGGGAGGGGATTATGGACAGAACAAATAACAGACAATTTTACATGAAAAAGTTCCAGCCTCTGCACTTTAATCTTTCGTGTAGCAGATGGTGCACCATCTACATAGAAATTTTGTATCACTGTAATGGCACTGACACAAGCAGTAAGGTAGACGGGTCATTCGTACAGAACAATGGCGTAAAAAAAATCAACAAATGATGCAACTGTTATTGAAGAGCTTGTGTAGGAATGGTTTTCAGATGTGCGGTAATGAGGTCTGCTCCTATTTCTCCTATATACACAGTATGTCATGCACCATATTCCTTATTCCATCATTTTGCTCTTTGCCTCAGTGGCGCCCCTTGTGGCAACCCCTTGTTCTTTGTGCTGGCAAATTGGAAAGCGCTAACCTATATTATGCACGCAGCCCATAGATTTCAATGGGGGAATGTAACTCAACCACGGGGCCCAATTCCTCATCCGGGGGCCCTCGTTTTTAGAAGCGACTGTCTGAAATGCTCATCATTTTGTTATAACTTGTCACTTAAAATTTTGATATATCCTTCCACCATTACCATAAATGGTAAAGGCAGCGTGCAAGGGCTCAGTGAAGGTGGTCTTCATGGTGGTCAAGTACCTGATGGGATCAGTGAGATCATAGAAGGAGAGCTGGCCAGCATCGTAATCCAGATAGATCCCTATTCTATTGGAGGAGACATTGTCGGGAAGCTGAGTGGCTTTTCTGTCATGTTCTACATACCACTGGTAAGACACGTATTTGAGGCACCAGGACTTCTCGTTCTGCCCGATGTACACATATCCTTTTCTGTCTATACTGGGATAACACACTCCAATATCCAGATTTCCTGACTTGCCGATTTCCACCACCCAGTAATGTCGTCCTGACGAGAAGACTCTACTGCTTAAAGCTTGAAAATAGTCAAATCTCTCAGCCATTTCTGGACGATTGTGTTCTTCATACGAGAATTGTAGTGCTCTCCGGTCCCTGGACAAAGTGACGTTGTTGGAGACAGTGTCCACGTCCAGGAGGAAGTCTACTGGCTTCAGCATATGGATCCACACGTTGGTGCCTGCGCTGATGTCCGATAAACCCGTTTGTAGAAATAAAGAGATCTGGTGGTCGTCAATGTCCTTGACGTTGTAGACCTCATCGAGGGCCCAGTCCTCAACCTTTCCTTGCTCAACGTCACGTAAGAAGTCATTGTGTAGGATGGTCAGATGATCGCTCGTCTTGCACATCTCCTCAATGTCTCGGATCTTACTGGACAATTCTTCCCTCTTGACTTGGAGGTGGTTGATCAGGTCCTCGACTCTTTGTAAGATCTTCTTCTCTTGCTTGGAGATGACCTCCAGAGCTGTCATTTCTAAGTGATTTAGCTTCTTCCTGAGGTCTCGAAATAAGGAGTAAACTCTCTTTTCCATCTCTGCTGCTTTGTCTTCCACCCCTATTCTGCATTGCGCGAGATGTTGAATTTCTCTGTTGGCTTTTTTTCTCGCCATCAGAACTTTTTCCAGCTTTTCCTTCAGTAATTCCAAGGCTTCAAGCAGGAAACTCACGTTGTGTCCTTGGTGGTGTCCAGCTACAAAGCAGCTGATGCAGACACCGGTGGAGTCATCCAAGCAGTAATATTCCAGGATCTTGTTGTGGACGGAGCATTTCCTGGGACCCAGGTTGTTGGTGGGCTCTGAGAAGACGTGTTGCGGAGACTTCTCTTCCGGAAGAGACGGTAGACAATCTATTACTTTGGCCAGGACTATGTTCTTGCAGAGCTTGGAGCGATCTCTGAACTCCGCAGTCAGGACAGAAGGAAACTTTGGACTTTTGTGAATCCAATTTGTGATTGATGCAGTCCCGGCAGAAGTTGTGTCCGCAGCTCAGGGTGACGGGGTCTGTGTACATGTTCTGGCAGATGAAGCAGCTTAGCACGTCTCTCAGATCAGCGGACGCCATTGTTATCGGAAAGAGAAAGTAAAGTCAGCGGCTTCCTCAGTCTGAAACTTCCTCATCCACTGTCCAATACCTACAGATTTAAAGGGACATTGCAAAAAAAAAAAGTGGGCTTGGTCCTTACAGAACGGGAAGATCTTGCAGATCAGGGTGAGGTCAGGCAGCCTGTCCGAGGCAAGAAAAGAACCACACGCTGGTCCTTGGCTCATGCCGGGGCTGGTGGAGCAGCTTGTGTGCCAGGACCTAATGTTCTGTGATTGAAGACCCCTAAAAATGTCCGTCCGCTGTCATAGCCGTTATGTTGCACACTTCTCTTTTTTTCTCTCCTTTAACTGTTGCACTGCTGTCACTCGATGGCTTCAGGAGAAGCGAATGAAAGCAGATTTGTCATCAGATTTGACAAAACAATATGTATATGTGAGATTACAGGTAGCGGGATGCAGTGACGGACGGGAGGCAGAGCAGAGGAATACTCCACGCAGGGAGGTAAAGGGTTGGGCAGAGGGTATGGGAGGTAGTATTGACAAGGTATGAATGTGAGGTGAGGTACAGGGTAAAGCAAAAGGATAAACTTATCCGTTTGCCGGCTTCCTGGCTGCAGAATCTTGGGCTCCAACGGTGGCGCCCACACCAGCGGCGCGTGATGTCTCCGATGGGGTCCTGAAGAAGTTGAGGATCCGGTTCCCGACGAAGGCTGCGTATCCTTGGGGTCCTCAGTTCGTCGTACGGGATGAGGCACAGTCTGTGATGCCGCCGGGGCGCGACTCGGCTTGGCGGTGAAGGGTGAGGCGTTACACAGCTCTGGGTGAGTCACAAAGTCAATCTTAGGCGGCACACGCGCAGCAATAACTGGACCGGAGAGTGTCAGGCTGTCGGTCACGGGAGTCAGCGTGCAAACAGCAGATTGTTGTTCACAGTCAGCGTTCCCGAAGGCAGGGAATGTCCAGCGCGCGCCTGCGCTAACACGTTGCTGCAAGGAGGGAGCTCCAATCTTCCCCTGCAGCGCGCTCTGTCTTACCGCCAAATCTCCCGCGCACAGCGCATTTGTATCTCGTCCAGCCCCCTGCTGTCGAGTGCAAAGGTTGGTCCAGGTCAGAAAGCTTTCCCCCTGCGCAACAATGGTCACAGCCCCGACAGTTCCAGAACCGAAGCAAGGGAGATACCCCCGATCCGGTCCCTCTTCTTACATATACATAATTATATAGCGCTTAGACCTGATGAGGCTTGTGCATTTACTTTAGAGATTCATGTCAGAATGACTGTAATAATCCTGATGTGCAGTCAGCGCGAGAACTAATGAGTCCGAGTGTATGCAATCTCCGCCCACTGAGTCTGACAGCTATTCAGTCTCCGCCCACCGAGCCTGACTGACAGCTATTCAGTCTCCAATCAATAATTATGAGTCCCTTCATGGATGAGACGCCCCGCACATTGTGACTGACCCCTCCATGAATGAGAAGCCCCCGCACATTGTGAGTGACCCCCTCCATGCATGAGAAGCCCCCTCACATTGTGAGTGACCCCTCCATGAATGAGAAGACCCCGCACATTGTGAGTGACCTCTCCATGGATGAGAAGCCCCCGCACATTGTGAGTGACCCCTCCATGGATGAGAAGCCCCCGCACATTGTGAGTGACCCCTCCATGGATGAGAAGCCCCTGCACATTGTGAGTGATCCCCTCCATGGATGAGAAGCCCCTGCACATTGTGAGTGATCCTTCCATGGATAAGAAGCCCCCACACATTGTGAGTGATCCCCTCCATGGATGAGAAGCCTCCGCACATTGTGAGTGACCCCTTCCATGGATGAGAAGCCCCTGCACATTGTGAGTGATCCTTCCATGGATAAGAAGCCCCCACACATTGTGAGTGGCCCCCTCCATGGATGAGAAGCCCCTGCACATTGTGAGTGATCCTTCCATGGATAAGAAGCCCCCACACATTGTGAGTGATTCCCTCCATAGATGAGAAGCCCCACATATTGTTAGTGACCCCTCCATGGATGAGAAGCCCCCACACATTGTGAGTGATCCCCTCCATAGATGAGAATCCCCCACACATTGTGAGTGATCCCCTCCATGGATGGGAAGCCTCCACACATTGTGAGTGACCCCCTCCATGGATGAGAAGCCCCCTTCACATTGTGAATAATCCCTCCATGGATGAGAAGCCCCTGCACATTGTGAGTGACCCCTCTATGGATGAGAAGCCCCCATACATTGTGAGTGACCCCTCCATGTATGAGAAGCCTCCACATATTGTGAGTGACCCCTTGATGGATGAGAAGCCTCCACACATTGTGAGTGACCTCCCTCCATGGATGAGAAGCCTTCACACTTGTGAGTGACCCCCTCCATGGATGAGAAGCCCCCGCACATTGTGAGTGACCTCCTCCATGGATGAGAAGCCCCCATACATTGTGAGTGATCACCTCCATGGATGAAGAAGCCTCCACACATTGTGAGTGACCTCTCCATGGAGCTGGACAGACATCTGTCTGGGATGATTTAGTGAATCCGCTTTGAGCAGGGGTTGACAGAAGACCCATGGAGATCCCTTCAACTCTAACATTCTATAGAAGCCACACATTGTGAGTGACTCCCTCCATGGATAAGAAGCCTCCCACATTGTGAATGATCCGCCCAATGGATGAGAAGCCCCCACACATTGTGAGGTGACCCCTCCAATGATGAGAACCTCCACATATTGTAGTGACCCCCTCCATGATGAGAAGCCCCCGCACATTGTGAGTGACCTCCTCCATGGATGAGAAGCCCCCGCACATTGTGAGTGATCCCCTCCATGGATGAGAAGCCCCCACATTGTGAGTGATCCCTCCATGGATGAGAAGCCCCCGCACATTGTGATGATCCCTCATGGATGAGAAGCCCCCACATTGTGAGTGACCCCTCCATGGATGAGAAGCCTCCACACATTGTGAGTGACCCCTCCATGATGAGAAGCCTCCACACATTGTGAGTGACCCCTCCATGGATGAGAAGCCCCCACACATTGTGAGTGACCCCCTCCATGGATGAGAAGCCTCCACACATTGTGAGTAGACCCCTCCATGCATGAGAAGCCCCCTCACATTGTGAGTGGCCCCTCCATGATGAGAAGCCTCCGCACATTGTGAGTGATCCCCTCCATGGATGAGAAGCCCCCTGCACATTGTGAGTGATCCTTCCATGGATAAGAAGCCCCCAACATTGTGAGTGATCCCCTCCATAGATGAGAAGCCCCCACATATTGTGAGTGACCCCTCCATGGATGAGAAGCCCCGCACATTGTGAGTGACCCCTCCATGGATGAAACCCTGACATTGTGAGTAATCCCCTCCATGAGAAGCCCTGCACATTGTGAGTGATCCTTCCATGGATAAGAAGCCCCCACACATTGTGAGTGATCCCCTCATGGATGAGAAGCCTCCAGCACATTGTGAGTGACCCCTTCCATGGATGAGAAGCCCTGCACATTGTGAGTGATCCTTCCATGGATAAGAAGCCCCCACACATTGTGAGTGGCCCCCTCCATGGATGAGAAGCCCCGCACATTGTGAGTGATCCCTCCATGGATAAGAAGCCCCCACACATTGTGAGTGATTCCCTCCATAGATGAGAAGCCCCCACATATTGTTAGTGACCCCTCCATGGATGAGAAGCCCCACACATTGTGAGTGATCCCCTCCATAGATGAGAAGCCCCACACATTGTGAGTGATCCCCTCCATGGATGGGAAGCCTCCACACATTGTGAGTGACCCCCTCCATGGATGAGAAGCCCCTTCACATTGTGAATAACCCTCCATGGATGAGAAGCCCTGCACATTGTGAGTGACCCCTATGGATGAGAAGCCCCCCATACATTGTGAGTGACCCCTCCATGATGAGAAGCCTCCACATATTGTGAGTGACCCCTTGATGGATGAGAAGCCCTCCACACATTGTGAGTGACCCCCTCCATGGATGAGAAGCCCCTTCACATTGGTTAATCCTCCATGGATGAGAAAGCCCCTGCACATTGTGAAGTGACCCCTCCATGTATAGAAGCTCCACAATTTGAGTGACCCCCTCCATGGATGAGCAGCCCCCCACATTGTGGAGTGACTCCTCCATGGGTGGAAGCCTCCTTACATTGTGTGATCACCTCCATGTGATGAAAGCCTCCACACATTGTGAGTGTGACCTCTCCTGGGGCTGGACAGACATCTGTCTGGGATGATTAGTGAATCCTGCTTGAGCAGGGTGTTGGACAGTGACCAGGAGATCCCTTCCAACTCTAACATTCCTATGAGAAGCCACACATTGTGAGTGACTCCCTCCTGGATAGAAGCCTCCAACATTGTGAATGATCGCCAATGTTGAGAAGCCCCACACATGTGAGTGACCCCCTCCATGGATAAAGCCTCCACTATTGTAAGTGACCCCTCCCATGAATGAGAAGCCCCCCACATGTGTGAGTAGAGCCTTCCTCATGATGAGAAGCCCCCGCACATTGTGAGTGATCCCCTCCATGGATGAGAAGCCCCCGCACATTGTGAGTGATCCCTCCATGGATGAGAAGCCCCGCACATTGTGAGTGATCCCTCTATGGATGAGAAGCCCCCACACATTGTGAGTGACCCCTCCATGGATGAGAAGCCTCCACACATTGTGAGTGACCCCTCCATGGATGAGAAGCCTCCACACATTGTGAGTGACCCCCTCCATGGATGAGAAGCCCCCACACATTGTGAGTGACCCCCTCCATGGATGAGAAGCCTCCACACATTGTGAGTGACCCCTCCATGCATGAGAAGCCCCCCACACATTGTGAGTGGCCCCCTCCATGGATGAGAAGCCTCCGCACATTGTGAGTGATCCCCTCCATGGATGAGAAGCCCCCCCACATTGTGAGTGATCCCCTCCATTGATGAGAAGCCCTCGCACGAGTGGTCTCAGGAGGCTTTACTGCTGTCAGACACAGGACTCACTGCAGCGTCTTCTTTGGGCAATGAATCCATTTTCCAGACAGTCAGCAGGGGCTTCCTCAGAGCTTTCTCGTCACCCTGTCCTCTGCGGACCGCTCCCTGCGCTCCATGTAGAATGGCAGTCTATCCTTGATGTTTTCCTGGGGGCTGTGGCTTCTTTGCTGCTCTTCTTGACACCCTGCAGCCTCCATCATCCTTTGCCTCCCTGGGTGCAGATGCTCTGACACTGCCGTTTTGGGGGAAGCTCTGCGCTGGACCGATCCCGCAGCTGATCCTCCTTAGGAGCCGTTTTGGGCATTTGCTGGACTTTCTGGGCCCTGACACCTTCCTCACAGCATCGGAACCTCTTCCTTTGAATTCTTCATTTAATGAATGGCTGATTTAGGGACAATTTACAAGCAGCAATGTCCTGGCCTGTAAACCCTTCAAATACAAAGCAATGACGTCTGCACTTGTTTCCTTGGAGGTAACGATGGTCGACAGAAGACAGTGATTCCAGCCCCCAGTATACAGCAGCCAGTCTGCTCTTAGAACGCAATCACAGGACACAGAGACATCAGCTGCCTTGTCCTCGTTCACACTTTCTCCTGAGCTATCGATTTTCATGGCAAAGAGGTTCTGTCATCTTCATAACTAGCACTTACACTAACCAGAAAGTGTATCAGTGTGTAAGCTTGTGGCAGCTCTGTGCACACCCTGCTCTATCTATGTACAGGACCTGCGGTTCTATCTCTGTGCACACCCTACGGTTCTATCTATGTACAGGGCCTTCGGTTCTATCTCCGTACACACCCTGCGGCAGCTCCAGTCCAGAGCTCTGTGTAGGAGGCTCACCCAAGAATTAGCACACCTGATAGATGCTCCATTTATCGTGCTGCTCAGACTAGTCTTATTAGTGTGGGAAGGGGCCAATATCCATGGACCTTCACAGCTTTTTAATATCAGCCCTTAGCTGTCTGTTTTGCCTTAGCTGTTTATTAAAAATGGAGGTGACCCCAATTAATTTTTTTGGGGAGTCCACCCATTTTTTTAATAACCAGCAAAGAAAAAGCAGACAGCTGCTGACTGATTAATAGGTTGAAAAGGTCCATGTTTATTGGGCCATTCCCAGCATAATGAGACCAGATCACAGCCAACAGAAGCCAACGTGGTCTCGAACTTTCGGGGTAAGGGCTCATACTCACTTGAGCCGAATTCGGATGAAAATCAGATGAAAAAAAATCGGATACAAATCTGACCAATGTTAGTCAATGGGTCAGTTTTCATTTGCGTTTTTTTTTTTCTCATCAGATATTGGTGTGAGAAAAAAATCGCAGCATGCTGCGATTTGATGCGATTTTGGCATGATAATCGCTAATGCAATAGATGGTTATATAAAAAAACGCATGCAAATCGCATGTCAATTGCACATAATCGGACCATCCTGAAAACTGACCGATTTTTTTTTCCACCCAGTGAGTATGAGGCCTAAAGCTGAAAAAGGGAACAAAATGGGGCTAAGCAGGACAATAGCCCTGAAAACAAATGTGGATATTGAGATCATTTAAAATAACAGAATAGAAATAATCAAGAAAAAAGGGGCTAGGAGGAGGTGTAGTAGGTGGATGAGGCTGAGGAGGACGTTGAGATGAAGGTGGAAGAGGCAGGGGATGAGATATCCAACAGTTTGTGGGTTTTTTATTTATTTATTTTTAAAGACAGCATTTAAAAGAACATAGTATAAGATCAAATAATAAAGAACAATGTAGATACAGCAGTCGGATGACCAAGTGGAGGAGGAGGTGGTGTAGGTGGACCAGCAGTAGGTGGACATTGCGGTGTAGGTGGAAGACGCAGGGCAGATGGTATCCAACGTTATTTTTGTGGATTTTTTTCTCTTCCTTTTCTGGTGAGGCCCCAAAATAAAACAAATGTGATTTCCGTGAGCTACTTTGAAGGCCACCCTGTTGCGTTCACGACATGATGGTGAAGTGGAGTTGTAGGACATGTCCCAGGGGCCACATTTACCCAGTGTGCAGATAGGGAGCGGTAGCGTCCCTGCCCGTGGTTACTGGTCCACGTATCGGTAGTTATCTGGACCTTGCCACTGATGGCGTTGCGCGCTGCACACCTGATTTTGGCTGCAACGTGTGTGCTGGGCAGGGAACTCAGATGCAGGTGGAGCCTCAGGTTAAGAAAATGTTAAAAAACCAGAAGAGACTGCTTCATGACTTTGGGCTGATACTGCTTAGCCGATTTGCAAGGGGCTGAGGTTGAAGAAAGATACAAAGGTCCTCATGTGAAAACAGCAGTGGATGGAACTGGAGGCGCTCTCAGCCATGCGATCTAACACCGCCTCCGCATGTTCCTGCCTCACTTTCCATCCAGCGGTGCCCATACTTAGGATATGATGCACAACATCCTGTGGCCTGCATGTGTTTCATGTAGACATGGGCACAGATCAACCATGTTGTCTCCTTTGTAGCAGCTACACCTCCACCACGACCACGTCCTCCATTTGATACTCTTCTGTTTTTCCCCAAAAAATAATTCCCAGTAGAGAAGAGGCTGAATTAGGGCGCACTGAACCACCATGCTTTACTACTGGCAGTGCGCATCAGGTTGTTAAGAGTAAGGCCGGCATCACACTTGCGAGTTTGATGCGAGTAAGTCGCAAGACTTACTCGCATCAAACTTGCAAGTGTGACACCGGTCTAAGTTTTAATATAGCCTAAGAAAGTCAGGATTCCCAAGCGGCTGTGATCATGAATGCTTTATATCTCTTTTTATATTTTTTTTTATGAAAAACAACCAAGATGTAAAGTTTAAATAATTTTTTGATAACTTTGTTTAATAATAAACTCAGAAAAAAGCAGGGCTGTGGAGTCGGAGCCCATTTTGGTGGCTTACCGACTCCACAGCCCTGGTATGAGGGAGTCGGAGTCATGGAGTCAGAGATTTGGCTTACCGACTCCACAGCCCTGGTATGATGGAGTGGGAGTCATGGTGTCACGCTGTATAGCAGATATATATATATGTGATGACAGTAATCTATATCAAAAGGGCAACATACTATATAACATGCGCATAGATATATGATAACATAGAATTACCTGACAGAATGTCCAGTGGGTCAATACGGAATCCGTTATACGCTGTCTCTGGCTAGAGGGTGACCGGGGTCTATGCTGACCCTAAACTGGGGTCCTAACTAATCCCTCTACCTGGAGGTACTGTTAAAGGTACAGAGGTCCAGGCCACCAGCGTAAACCCTGTCTCCTATCAATCCCTGCCAACTGTAATCTAGTCCTAAGAAGGACCCTGATTACCACCAAAGGGAATGAACAGGTAACGGTAAATGAACAGAAAGACATACAAGAAAGACAAGAAATAAAGTAAATAAAGTCTTACATACAACACTCACACACAGTAGGAACACCTAAGGTCTCAGAGATAAACTATAAGCTATAAGAGTAAAAACAACTAAGGAGCTCTTAGCTTAAGTATTCTCAGAACCGATCCAGTCTGCTAGACTACATGAAGGCTTTCACCGGCATCTAACACCCAGACTGGCAGGGATATAAAGGAAGCTAATTAGAACATAATCAAAAGCAGCCGGGCGAGGCTGGACCTAGTCTTAGCAAAGAGCTAGGTAAAATTAACTCTCTCATAACCAAACACAAAGTAACAGCAACTCAGCTGCGAGAAGTCAGAATGTGCAATCGCGACGATCCTCGCGGCGATGCACCCATGACAGTACCCCCCCTTCTACGAGGGGCCTCCGGACCCTCAGGGCCAGGTCTGCCCGGGTAAGTTGTGTGGAAGGTCCGAACCAATCGATCTGCGTTAACCTCCGACGCAGGGACCCACGTCCTCTCCTCAGGACCATACCCCTTCCAATGAACCAGGTACTAAAGGGACCGACGACTGAGACGTGAGTCAATGATTTTCGACCCATGAAATTCCACGTTATCATTGACCACCACTGAAGGAGGAGGTAGAGGTGACGGTATGACTGGTGCCACATACTTTTTAAGTAATGACTTGTGAAACACATTATGAATTTTAAACGTAGGAGGGAGGTCCAGACGAAATGCCACAGGATTAATTATGGAACTGATCCTGTACGGCCCGATGAATCTGGGACCCAACCTCCAGGAGGAAACTTTAAGTTTTATATTCCTGGTAGACAACCAAACCAGATCGTTCACCTTCAGATCTAGACCAGAAACTCTCCCCCTATCAGCCATCCGTTTGTAACGGTTCCCCGTAACCTTCAGTCTTAATCGATCTGGAACTATCAGTCTCCCTGAAAGTCCCACAGGGGCGTCCCCCTGAGCCCCCAATACCTCCCCCTCAAGCTCAGAGCATACAGCTGACACTACAACTCCCTCCTGAGGAATAGGAACCGGATCATCCGTCCTCCCGGCCCCTGGGAAAGTACGAGATAAGGCATCAGGAAGCAACTTTGTTGAGCCGTCATATGCGCGATGAGGAGGTAACTCTTTACACCCCTCCTCTGAGAACATCTCCCCAAAGTCCTCCAGAAAAGGAGACAAAGTCCTAGGCACAACCGCACCGATGACCGTGCTCATGCAGTTATTCCTGCAAAATTCACCCCACTGGCTTATCTTTCCGGATTGCCAATCAATCACTGGGTTATGTTTAGCCAACCAAGGAAGTCCCAACACAATAGGAGTAGGTAGACCCTCCAACACATAACAAGACAATTGCTCTTTATGTATTGCCCCTACTCGAAGATCTATGTTATGAACAGCTTGTACCAAGCTACCTTGACCGAGAGGTCTAGAATTAATAGAGACTATAGGGACCGGTTTGGCCAATACACTCAGTTGCATACCATGCACCTGGGCAAACCGAGCGTCCACCAGATTAGCCCCGGACCCACTATCAAGAAAAACAGAAATCCTCTCAGTTCTAGTACCAATCACCACCTCCGCAGGCACGAGAAACTGAGAGGGATTTGGGGACGAAATACACACTCCCAGGTTAACTCCTTTGCTCAAAGAGGCCCGGGATGGACACCCCCCAACAAAATGTCCCTCTCTCCCGCAAAAGAAACACCTTCTAGTCTTGCGGTGCACCGCCGGTTCCCTCTTACAAAAAGATGTCCCTCCCAACTGCATGGGTTCCTCAGAACAGACCAGGGGAACCTCAGTATAAGGGACTTTAGTAGTAGGTGGAGTCATCACGGGAGGCGGAGTTACCTCGCGTCTTCCCCGAATTCGTCTATCAATGCGAATAGCGAGGGCCATAGCAGCCTCCAGTGATGGAGGAGACTCATACTGAGCCAACACATCTTTTAATTTGTCAGACAACCCTTGACAAAACTGGCTCCTAAGAGCTGGGTCATTCCACTGAGTATCTGTTGCCCATCTACGGAACTCAGAAGAATATTCCTCCGCTGGACGATTTCCTTGCCGTATTTTACGTAACTTTGTTTCAGCAAGGGAAACTCGATCCGGATCATCATATACCAGACCCAGGGCAGTAAAAAATCGATCCACTGACTGGAGATCTGGGGAGCCTGGAGGAATAGAGAACGCCCAAGATTGAGGGTCCCCTTGTAAGAGCGAGATAACAATTCCCACCCTCTGCTCTTCACTCCCAGATGACCGAGGCCGCAGCCGAAAGTACAATTTACATGCCTCCCGGAAAGTAAAAAATTTGTCCCGCCCACCAGTGAACCTGTCCGGAAGAGCAACCTTAGGTTCAGATCTGGTTTGCTCCGGGGGGGACAAAACCTTGGACTTAATGTCTGCCAACTCCATGGACAACCCCTGCAACTGCCGGGCCAGCTGGGCTACTGGATCCATGACAGCTGGGGAGAATCTTTAGTATGGCCGGTGAAAATGTCACGCTGTATAGCAGATATATATATGTGATGACAGTAATCTATATCAAAAGGGCAACATACTATATAACATGCGCATAGATATATGATAACATAGAATTACCTGACAGAATGTCCAGTGGGTCAATACGGAATCCGTTATACGCTGTCTCTGGCTAGAGGGTAACCGGGGTCTATGCTGACCCTAAACTGGGGTCCTAACTAATCCCTCTACCTGGAGGTACTGTTAAAGGTACAGAGGTCCAGGCCACCAGCGTAAACCCTGTCTCCTATCAATCCCTGCCAACTGTAATCTAGTCCTAAGAAGGACCCTGATTACCACCAAAGGGAATGAACAGGTAACGGTAAATGAACAGAAAGACATACAAGAAATAAAGTAAATAAAGTCTTACATACAACACTCACACACAGTAGGAACACCTAAGGTCTCAGAGATAAACTATAAGCTATAAGAGTAAAAACAACTAAGGAGCTCTTAGCTTAAGTATTCTCAGAACCAATCCAGTCTGCTAGACTACATGAAGGCTGTCACCGGCATCTAACACCCAGACTGGCAGGGATATAAAGGAAGCTAATTAGAACATAATCAAAAGCAGCCGGGCGAGGCTGGACCTAGTCTTAGCAAAGAGCTAGGTAAAATTAACTCTCTCATAACCAAACACAAAGTAACAGCAACTCAGCTGCGAGAAGTCAGAATGTGCAATCGCGACGATCCTCGCGGCGATGCACCCATGACACATGGAGTCAGAGATTTGGCTTACCGACTCCACAGCCCTGGTATGAGGAAGTCGGAGTCAGAGATTTGGCTTACCGACTCCACAGCCCTGGTATGAGGGAGTCGGAGTCATGGAGTCAGAGATTTGGCTTACCGACTCCACAGCCCTGGTATGAGGGAGTCGGAGTCATGGAGTCAGAGATTTGGCTTACCGACTCCACAGCCCTGGTATGAGGGTGTCTGAGTCAGAGATTTGGCTTACCGACTCCACAGCCCTGGTATGAGGGAGTCGGAGTCAGAGATTTGGCTTACCGACTCCACAGCCCTGGTATGAGGGAGTCATGGAGTCAGAGATTTGGCTTACCGACTCCACAGCCCTGGTATGAGGGAGTCTGAGTCAAGAGATTTGGCTTACCGACTCCACAGCCCTGGTATGATGGAGTCAGAGATTTGGCTTACCGACTCCACAGCCCTGGTATGAGGGAGTCAGAGTCATGGAGTCAGAGATTTGGCTTACCGACTCCACAGCCCAGGTATGAGGGAGTCAGAGTCATGGAGTCAGAGATTTGGCTTACCGACTCTACAGCCTTGGTATGAGGGAGTTGGAGTCATGGAGTCAGAGATTTGGCTTACCAACTCCACAGCCTTGGTATGAGGGAGTCGGAGTCATGGAGTCAGAGATTTGGCTTACCGACTCCACAGCCCTGGTATTAGGGAGTCAGAGATTTGGCTTACCGACTCCACAGCCCTGGTATGAGGGAGTCTGAGTCAGAGATTTGGCTTACCGACTCTACAGCCCTGGTATGAGGGAGTCTGAGTCAGAGATTTGGTTTACCGACTCCACAGCCCTGGTATGAGGGAGTCTGAGTCAGAGATTTGGCTTACCGACTCCACAGCCCTGGTATGAGGGAGTCGGAGTCATGGAGTCAGAGATTTGGCTTACCGACTCCACAGCCTTGGTATGAGGGAGTCATGGAGTCAGAGATTTGGCTTACCGACTCTACAGCCTTGGTATGAGGGAGTCGGAGTCATGGAGTCAGAGATTAGGCTTACCGACTCCACAGCCTTGGTATGAGGGAGTCGGAGTCATGGAGTCAGAGATTTGGCTTACCGACTCCACAGCCCTGGTATGAGGGAGTCTGAGTCAGAGATTTGGCTTACCGACTCCACAGCCCTGGTATGAGGGAGTCTGAGTCAGAGATTTGGCTTACCGACTCTACAGCCCTGGTATGAGGGAGTCTGAGTCAGAGATTTGGCTTACCGACTCCACAGCCCTGGTATGAGGGAGTCTGAGTCAGAGATTTGGCTTACCGACTCCACAGCCCTGGTATGAGGGAGTCTGAGTCAGAGATTTGGCTTACCGACTCTACAGCCCTGGTATGAGGGAGTCGGAGTCAGAGATTTGGCTTACCGACTACACAGCCCTGGTATGATGGAGTCGAAGTCATGGAGTCAGAGATTTGGCTTACCGACTCCACAGCCCTGGTATGAGGGAGTCGGAGTTGGAGTCAGAGGTTTGGCTTACTCAACTCCCATAGAGTAATGGAAAGATAGGACAATACAACCACAATTATAAAATGAAGTTTTATTGAAAATATTTAAAATTCGTATCAAATGTATTTTCAAGAAAAAGGAACCAAAATTGGACACACTAAAAGGGACACAAGATGGATGTATCAATTATATGCACATTCCAGATAAAAGAGTTCTCATGTGATCAAAAGGAATTTTATATATAAAGGTTCAAGTGCAACCATAAAATTAAATTAACAAAAAAACATAATGAAAAATTAATTTAACCATGCTGTAAGCATAAATAAACTATAATGAAAATGCAAAATTGCATAGGATCATATCATACTGAACAGATATAAAGCCAAAAATAAATGTCAAGTGACAAATGTTCAGAATGAAATGAAATTTTGTGTGATGTATATCAAATGTATAACAAAAGTTATTTTATATGCTAATGAGCTATGAAGCGGAGTATAATCCCATAAAGTGCAATTGTGCACATAGAAATCCCATTGAAACACTGCACATGTGTTATGACTAGTTTTTGTAAAATTAATGCTGGTGAGCTATAGAAATGGGTATAATTCATTAAAGTGGATTAGTGCATATAAAAACCCCATTAACAAGCTACATATATGTCATAATTAGGTGAAAATGCAAATATGCACCAGAAATAACAATGCTGGATAAATTGGTGTAAAGCATTATGAGCACGTGAGGACGCCCATTATTGTGACTGGCACTACATTCACTTTCCAGGTATTTGGCACATTGCACTTTGGACAAATTTGTAATTTTTCTGAACTGTCCCACATAATGCTTTATACCAATTTATCCAGCATTGTTATTTAGAACTCTTTTATCTGGAATGTGCACAGAATTGATACATCCATCTTGTGTCCCTTTAAGTGTGTCCAATTTTGGTTCCTTTTTCTTGAAAATACATTTGATACGAATTTTAAATATTTTCAATAAAACGTCATTTTATAATTGTGGTTGTATTGTCCTATCTTTCCATTACTCTATGGGAGTTGTGTAGATTATATGTAATTTTCTGGACATTTATTTATAATTATTGTGAGATTGTGTTCATAGTCTGAGAAATTACACTAATATAAAAAAAAACATTATTTTTTGCATGTTTTACCTAAAAATGTATTTTTTGCGGAACCTCATTTCTCCTTTGCTGATATTTGTGCACATGAAAAGTGAAGCCACGTTCTGCACTTGTCACACTGAAGTATACAGAAGACAGAGGCAATACAATGCGAGATGAGTTGTTTTTTGTTTTTTTTTTTACTTATGACTTGTTTTCCGAGGCAAAATATGGAAAAAGTTGTAGATTCTGCTGGTCCAAGCGTTCCACCAAACGCGCTCTCACATTTTCATGGGGTTGATTTTATCAGCAAAAGCCAAACAATTTGCTATTGCAGAGAGACCACAATCTCTCTGCACCTGGTCGCTCGGGCTTTCCATATTCTGTGGTCGGTGGCGGTTTTCTCGCTATTCTTTCTGTTTGGGCGACTGAATGATCGGTAAGCCGTGATCTTTTGGATCATAAAATGTAACTAATCTCTTCACCATTATAAATTCTGTAAGTTGGTCATGTGGCTCAGTTAAATATACATGGTCTATAACCTTTCTAAAGGCTTGGACACATTTTAATTTTGTGGGTTTTTTTCAATTTTTCGGTAAAAGAGTAAGGGATGTGTTTCTTGTATTGGACCAAACAGGCCTTTTTGGTCAGTGTCATCGTGTTCTGTTTTTTGCACAAGGCGGTGGAGTCGGTAAGCCGAACCTCCAACTCAGACCCCCTCAATTTCCATGACTCCAACTCCACGACTCTAACTCCCTCATACCAGGGCTGTGGAGTCGGTAAGCCAAACTTCCGACTCCAACTCCTCAATTTCCACGACTCCGACTCCACTACGCTAACTCCGACTCCCTCATACCAGGGCTGTGGAGTCTGTAAGCCAAACTTTTGACTCCAACTCCTCAATTTTCATGACACTGACTTTACCAAAATGGGCTCAGACTCCCTCATACCAGGGCTGTGGAGTCGGTAAGGCAAACCTCCGACTCCTCAATTTCCATGACACCAACTCCACCAAAATGGGCTCGGTCTCCCTCCCTGGGCTGTGGAGTCAGAAAGCCAAAGCTCCAACTCCTCAATTTCCATGACACCGACTCCACCAAAATGGGCTCTGTCTCCCTCCCAGGGCTGTGGAGTCGGTAAGCCAAACCTCCAACTCCTCAATTTCCATGACACAGACTCCAACTCCACCAAAATGGGCTCTGTCTCCCTCATACCAGGGCTGTGGAGTCTGTAAGCCAAACTTTTGACTCCAACTCCCAACTCCTCAATTTTCATGACACTGACTACACCAAAATGGGCTCCGACTCCCTCATACCAGGGCTGTGGAGTCGGTAAGGCAAACCTCCGACTCCTCAATTTCCATGACACCAACTCCACCAAAATGGGCTCTGTTTCCCTCCCTGGGCTGTGGAGTCAGAAAGCCAAAGCTCCAACTCTTCAATTTCCATGACACCGACTCCACCAAAATGGGCTCCGTCTCCCTCCCAGGGCTGTGGAGTCGGTAAGCCAAGCCTCCAACTCCTCAATTTCCATGACACCGACTCCACCAAAATGGGCTCCGTCTCCCTCATACCAGGGCTGTGGAGTTGGTAAGCCAAACCTCCAACTCCTCAATTTCCATGACACCGACTCCAACTCCACCAAAATGGGCTCCGTTCCCTCCCAGGGCTGTGGAGTCGGTAAGGCAAACCTCCGACTCCTCAATTTCCATGACACTGACTCCACCAAAATGGGCTCCGTCTCCCTCATACCAGGGCTGTGGAGTTGGTAAGCCAAACCTCCAACTCCTCAATTTCCATGACACCGACTCCAACTCCACCAAAATGGGCTCCGTCTCCCTCCCAGGGCTGTGGAGTCGGTAAGCCAAACCTCCAACTCCTCAATTTCCATGACACCGACTCCACCAAAATGGGCTCCGTCTCCCTCCCAGGGCTGTGGAGTCAGAAAGCCAAACCTCCGACTCCAACTCCTCAATTTCCATGACACCGACTCTGACTCCACCAAAATGGGCTCCGTCTCCCTCATACCAGGGCTGTGGAGTCGGTAAGCCTAACCTCCAACTCCTCAATTTCCATGACACCGACTCCAACCAAAATGGGCTCCAACTCCACAGCCCTGGTTTTGCAGTCCTTGTCGAACAAAGGTGATGCATTTTCAGTGTATAGTGGGTTCATTTTTTTTCCCACTGCCACAGCAACAGACGCAAAATCACACACGTGTGTTTGCACGGCCATAGATATTTTCTCCAATCTATGCATGTACATGCTGTATGGGCTCAATGGAAGTGCGGGTCTGGTCTACTGGTGAGGACGTCCCTGCAGATCGTTTCCCCAATAAACCGCAATGTGTGAACACTGCCTGATACAGCTCCAACTGCATGGATACTAATACCGCCTGATACTAATGTCACCCCGTGCTTTATAACGAAAGAAAGGAAAATCCAACTCATAGCTGTCAGACGGTTTTATTACAAGTCGTTAGAACTAAAAAAGAGAAATCTATAAATATAAGTAGACATAGAAATAACGAGCTTTAGAAATCAAAACAATGAATGAAGACACAGAGATTAATGACAAAAGAAAAGCAAAACACATTTTGTACCAAACTCCCCTGTGGACACTATAGGACAGGAGCGTGGGTAACGGGAAGGGGACCTGGGTGGCCCTGTGCCACAGATGACACAAAAAAACAAAGCCACAGGGAAGCCTGAAAGTACAGAGAATATGTGACGCAAATACGGTGAGAAATAAGTATCGGACAAAGGAAACGAAAATGTGGCAGACCCCCCAGGACCCACCCAGGCAAGAGGGGAGGGGAATGTCGGAGATATTAGACTCATCTGACATCGGTGGGGCGCTGGGTGACATCTAATCTGGCAGATCATGGATGGTGGAGAGATGACAAATGATGAATTGGCATCCAGAGAGGTCACTACTGTGGAGGGCACGGTGAGAAATGACGGAGGAAACCCACAACACCTAGAAGAAAAAGAAATTTTTAAAGAAAAATCCTGCCCAAATTGTACAGAAAGACATGGCTGCGCCTCCCAGTATTCACAGCCTGCTCTACTGCCCGTCTGCAAAAGTCTACAAACTGAGCATGAGGCTATTATACATGCTGACCAGACTGTATGAAGCCCACCGCCACGTCACAGTGACCAGAGAGGCAGGGCACCCGGCGGGGCGAGAGGCAGGGCACCCAGTGGGGCGAGAGGCAGGCAGACCCCAGCACACCACAGTCCCATGCAACCTTCACCCCCTTCCCCATGCAAGAAACAGCATTCCCTTCCCCAGGCAGACCCCCAGCATGCAGTCCCATGCAAGCATCACCCCCTTCCCAGGCAGACCCCAGCACGCAGTCACATGCAAGAAACAGCATTCACTTCAACTGGCAGACCCCCAGCACGCAGTTCCATGCAAGCATCACCCCCTTCCATGGGCAGACCCCCAGCACGCAGTTCCATGCAAGCATCACCCCCTTCCCAGGGCAGACCCCAAAGCACGCAGTCCCATGCAAGAAACAGCATTCACTTCCCCTGGCAGACCCCCAGCAAGCAGTCCCATGCAAGCATCACCCCCTTCCCCGGGCAGACCCCCAGCACGCAGTTCCATGCAAGCATCACCCCCTTCCCAGGGCAGACCCCAAAGCACGCAGTCCCATGCAAGAAACAGCATTCACTTCCCCTGGCAGACCCCAGCAAGCAGTCCCATGCAAGCATCACCCCCTTCCCCGGGCAGACCCCCAGCACGCAGTCCCATGCAAGCATCACCCCCTTCCCCAGGAAGACCCCCAGCACGCAGTCACATGCAAGAAACAGCATTCACTTCCCCTGGCAGACCCCCAGCAGGCAGTTCCATGCAAGCATCACCCCCTACCCCGGGCAGACCCATAGCACGCAGTCCCGTGCAAGAAACAGCATTCACTTCCCCTGGCAGACCCCCAGCAGGCAGTTCCATACCAGCATCACCCCCTTCCCCAGGCAGACCACCAGCACGCAGTTCCATGCAAGCATCACCCCCTTCCCCAGGAAGACCCCCAGCACGCAGTCCCATGCAAGCATCACCCCCTTCCCCAGGAAGACCCCCAGCACGCAGTCCCATGCAAGAAACAGCATTCCCTTCCCCTGGCAGACCACCAGCACACAGTTCCATGCAAGCATCACCCCCTTCCCCAGGCAGACCCCCAGCACGCAGTCCCATGCAAGCATCACCCCCTTCCCCGGGCAGACCCCCAGCACACAGTCCCATGCAAGCATCACCCCTTTCCCCAGGCAGACCCCGAGCACGTGCATGAACATCCACTTGCCTGATCTGTGACCACAAACCACTCCAGATCTCGCTTCCTGGTGGCTGCTCGGTAAATGCTAGACTGTATGGTCGCGTCTCGCTTGGAGTTGCGTCTAGTTTGGAGTTGACTTTTTGTGGTTCTCAAAATATCAACTCCATTCTTGTTGATTCAGCAGTGAGCCATCTAGATCGGAGTGGATTTACTGAGGCCTCATTTTATCACCTCCGAAGTCAACTCCAAACTAGACGCAACCCCGATAGGAGTGCGCCATAGTAGGACGTACAGCTGTGCCCCGGAAGTCTCCATTTATAATGACCTGGGGTCACGGTGGTTATGTTAGTCGGATGTGCCTGTTATTTCAGGCTCCGTCGGCACTTGGCTTGTATCCAGCATCTGGTGACGGGCGAGTTTCTGGATGTTGGAGCGCACATGCGTTCCAACCCGTTTTTCCGGCCGGGAACACTTCCGGTAACTTGAGCGCAGTGCGTTCCACCCAACGTTTCCAGCCGTGCCGGATCTTATTTCTGGAGGATGGAGCGCACTGCGTATCAGCGTCATGACCTGCGCATAGCGATGCTCTCTGCACTATTTTGTACAGGCAGCAGAGTACGGTGTCTGAAGCCGGCAAGTTGGGTATATCCCCCCCATATATTCTCCAAAGGGACATCGGAATGGGGTTCATGACGTGCCCATCAATGCGTGTCATACTATTCACTTCTGACAACATGGCAGGGGCCCAGAAGTGGACACATAATTATGGGGCCACACACTGAGTGTGTCAGGAGGCGGCAGAGCTAGATTCCCCTGAATAGTCATATTAATCTGTCAGACACCAGGAGGCTCAGGTGAGGCTGATGGGTCAGGCTCCTGGGCCACAAATCCATCCACTCTCCCTGAGGGGAATATATGGGGATCCCCAACTGGCCTGTTCCGAAATATCTGTGTTCTGGCCCTGCGTCCTCAGCGGATACAGCACAGTATCAGTCCGTCCGTATAACCTGACCATGATATACAGCACAGTATCAGTCCGTCATCTATAACCTCACCATGATATACAGCACAGTATCAGTCCGTCATCTATAACCTCACCATGATATACAGCCCAGCACAGTATCAGTCCGTCATCTATAACCTCACCATGATATACATCCAAGCACAGTATCAGTCCGTCATCAATAACCTCACCATGATATACAGCACAGTATCAGTCCGTCCGTATAACCTGACCATGATATACAGCCCAGCACAGTATCAGTCCGTCATCTATAACCTCACCATGATATACAGCACAGTATCAGACCGTCATCTATAACCTCACCATGATATACATCCAAGCCCTTATCTGTAAGGTTCTATGTATATATTCCGGAAACTCAGTTTGTTCGTCAGCCATTTTACTTTCTGTCTTGCTGCAGCTATCTTGCCCTCAGTCAAAATGGAGTTTCCAGCTTGCATGTTCCCGCCCTGATTCTCTCCTTTGCTTCTTAAGCAGCCACAGCTGAGCAATCAGTGCTTCAGAATCTAGCCTGCAGTGAACCTGTGACTTGACTCCTGTAAGCCTTGGACCTTGTACTCCAGCTATTCCTACTGAGGAACTCTGAAGCACTTGTGGACTCTGAACCCTGCTCTTTAAAAGACCCACGTTTGCATGGACTTACGGTAACAGAGAAGAAGATCCTGAATCTGTATTGGAGAGTGATTGCTGAGCTTGGATTACTCTGGCCTGCTGTGTCTCCTGTTTCTGTGTCTGCAAACTGTGTGACTATTTCTGCCAACTTGTATGAAGTAATACAGGACTTTTCTATATCAAACCTGTGACTCCTGTGTTTTCATCGCACCCAAGCACAAGACGCTATATGAACTGTACTACATACATTACAAGATTCTGAAGCCAAAACGTTAGTGTCTGCTGGGTCTGGAAGGCTGTGTTTGCTGTACTGTGGATATCAGACATCCGGTTGTACTTTCTGTGATGACAGTGGTTGTGACTTCTCACAACCATTCCAGGTGAGCAATTCCTTAAGTTTTTTCTTTTTGCAGTGTTACCACAGGTAAACACTATTGTTTTTTTTTTTTTCCTTTCTTTTCTCTTTTTTGTCTGCTGTAACTCTGGATATCAGATGTCTGGTTGAAACTTTCTGTGATGATAGTGGTTGTGACTCCTCACAACCATTCCAGGTGAGCAGTTCCCTTAATTTTTTTTTCTCTCTGCAGTGTTGCCACAGGTGAACACTATTGTTTTTTTTCTCTCCTCTTCTTCCAGTAATCCTGTCTTAAAAGATCTGGAAAATGGAGGCCCGCATAAAGGAACTTTGCGGAGTGACTGATAATATCCTTGCAGATTTGCAGAATATAAAGACCCGTTTTACAAATCTACAGGACCTCAATAATCACAATTTGCAAGTGTTTGGACAGACTGCCCAGGATTTGCGAGCCAGGATTGAGGTTCTAGAGGGGCGAGTCCAGGCTCCTGCCGTAGCCCCGAGTGCTGGGATTCCCAAGTTGCCCCCTTTTCGTTTTGGCGGTGAACGTGAGAGAATTCAGGGGATTTATTAATCAATGCAATCTTTTTTTTTCTGCACATGCTTCACAATTTCCCACTGAACGATCTAAGGTGCTTACTATAATTATGTTGCTTACCAACAAGGCTTTAATGTGGGCAAACCCTCTGATTGAGACTGAGGATGATTGTTTGAATCACCTTGATGCTTTTATTTCAGCCATGGGGCAGGTGTTTGATCACCCCAATCGAGGTGCAACAGCTGAAGCAGCCATGTTAGCTTTGCGCCAAGGTAAGCACTCGGTAGCTGAATATGCCTTGGATTTCAGGAGATGGGCCCTTGATACCACCTGGGACAGTTCCGCCAAAAAATCTATTTTTCGAAAGGGGTTATCTCCACTGATTAAGGATGAACTTGCTCGTGCCGACCCTCCCACTGCGTTAGGTGACTTTATTAACTACTGCATCCGTATTGATACTCGTCTGACTGAACGCAGGCAAGAGAGATGGTTCGAAAGCAATCGTACTAACCTTTTCCTACCTTCCTCTCCAGCTAAGGAACCTTTGAGTAGGATTACACGGGAACCTGAACCTGAACCCATGCAGGTAGACTCTTTACAACGACGGGTTAGTGATGCACGCAAGGAACATCGTTTTAAGGAGAATCTATGTTTCTATTGTGGTAAGTCAGGGCACTTCATTATAAACTGCCCCAGCCGTTCTCGTAAGACTACTGCAGCACTCATTCATTGTGAGTGTTGCGAGAGGGGATCTGTCAGGTCCGAGCCTCAGGCTCCAGAGAGATCAGCAGCAACAGATCTTGATTTCTCGGACTTAAACTCCGTTACCTCTGAGGACGTTGACTGTGTAAACGCTGCCATTTTTCAAGTTTCCTCAGCGGTGTCCCAGCTGAGTTGTAAGAAAAACAATTCTCATTGCTTTCTTTCCATCAAACTCTGGGTTGACTCAGCTTGGGTGTCTAGCTCTGCTATGATCGACTCAGGGGCAAGTGGAAATTTTATGGATGTCTCCTTTGCTCTGAAACAGGGAATACGTTCAGTGAAGAAGGCTACTCCAGTACAGATGGAAACTGTGGATGGCTCCCTGCTGACCTCTGGACCAGTGGATCAGGAAACAGAGCCTTTGAGGGTTCTTATGGGTAAAGATCATCAAGAGAAACTGTCCTTTATGCTTATCTCTTCTCCCCACTTTCCCATTATTCTAGGGCTACCATGGCTGCAGGCTCAGAATCCTACCATTAACTGGGAGACCAAGGAATTACACTTTCCAGAGAAACAGATGAGTCCAAAAGTTTCAGCTTGCTCTGTTCCTAAAGGAATCATGTCAGTCCCTGAACTACCAGCTGTATACCAGGACTATGTGGATTTATGTGACAAGAAGAACGCTGACCAGCTTCCTCCTCACCGTCCATATGATTGTCCAATTGAATTATTGCCTGGAGCAGAGATACCTTTTGGTAAGATCTACCCCCTGGCGGGGCCCGAGCTAAAGGCTTTAAAGGATTACATAGATGAAAATCTAGCCAAGGGCTTCATACGCCCCTCTTCATCTCCTGCAGGTGCACCCATCTTCTTTGTAAAGAAGAAAGATGGATCTCTGAGACCATGCGTAGACTATAGGGAACTCAATAAGGTTACTATTAGAAACCGTTATCCATTGCCTTTAATCCCTGAGTTATTGGAGAGAGTGCGACATGCCAAAATTTTTTCTAAACTAGATCTTCGTGGGGCCTATAACTTAGTCCGTATTAGACCTGGGGATGAATGGAAGACTGCATTCAGGTCACGCTATGGACACTTTGAATATCTAGTTATGCCTTTTGGTCTGAGTACCGCCCCAGCCACTTTCCAACACTTGGTGAATGACATCTTCAGGGATCTCCTAGATACATTCGTGGTAATTTATTTGGATGATATTCTAATTTTTTCTAACTCCACAGAGGAACATCATGGACATGTGAGAATGGTCTTGGAACGTCTAAGACAAAATCATCTTTACATCAAACTTGAAAAGTGTGAATTCCATAGGACCGAAATTCAATTTCTGGGGTATGTACTGTCTACACAAGGAATTAGTATGGATGGAAGCAAAACCCAAGCCATCAAGGATTGGCCAAGTCCTAGAAATGTGAAGGAGGTACAGCGCTTCATCGGGTTTGCCAACTTCTATAGACGTTTCATTAGAAATTTCTCTGAGGTAGTGTCACCTATCACTCAACTTACCCGGAAAGAGTCTAGGTTTTCCTGGACTCCCCAAGCCCAGGAAGCATTTTCCCGTCTAAAAGATAAATTTACCACTGCACCTATCCTAGTACATCCCAACCCCGAGCTTGCCTTCATAATAGAGGTGGATGCTTCAGACTGTGCCGTTGGAGCTATACTCTCTCAGAGAACAGGTGAGAAGAATGTCTTGCATCCCTGTGCCTTCTTTTCCCAGCAGTTGTCTTCGGCTGAGAGGAACTACGATGTGGGCAATAGAGAGTTGTTGGCCATTATTGCCGCCTTCAAAGAATGGAGACACCTTCTTCAGGGAGCTGCACAGCAAATAGTCGTCCTGACAGACCATCGTAACCTTGAGTTTATCAGGTCGGCTAAGTGCCTGACTCCTCGCCAGGCTCGCTGGAATCTTTTCTTAAACCAATTTAATTTTATCATCTCTTATAGATCAGGATCGCGCAATGGAAAGGCTGATGCACTCTCTAGGATTCATTCAGCAGAGACACGTCCACTTACTCCTCCTAAGACTATTCTTCCTGACTCTAGATTCCTAGGAGTAATTCATAATCAAGACCTACTTAAGGACATCAAGGAAGCATACCATGCGGATTCCTTTTTGGCACAACCCCCAAGGGACGTAAGTCTTGTCTTTAAGAATGGTGTGTGGATTCAGGGACAACGCCTGTATATCCCTGAAACAGTCAGATTAAGAGTATTGCAACTCATTCACGATTCCAAGATAGCTGGGCATAGAGGAATTCTAAAGACACAGGAATTTCTTTCTCGTTTCTTTTGGTGGCCCACTTGTAGGAAGGATGTTTTTAAACTATGTCACTTCATGTGAAGTCTGTGCAAGATGCAAAACACCTCGCTCCTCACCAACTGGTCTGTTACAGCCTCTTCCCACCCGTCCCGCCCGTGGGGATCCATTTCTATGGACTTCATTGTGGAGTTACCAACCTCTCAGGGGAAGAACACCATTCTAGTGGTGGTTGACCGTCTAACAAAGGCAGCTCATTTTATCCCTTGTGTCGGCTTACCCACTGCAAAACAAACATCAGATTTGATGATTAAAGATGTGTTTCGCTTACATGGAGTAACCGGATGAGGTTATTTCGGATCGAGGGGTGCAATTACTTTCTAGGTTTTGGGGCAAAATTTCTGTGCAGCATTGGACATTAAAGTAAACCTTTCTTCTGCTTTTCATCCCCAGACTAATGGACAGACGAACGAACCAATCAAAACCCTTGGGGAGCAGTATCTCCGTGCTTTATCTGCCACCTACAGGATGATTGGTGGATCTACTTCCATTGGCTGAGTTCTCGTATAACAACTCTCAGAGTGCCTCCACTAAGCAGTCTCCTTTTTACTTAATCTAGGTTATCATCCTAACATTCTACCCGATTTCCATAGAAACGCCTTTACCGCAGTGGCTGAAAAGAACACGTCTTTACAGAAGAATTTGGATTTCTAAAGGAGAATCTGGAATCGGCTCAGGAAAGGTACAAGAAAGCGCAGATAAATTTCGTAAACCTGCACCAGCTTTCAAGGTAGGAGACTTGGTCTGGCTGTCAACCAGAAATCTTAAGTTAAGGATTCCATCGTCTAAGTTGGGGAATAAGTTACATTGGACCCTATAAAAATCAGTAAAATTATAAGTGCCGTTTGCTTGTCGTCTTCAACTGCCAGAACTATGAGAATCCACCGTCTTTCATGTATCCCTACTAAAGGCTGCGACACCCAATACGTTTCCGTGACGTTCCTCTCCTTGCCCTGACCCAGTGTTAGTCGATGGTCAGGAAGAATTTGTGGTGGAAAGGATTTTTAGTTCCAGGTTGTTTAGAAATCAGTTACAATATCTGATTAAATGCAGGGCTACCCGTGGAGGACAACTCATGGGAAACCGGTCAATAACGTTAATAGCTCCTCGCTTGCTCCGTCAGTTTTCATCAGAGGTACCCACACAAGCCTGGTCTGAGGTCATCCGGAGGTTGTCCTTAAAGGGGGGAGTAATGTAAGGTTTCTATGTATATATTCCTGAAACTCAGTTTGTTCGTCAGCCATTTTACTTTCTGTCTTGCTGCAGCTATCTTGCCCTCAGTCAAAATTGGAGTTTCCAGCTTGCATGTTCCGCCCTGATTCTCTCCTTTGCTTTTAAGCAGCCACAGCTGAGCAAATCAGTGCTTCAGAATCTAGCCTGCAGTGAACCTGTGCTTGACTCTGTAAGCCTTGGACCTTGTACTCCAGCTATTCCTACTGAGGAACTCTGAAGCACTTGTGGACTCTAAACCTGCTCTTTGAAAGACCCACGTTTGCATGGACTTACGGTAACAGAGAAGAAGATTCCTGAATCTGTATTGGAGAGTGATTGCTGAGCTTGGATTACTCTGGCCTGCTTTGTTCTGTTTCTGTGTCTGCAAAAACTGTGTGACTATTTCTGCACACTTGTATGAAGTAATACAGGACTTTTCTTTATCAAACCTGTGACTCCTGGTTTTCATCGCACCCAAGCCAAGACGCTATATGAACTTACTACATACATTACAGTATCAGTCCGTCATCAATAACCTCCACCATGATATAAGCCCAGCACAGTATCAGTCCGTTCATCTATAACCTGACCATGATATACAGCCCAGCACAGTATTAGTCCGTCATCTAACCTCACCATGTATACATCCAAGCACAGTATCAGTCCGTTCTCTATAAACCTCACCATGATATACATCCAAGCACAGTATCAGTCCGTCATCTATAACCTCACCATGATATTACATCCAAGCACAGTATCAGTCCGTCATCTATATCCTCACCATGATATACATCCAAGCACAGTATCAGTCCGTCATCTTAACCTCACCATGATATACTCAAGCACAGTATCAGTCCGTCATCTATATCCTCACCATGATATACATCCAAAACACAGTATCAGTCCGTCATCTATAACCTCACCATGATATACTCCAAGCAAAGTACAGTCCGTCATCTATTAACCTCACCATGATTTATCAAAAACGTATCAGTCCGTATCTATAACCTCACCTGATATACATCCAAGAACCCAATATCAGTCCGTCATCTATAACCTCACCTGTATACATCCAAGCACAATATCAGTCCATCATCTATAACCTCACCATGTTATACAAACACAGTATCAGTCCGTCATCATAACCTCACCATGTTTTACCGCACAGTATCAGTCCGTCATCTATAACCCACCTGATAACGCACAGTATAAGTCCGTCTTATAACCTCACCATGTATACATCCAAGCACAGTATCAGTCCGTTTATTAAACTCACCATGATATACATCCAAGAACAGATCAGTCCTTTATCTTAACCTCACCATGATATAAATCCAACCTTTTCGTTTTCACTATAAAAACCCCAAAAATTAAGCACAGTTCAGTCCCGTCATCTATAACCCCCCCTTGGGGAAAAAAGCACGGATCTTTTCCCCCTATAACCTCACCTTTTATTTTACATCCAAGGGGCCCCCATCAGTCCCCCCTTTTATAAAAACCCCCAGGGGGTAATCCAAGCACGTAAAAATTTCATCTATTTCCTCACCCCTGATTTACCTTTTCCCAAAAAAAAGTTTTTAGTCCGTCCTTTTAATTTTAAAAAAAAAAAATGAAAAATTTCACCAAGCCAAAGGTTTTTCCCTCATCTATAACCTCCCCATATATAATCCAAGACAGTTTCGTCCCCCCCTCCCATTTTAATTTTCCCCCCTATTCATCCCCCAAAAATAAGTCCGGCATTTTTTAAAACACCATGATATACAGCCCCCCAAATATCATCCGTCATCTTAACCCCCAGATAAACCCTCCAAGCACATTTCAGGCTTTTCTTTTTAAACCCCCTTTTAAAGCACAGATCAGTCCGTATCTATAACCCCCCCATGAATACATCCCCAAACACAGTATCATTTTCCTCTTTTTTAAAACCCCACCATGAAAAAAAAATCCAAACACGTTTTCAGGCTGCCCCCTTTAAAAACCACGATATACAGGGAAAAATATCATCCCCCTCTATTTAAAAACACCTTTATATTCCCCAAAAAAAAAGTTTTTGTCCCCCATCTAAACCCCCCCCTGATATACAAAAACCCAACACATATAGTCCCCCTCTAAAAAACCCACCCCCATATCAGCCGGGAAAAGTATCAGTTTGTCCCCTATAACCTCGCCATGATTTACAGCCCCCCCCGTCACAGCTGGGGGCCCCCCCACCCTTTTTAAAAAATGCAGGGGGGGTTTTTATAAAAAGGGGGAAAAAAATTTTTAAAGGGGACGCAGGAGTTGGGGGGTGCTGACGGGTTTTTCTTTCCCATCCAATGTTTTGGGTGCCAACCCCCCGCCTTTTTGGGGGGGGGGGACAGCAGAAGGGGTTGTGGGGCTTTTAGAAAATTACGGGCTTCCCCCTGAATTCCCCCGGCCCCTTAAAAAAATTTTTTTTGGAACTTTTCCCCCCAAAAAAGGGTTGGGGGGGGGTTGTTTTGGGGGTTTTTTCTTTTTTTATTTTTCCCCCCCGATTTTTTTTTTTAAAAATTTCTTAATTGAAAAATGAAATGTTAAAAAATTTTTCCCCCCCGCTGTCCCCCCCAGTCATATACCCAGGGGGACTTTTCCCCCTTGGGGTTTTTTCGGTTTTTAAAAAAAAACCCCTTTTTCCCGCGACCATACCTTTCAACCAGACTGTGGGCTGTTCCCACGTGGGGTTTGTCACGTTTTTTTTCCCCCCCCCGTAAAAAGGGGAAAAGTTCTGGGGCCCCCCGGGGGAAAGTCCCCCGTTTGTTGCATTGTTAGTTTTTCTTTAAAAACAAAGGGTTTTTTTAGGGGTTTTTCAGCTTTTTTCACTCATCAAAGGGGAAGGAAAAAAAGCACGTAAGTTTTAAAACTGCAAAAGCGCAAATGGGAAAAAAACCCCCCCCTTTTCCTGGGTGGGGGTTTTTATTGGGGGCCCCCAAAAAAACAGTCATGAAAACAAAAAAAGGGGGCTGAATCACCCCGGGGTTCCCCCCCAATATTTCCCGATCTTAGGGTTCCATCACCACAAAAAAAATTTTTTTTTTTTTTAGGGCCTCACCACATTTCCCCAAATGACACACCAATTCCAAAATACCCTCACCCATTCCCCCAGAAAACCCCCCCCACATTCCAAGATGACACAAAAAATTTTTCCCCCATACCCCCCCAAAAATTTTCCCGATGAATCACCACTTTTCCCAAAAAAAATCCCCCCTTCCATGATGACCTCTCCACATTTTCCCCCCAAAAAACACTGTTTTTTGGCCATTTTAAATCACTGAAATTTTTGGGCCCCCAGACATCACCGTCCCCCCATTTAACCTGCCGAAGGGGTTTTCCCCCCCCCATTCTTGGGTTTTTTATAGTGCAGCCTTTTTTTTTTTTACTATGGCTGAATTTCTTTAAAAAAACCTTCAATTGAAAACAAATATGGGGGGTTTTTAACACCCATTTAATTGGGCATTGACTCTACCACCCCCCGGGGGGTCAGCTTCACCACCGGTTTGGGGGGGAGCAAGTGAAGGAAACCTTTTCCCAAAAATTCAAAAATAAACCGAAAAAAAAGGTCTTTTTTTCGTTTTTGAGTATTGACGGTTTACCCCCCCAACACAGGGCTTTTCCGCATACATGGGGGGACGCTCCGCACAAAAAACCCCCCCCCAATGATAGTGATAATGGGGGTCCGGGGCTCTAGGTCTCCCCAAAATTTTTAAAAAGGGGGAGCCCCCCCCACAGTCATTACCTAGGGCCCCCCATTCTCACCCCCCCCGCCGGCCTTAAAATATGGGGCCCCCCCATTTCCCCACCGCCCCCCAGTATTACACTATGGCGCCTTCCCTTTTTTCCCCCCCCTTTTGCCGTCATTACACTACGGCCCTCCATTTCACCCCTTTTCCCCCCTATTACACTATGGGGCCCCCCCTTCTCACCCCCCTGCATCATTTCACTTTGGGGCCTCCATTCCCCCCCCTCTGCAGTCATTACACTATGGCGCCTCCATTCTCACCGCTCCGCAGTCATTAACACTATGGCGCCTCCAATTCTACCGCTCCGCGCATTACACTATGGCGCCCCATTCCCGCTCCGCGGTCATTACTATGGCGCCTCCATTCTCACCGCTCCGCAGTCATTACACTATGGCGCCTCCATTCTCACCCCTCGCGTCATTACACTATGGCGCCTCCATTCTCACCCCCGCGTCATTACACTATGGCCCTCCATTCTCACCCGTCCCAGTATTACACATGGCGCCTCCATTCTCACCGCTCGCGTCATACACTTATGGCGCCTCCATTCTCACCGCTCCGCGTCATTACACTATGGCGCCTCCATCTCACCCACCGCCTCATTTACCATATGGCGCCTCCTTCCACCGCATCCGCACATTACACTAGCCCTATTCTCACCCTCCGGTCATTACCTGCGCCCCATTCTCCCCTCCGTCATACATTGGCCTCATCACCGCTCGGCATTACACTGGCCCCATTCACCCTCCGTCATATTGCGCCTCATTCTCACGCCCGTCATCACTGGCGCCTCATCTCACCGCTCGCGTCTTCCAGCCCCCATTTCACCGCTCCGCGGTCATTACACTTGGCGCCTCCTTCTCACCGCTCGCATCATTACACTTGGCGCCTCATTCTCACCGCTCCGCAGTCATTACACTATGGGCCTCCATTCTCACCGCTCCGTCATTAATAGGCGCCTCATTTCACCGCTCGCTCATTACACTATGCGCCTCCATTCTCACCGCTCGCGTCATTACCATGGGCTCCTCTCACGCTCCCGTCATACACTATGGCGCCTCCATTTCACCGCTCTGCACATTACACTATGCGCCTCCATCTCACGCTCGCGTCATTACACTTTGGCCCTCCATTTCACCGCTCCGCTCATACACATGGCGCCTCCATTCTCACCGCTCCGCGTCATCCTAGCCCTCCATTCTCACCGCTCGCTCATTACACTATGGCGCCTCATCCCCGCCCGGTCTTACACTTGGCCCTCATTCTCACCGCTCGCATCTACACATGCGCCTCCATTCTCACCGCCCCATCATACATATGCGCCTCCTTCCACCGCTCCCTCATTACACTATCGCCTCATTCTCACCCCTCCGCGTCATACACATGGCGCCTCCATTCTCACCGCTGCGTCATTACCTATGCGCCTCCATTCTCACCGCTCCCTCATTACACTGGCGCCTCCTTCTCACCGCTCCGCGTCATCCATGGCGCCTCCATTCTCACCGCTCGCGTCATTACACTTGGCCCTCCATTTCACCGCTCGCGTCATTACATATGGCGCCTCCATTCTCACCCCCGCGTCTTACACTAGGCGCCTCATTCTCACCGCTCGCGCATTACCTATGGCCCCCATTCTCACCTCCGCGTCATTCACTATGCGCCTCCTTCTCACCGCTCGCGTCATTACACTAGCCCCATTTCACCCTCCGCGGTCATTACACTATGGCCTCCATTCCACCGCTCGGTCATTACACATGCGCCCCATTCCACCGCTCCGCGGCATACACTTGCGCCTCCATTCTACCCTGCGTCATTACATTGGCGCCTCCATTCTCACCGCTCGTCATACCTATGGCGCCTCCATTCTCACCGCCCGCGCATTACCTTGGCCCTCCATTCTCACCGCTCCGCGGTCATTACACTATGGCGCCTCCATTCTCACCGCTCCGCAGTCATTACACTATGGCGCCTCCATTCTCACCGCTCCGCGGTCATTACACTATGGCGCCTCCATTCTCACCGCTCCCGGTCATTACACTATGGCGCCTCCATTCTCACCGCTCTGCAGTCATTACACTATGGCGCCTCCATTCTCACCGCTCCGCGGTCATTACACTATGGCGCCTCCATTCTCACCGCTCCGCGGTCATTACACTATGGCGCCTCCATTCTCACCGCTCTGCGTCATTACACTATGGCGCCTCCATTCTCACCGCCCGCGGTCATACACTATGCGCCTCCATCTCACCTCCGCTCATTACACTTGGCGCCTCCATCTCACCCTCGCGTATTACACTATGGCGCCTCATTCTCACCCCCCGTCTTACACTATGGCCTCCATTCCACCCGCGGTCATACACTATGGCGCCCCATTCTCACCCTCCCGGTCATTACACATGGCGCCTCCATTCTCACCGCTCCGTCATTACACTATGGCGCCTCATTCTCACCCTCGCGGCATTACATATGCGCCTCATTCTCACCGCCTGCGTCATTACACTATGGCCCTCCATCCACCGCTCGCGTCATTACACTATGGCGCCTCCATTCTCACCCTCCGCGTCATCACATGGCGCCTCCATTCCACCCTCCGCGGTCATTACCTATGGCCCTCCATTCTCACCGCCCGCGTCATTACACATGGCGCCTCCATTCTCCCTCCGCGGTCATTACACTATGCCCTCCATTCCACCCTCGGTCATTCACTATGGGCCTCATTCTCACCCTCGGTCATACACTTGCCCTCATCTCACCGCTCCGCGGTCATTACACTAGGCCCTCCATTCTCACCGCTCCGCGTCATGGCCTCTTCCACCTTGCGTCTTACACTAGGCCATCACCCTCCCGGTCTTCACAGCGCCATTCCCCGTCTTCATAGGCCTCCATTCACCGCTCTGCAGTCATTACACTATGGCGCCTCTATTCTCACCGCTCCGCGGTCATTACACTATGGCGCCTCCATTCTCACCGCTCTGCGGTCATTACACTATGGCGCCTCCTATTCTCACCGCTCCGGCGGTCATTACACTATGGCGCCTCCATTCTCACCGCTCGCGTCATTACACTATGGCGCCTCCATTCTCACCGCTCGCGGTCATTACACTATGGCGCCTCCATTCTCACCGCTCCGCGGTCATTACACTATGGCGCCTCCATTCTCACCGCTCCGCGGTCATTACACTATGGCGCCTCCATTCTCACCGCTCCGCAGTCATTACACTTTGGCGCCTCCATTCTCACCGCTCCGCAGTCACTACACTATGGCGCCTCCATTCTCACCGCTCCGCCGTCATTACACTTTGGCGCCTCCATTCTCACCGCTCCGCGGTCATTACATTATGGCGCCTCCATTCTCACCCCTCCGGGGTCATATCACTATGGCGCCTCCATTCTCACCCCTCCGCGGTCATTACACTATGGCGCCTCCATTCTCACCGCTCCGCAGTCATTACACTATGGCGCCTCCATTCTCACCCCTCCGCGGTCATTACACTATGGCGCCTCCATTCTCACCTCTCCGCAGTCATTACACTATGGCGCCTCTATTCTCACCCCTTCGCGGTCATTACACTATGGCGCCTCTATTCTCACCGCTCTGCCGTCATTACACTATGGCGCCTCCATTCTCACCGCTCCGCGGTCATTACACTATGGCGCCTCCATTCTCACCCCTTTGCGGTCATTACACTATGGCGCCTCCATTCTTACCGCTCTGCAGTCATTACACTATGGCGCCTCTATTCTCACCCCTCCGCGGTCATTACACTATGGCGCCTCCATTTTCACCGCTCTCATCTCATGATTTCTCTTTTATTTCCTTCCATCTTTATAGGCTGAAGAAAGATCTCAATATGGAGATTTGTCTTTTGTTAAAGAACCGGCCGAAAAAGTCCTGTGTGTGCTGGAAGGTCGGGCCCGCTCCCTGACACGCCCGGTAAGGATCAATGCTGACCCCGTCTCTAAGGGCTTCTTTCCACTTGCGAGAAATACGTCTGATTCTCGCATGTAAAAGCCCAGCTCTGGGGCCGGCATTCGGGAGTGGAGCGAGCAGCTGCATAGAACTACATGCAGCCGTGCACTCCACTCCCGAGTGCCGGCGCCAGAGCTGGGCTTTTACATGCGAGAATCAGACGTATTTCTCGCAAGTGGAAAGAAGCCCTAAGGCTGTGTTTCCACGCTCAGGAAACACAGCGGTTTGGACGGAGCGGAAAGTCCACTCCGCCCAAAGCCCCCTACAGAACGTGCGGTCAATCCGGATGTGTTCAGGACACCTCCAGAACACATGCGGAATGACCGCCGGATGCACAGCCCTGTGTTATTTCCCTTACGGCGACGCAGCGTCTCCGTAAGGGAATAGGACATGCTGCGGTCTAAAAAGACGCGCCGCATGTCCGGAAACGCAGGTCTTCCACCTGCGTGTTTTACAGCATAGTGGAGACGGGATTTCTTGAAATCCTCTCCACTATGCTGTAACATCTGGACGCTGCATGTTTGACGCTGCGCCAACGCACAGCGTCAAACACGCAGCTAATCCGGACTGTTTCCTGAACGTGGAAACATACCCTTACTCCACTGGGGATGAGAACGTTCCCATGATGGCGCCTGATTGTCCGGTGACACTCGGCGTCTGTAGGTGCAGGGTCAGTCCTTCTGATTTATGGATTCGGGGGTCAGTGGGAGGTTCCACATCTTATTCTATATCTTCTATCTATCAGGAGACACCAGAAGGCGAAGACAAAGACGGGGAAAATGTCCCCCCGGAATCCCCGGACACTAATACCAGTGAGCCGGGGCCGAGCAGCGATCTGACCACAGGTGAGCCGGTCACATGACCGTCTACCGGAAATATCCGGAGATTCTACAGGACATGGAGAACGTCACATTCACTCTTTCCCCTCTGTGTGATGGGAGCCGGGCGGCCATGTCACATGTGGAGTAGTGGGAGGACTGGAGCGGACGGTTTATGGCCTCCAATGTGCCGGTCAGGAGGAATGGAAGGTAGAGGTCATATGCAAATCAAGATGGAAGTGCACTGGGGCGTGGCTGGAGTCTGCGTGCAGGGACACGCCCCACTGCACTTCCAGACTGATTTGCATATGGCGCTCTGCTCCAGCTCTCTTCCCATCACTCACATGTGCAGCGAGAGTGAGGGGCTCCTCATGTGGTGAGCTGGGTCCTCCGTCACTGACAGCACATTTCTCTATGGCTGAGCGGCCCGTCCCCACACTCAGAGCCCCCATATAACGAGGATTAATCCCACCTACAGACGTCGTCATTCCTCCCTGATGTCGCTGGATTATGTCTGTGGGATGAATGGCGTCTGATACATTTTATCTTTATTGCAGAAACCCCTGAGCTGGCGGATCCTGAGAGTGTGATCTGTGAGATCCCGGAGATCCACGAACCTGCCACTGTAAGTATCATAGAGGGAGATGTCTGCGCATCACTGATCATGGGGAGAATGACCCGTCCAGGATTATCCCCATGTAACCAGGGGCCGTCTCTATTCTGGGGAGATAATAGCAGTTATATTATAGGGAATCTGTCAGCAGGTATTTGCTCCACATCTGAGAGGAGCACGATGTAGAGGCAGAGACCCTGATTCCAGCCATGTGTCCATTACCTTACACTATAATCTCTGCTGCAGATCTATCAGTGCTCTGAACGCTGAGCCCTGTATAACCCCGCCCACACCAGTGATTGTCTGCTTCCTGTGTATAACCCCGCCCACACCAGTGATTGTCTGCATCCTGAGTATAACCCCGCCCACACCAGTGATTGGCAGCTTTCTGTGAATAACCCCGCCCACACCATTTATTGACTGCTTCCTGTGTATAACCCCGCCCACACCATTGATTGTCAGCTTCCTATGTAAAACCCCACCCACACTCGTAGATGGAATCACGTGGAAAGGTATTTTCGGCAATTCACTGCCCCAAGTATTAGTCCCACGCTGTCCCTAGCAGCCTCTTGTCCTAGGCCTGCTACTTCATTCACTGCTGTCCACACACTGACTCACTCTGTCACTTCATGGATTTGCCACTAACACTGAGTTCCCCCTCTCAAACTGGACCGGCCACAACAGTTAATCCTGTCTCAGCTGGCTGTTCCCCCAGTGGGTATCATCCATTTATCACACACATGAACAACAAATACATTTAACCCTTGGAGTGTCAAGGAGCAATCCATCAGCCCCACCACTGCTACACCTACATCGGATCAGTGCACGTCAGCGGGGACATGATGTAGGAAGAGACAGTTCTGCATCTGGAGCTTTTCTCCAGCAGCTTCTAGATCTTAATATAATTTCTGCTTCTTTTATTATAGAACTTGATGAAATCATTGATCCCGGTGAGAAAGCCGCATATGGGCGACTTCGAGACATCTAAACTGATCAGCGGCGGCTCTTTTGGGTGAGATTTCTGTTGACATCATCCACATTTCTCAGGGTTCCCTATGACAAGGCTTCAGCCTCTGTGCTCTGCCATGCAGTGTTGTCATAGGGACATTATCTGAGTCCACACCACTTTCTTGTCCAATGAGTTCTATAGCTGGATTGTTATAGGGCTCATTATTAACCATGTATTCTTCTTCTCTCCAGGGCCGTTTACTTAGTGCACCACAAACAGTCACAGCAGATCTTCGCTATGAAGAAAATGGCGAAGAAGAACCTGGAAACTAAAAAAGATGTGGAACAGGCTTTTCTGGAGAGGGACATCCTGACCTTCGCTGATTGTCCCTTTTTGGTCTCCATGCTTTGCTCCTTCCCTACGAGATCTCACCTGTGTATGGTCATGGAGTATGTTGGAGGTAGGACATGTACATATATTATATTCAGCCTATGTGTGTGGACATCTTATCACCTCTCATATCGTTAGGAATTGTCCTTGTGGACGGTAACATCCCCACTGAGCATTTACTATAGGGAATACGGAAAGTCATTGATGTGTGATGTCCCTGTATGTTCGTACTGAACACATCTGTATCTCCAGCTGTAGACCAAATGTGACATCACTTTATATGGACGACATATCACAGAGACCTCAGACCAATATTCTGTGCACTATGCATGATATCTGTATATAGTCTCTCCTGTCCCGATGGCTCCACTCACTTCTATTGATACATCCCCACCGAGCATTTACTATAGGGAATAAGGAAAGTCATTGATGTGTGATGTCCCTGTATGTCCGCGCTGAACACGTCTGTATCTCCAGCTGTAGACCAGATGGGACATCACTGTATATGGACGACATGTCACAGTGACCTCAGACCAATATTCTGTGCACTATACATGATATCTGCATATAGTCTCTCCTGCCCCGATGGTTCCGCTCACTTTTCATGATACATCTTAGTGATCTGCTCTATAACCCCCTCACCGCTCATATTTCCTTTCTTCTATAGGTGGAGACTGTGGATCCCTCCTAAGCAAGAGGGGCCGTTTATCTGTCCGCTTGGCCCGACTGTACTTTGCAGAAACAGTTCTTGCTGTGGAATACCTGCACAGCTATGGTGTGGTGCACCGAGACCTGAAACCGCACAAGTAAGTGCCCCCTATAGTGTAATAAAGGGGGAGTTATCATTTATGATCACACGATCTGTGAGTCTAAAACCATCTTCTCTTTCACAGCCTCCTGATTACAACTGCTGGGCACATTAAAGTCACCGATTTGGGGATTTCAAAAGTTGGTGTCATGACGCCAAAAACTAACACCTATAAGCAGTCAGCGGAGGACATCGCCAGAGAGTTCAAGGACCGTGAGGTTGGCATCACTTACTGGAACTTAGCTTGTTCTTTACAAATCTCATCACTATTGTCTCTTCTCTATGTTCTTCATTTCTGGAGAACTTCTACACTTCTATTTTATCTTCTGTCATTGTGTATTTAATGGTGAGAACTTGTCATAATAATGGTTTCATCGCTTCTCATCTGGATCTTCTGTTTGTTTCCAGGCATGTGGCACCCCGCATTATATGGCCCCAGAGGTTATCCTGAAGAAAGACTACGGAAGACCTGTTGACTGGTGGTCGATGGGGATCATCCTCTATGAATTTCTGGTGGGATCTGTACCATTTGATGCGAATACCGTATGTAACCTTAAAATAAAGATTGTCACTGGTAAGTAGATTGATCTGATCTTTGCTGTGCCTGGTCACATTGGTTTAGTTATTTCCTTTTCTTTATCTCACAGTCCAATACAAAGTTTTCATTTCTGTAATTTTCTATATAACAGGAAAAATAAATTGGAATGTCAAACGCTCTCCACCCCTTAACGCTAAGAACCTTATCACTGAGCTGCTCAAAAAAAATCCTGAGCAGAGACTTGGGACAGGTAACAGATATAATAGTATTAATATTTACTTATTACACCGAGGACAAATCGTTCATGTCCATGAGGGTCAGCACTTCTCCTTCTGCTCGCCTATTTCTAGTTCTCCATACTGTGTGATGTGCAATATGTTAGCATTTGGGACCCCATTTTAAACTTTTGCCTAGGCCCCACTTTGCCTAAAACCGACCCTGTGGCTCAGTTATGTCATTAGTTCAGATTAAGATAAACTGTTCAAATATCTAGCAGTTTCTGACAATGTCCTCATCACTTTTGTTTTTCTTTTCCAGGTGGAGCATTTGAGATTAAGGATCATCCATTTTTGAGTAAATTGGATTTTGATAATCTTCTAAATAAGAAGCCGAAGTATATTCCTCATCTTGCGTCAGAAGTGGACACCATCCTCTTTATCAGTAAGTAGGAGACGTCATCTAGACTAAGTTGCTGTTTGTCTCATCTTCCTTAATATGTGACATCTGGTTCTCACTAATACTGCGGATGAATTGTGACTCTGCTATACCCACAACCTCTAACAACATTTCATTACCTATGTCTTGTAGATCACGCTGATAGAGACATGTGCATGGTCTCAGAGAATGAGGAAGACACAAGTGAGGACAAGAACCTTGACTTCCAAAATTTTATGTCATCCTCTGAAAGGCTTTCTAAAGTAAATATATGACTAATAAATCCAGAATATGTAAATAAAAGACCTCTCAAAGTAAAAAAAAGTATTTCATATCTTATTTTTGCCCGTATTTAGCTCTGCACCATCGATCCCATCACGATGAACAATGAGTATTCAAAGTCCCATCCAGAGTGTACCCAAGCATCAAACATCTCAGAAATGTGAGTAGGTTATGGAATCATTACTGGGAGCTCTGATCCATACATGGTAGATATAGACCTTTCCCACTGACTTTCATATGTCCTATTAGTCCTTGTAGTCGGTGTTCTTCTAGTGAGACAATCCATTCTATACTGCTTCTACTTGTGATTTACACATTTTTCTTCTTCCAAACAGGCAGGTAGAATTTGTCCCTGTATCTGATGGAGACGATGCTGTTACCAGACGCCCGGAGAGGATCCAAAGCACAGAAGAGGTGACAGTGATAAGCTGCCTGCCATCCTCGTCCCCATTGTCAGGTATGTACATGTCTAGCACCAATAATGTGAATATTGACTTCAAGGCTGAAATAATTTCACTTGGTTTCTCTGTATTTGGTCTCTTATGTTGTCCATGTTCCATGGATCCCTATTTCAAGACTAGAACAATCCTACTATATACAGGAGAGACACAAAGCAGATCCCATAACAATATGTCCTTAGTCACTTGTTGCTTTTTACTTTCTGATTAGAATTTCCAGCTGACGAGGAAGAAAATCTGCAATAAATCTGAAAGCAGAGCAAGAAAGCGCAGAAAATGTAAAAAAGGGGAAAAAGAAAAGAGGTGAGATTAAGAATCATGTCCATGTTGTGTGATGTCGGTCAGTGAGAAGAATTCATGTGTCATCTGTCAGTGATGGGTTGTCACATGTATGATAGCGAACGATGATCCCTGACCTCTGTGTGATAAGATTCCTCTGCTGTCCGGCCACTGTGACCCCACAGAAGTATCATGTCATATAAAGTCCCATCACTTACATTACATTTACTTCTCTTCTCATAGGTTCCATCTTCCGCCGGATCTTATCATCGTGCCGGCATGGATTATCCAGGGCTGCTCGCGCGTTTACGTGTTGTTGCCGTTCCCCTGACGTCATCTAAAAGACGGCAAACCTCCACATCCAGCGCCCTGAAGCCCAGCAGATCCACCATCACTGCTGGAGAAGTGTAGAAGGACCTTCACTATCTACCTATGTCCTTCTGATTGTCACATCTCTACCTAGACATCTATGGCCTCTGTCACCAGGCTCCGCGGTATCCCTACTGGACATCTATGGCCTCTAACCAGGCTCCGCGGTATCCATACTGGACATCTATGGCCTCTGTCATCAGGCTCCGCGGTTATCCCTACTGGACATCTATGGCCTCTAACCAGGCTCCGCGGTATCCATACTGATCACTTGGTATCTGACCCCGGCTGTCTATCGGACTATGATTTCGTCTATTGATTCAGTTTCTGTTTTTCTCCCTCCATTATCCCTTTATCCTATTATTAATAAAAAAAAATATTCATCAAACTTTACTCTGCATTTTGTCAATTGATAAAAATCATTATATTAACACTTCTGTTATAAAAATCAAATATACGCCGACAATATGAATCTATATTTATACATACTGTATGTACATATGCTGTGACGACACAGCATGTAATCTTAATTAATGCCAGACATGTCTTTCTTCAGTCGGTCAAGAGACAGACCATTGTTCGTACGAGTCAGAATGTTGACTCTTGAGTTGTATTTTGCTGCAGATTATTGTTTGCTGTTAGTGATGAGCGAGCGTACCCTGATAGTTGTTGGTTAGACAATCCCTGCATGTGTTGTGACTGCCTAACAGCAGCGAGACATGCAGCATGTTGTGAACATGTTGGAAATTACTTCTGCGCTGAGGCTCCCTCTGGTGGTTGCTGATGGTATTGAAGCTGTATTGAATGACAAGGCTTTGTCACCTGGAAGCGAGGATTGGCAATCAGGGGAGACGGACTGGGCTGATATAAGTGAGCTTCCCTCCCATGATCCTCGCCGGTGATTAGTTTCCTCTTCCTGGTCTTGTTTGGAAATCAGCTGGTTTTCTGCTGTCTCCTGCGAACATTCAGATAAGTTACTTTCTGCTTTTTTTTTCCTGTGGTCAGATTTTTTTTGTTTTGCTGCCCTGCATGGTGAGGTCAGCAGGGTCCCCTACAGGGGCCTGTGCTGGTCTCTGGTTCTCATTTGTTTCTGTTCATTTGCTCTCTTCCTGTTGTTTCAGTGCTGCTGGGTAGCGGCATGTTCACACCAGAGATCTGATTAAGTGGGGGCGAGATCGTGTTGTCTCAGCATTTTTGGAATCAGAAGTGTTGCAATTTTTCCTAGGGTTTTGCTGGGTTGCAGACAGTATTCTTGTTATGATCTGCTACAAGCACTAAGGAAAGATGGGAATTCTGTCCCTACAATAGAACTAAGCTGGATCCCTACGATGTAACGGGGAACCTGATCCTGCGACCAGACCCGCTAAAGTCCTCAGCTAGTCTGAACGAAGACCTATAGTTGCGAGGAAGGAATCCCTACAAGATCTAGGGACTGGGAGAAAAGGTGGACACCTCCTAACAGAAATTGTAGCAGGGAAAAATAAAACAGAAAACAAATTACTTAGAGATCCTAAGATCAAGCAAAACTGACTGAGTAAGGCACCTAAGCACCTGGCTAGCTTAAGAGTAGGTAATACAATGAAGTCCAGCAAAGCCAGAAGGGCGGAGCCAGACTAAATAGGGAAAAAAGGTCATGTGACCAGCAAACTGAAACAAAACCTAACAAGAGGGTTCTAACAGTACCCTCCCTTCTAAGAGGATCCTCCGGATCCCCTAGGACTTAAGCTTATCCGGAAACCTCTTGTGAAACGCTCTGACAAGTCTAGACGCAGAAACATCATCCGCCCTCACCCATGAGTTATCCTCGGGTCCATAACCCTTCCAAGCGACGAGGTACTGTAAACTCCCTCTATACCGTCTAGAATTTAGGATGCGGGAAATCTCATATTGCCCGTCCTCCACCATCAGGGGAACAGTGGCCGAGACGTCTCCATCTGAGACCTCAGCTTTTTTCAAGAGAGAAACATGAAACACCGGATTAATCTTCCAGGAGGTGGGAAGCTCCAACTTAACAGCAGATTGGTTAATAACCTGAAGCACCTTAAAGGGCCCTACAAACTTGGGACCCAATTTCTTAGACGGAATCCTCAAGCGCAGATTCTTAGAGGACAACCAAACCATGTCACCAATAGCAAACAAAACCTCTTGTCGTTTTCTATCAAAATACACTTTGGATCTTTTGTTAGCCTCCTGAAGATTACCACGCACATCAGTCCAAACTCTCTCCAAAACACCAGAAAAATTCTCCTCTTCAGGTACAGCAGATCCCAACTTGGAAAATGACCCAAACGACGGATGTCTCCCAGTACAACAAAAAAAAAAGGCGAACAACCAGCAGAAGCGGATGTATGGTTGTTAAGAGCAAACTCAGCAAGTGGCAGAAACTCAGACCACCCCTCTTGATTATCAGTCACAAAACAACGCAAGAACTGCTCAACATCCTGGTTTTTCTTTTCTGTCTGGCCATTAGACTCAGGATGATATCCGGATGAAAACGACAAATGAACTCCCAACCTGTCACAAAAGGCGCGCCAAAAACGAGCCACAAACTGAGGTCCCCTATCAGAAACAATGTCAGTAGGAACACCATGTAGTCTGACTATTTCCTTGACAAAGGCCTTAGCAAGAGTCTTAGCGCAGGGCAGTTTGATGAAAGGAACCAAGTGACACATCTTGCTAAAACGGTCCACGACCACCCAGATGACAGTGAAACCCTCAGAGGGGGAAGGTCAGTAATAAAGTCCATAGCCAAATGTGTCCAAGGTGCACTAGGGACCTCCAGAGGACAAAGCAACCCCGCAGCAGGAGTATGAGAAGACTTAGATCTAGCACACACAGTGCATTGACGCACCCACTTAATGACTTCCTTCTGCCATCCTGGCCACCAAAAACTGCGACCCACAAGTCTCTTGGTCTCAGAGATTCCAGGATGACCTGCCAACCGAGAGTCATGACATTCATCAAACAAATCTCTCCTCAGGGTACCAGGCACAAACAACCTCCCATGCGGCGTGTTAGATGGGGCATTCTCCTGTGCTTTAAGAATCTCATCTTCCAGCACGGAGTCCAAAACAGCAATAACAACCCCCTCTTGCAAGATGTTTTCCTCCTCCTCCTCAGTACCCACCATAGGAGAAAAGCTGCGAGACAAAGCATCAGCTTTAACATTTTTAGTACCTGGGATGTAAGTAACGGTAAAATTAAACCGTGAGAAAAACAGTGCCCACCTAGCCTGACGGGCATTCAAGCGTTTGGCAGCATCAAGGTAGATCAGATTTTTATGATCGGTGAAGACTTGAACGGGAAATTCCGCTCCCTCCAAAAAATGACGCCAGTGTTCAAATGCGAGTTTAATTGCCAACAATTCCCGATTACCGATATCATAATTTAGTTCAGACTCAGAAAATTTCTTTGAAAAAAAAGCACAGGGATGTACTCCATCCGTCTTTGCCTAAGACAACACCGCGCCGACCCCCACAGAAGAAGCATCAACCTCAACCAAAAATGGTTTAGTCACATCAGGCTGCGTAAGGATGGGAGCAGAGCTGAACCTCTCCTTTAGCAACACAAAAGCCTCAATGGCCTCAGTAGTCCACTGAACCGCATCAGCACCTTTCCTGGTGAGATCGGTCAGAGGTTTGGCAATCACAGAAAAATTTTTTATGAATTTTCTATAATAATTGGCGAACCCCAAAAAACTCTGTATTGATTTCACACCAATAGGCCTAGGCCATTCCTGCACAGCTTGCACTTTCACCGGGTCCATCTCAAAACCTTCACTGGAGACAATGTAGCCCAAAAAACTAAGTCTCTGTACAGCGAACTCACATTTTTCTAGTTTGGCAAAAAGTGAATTATCACTCAGTAACTGTAATACTTCACGCACACTCCTCCAATGAGACTCCAAATCCAGTGAATAAATCAAAATGTCATCCAAATACACAACCACACTTCTGCCGATCAAAGGTCCAAGGATGTCATTAATAAGATTCTGAAAAAATGCCGGAGCACTGGAAAGCCCAAAAGGCATGACCAGATTCTCAAAATGACCCAGTGGAGTGTTAAACGCAGTCTTCCATTCATCCCCCTCCTTCATGCGCAACAAATTGTATGCCCCTCGAAGATCAATTTTCGAGAACCACTTGGCCCCCACTAACTGATTAAACAAATCAGGAATCAATGGCAGTGGGTAAGGATTGCGTACAGTAATCTTATTAATCTCACGAAAGTCTAGACAAGGCCGTAAACCGCCGTCCTTTTTTTTAACAAAAAAAAATCCAACCGCCACAGGAGATTTGGAAGGTCTAATGTGACCGGCGGCCAAGCTGGTCTGTATGTATTCCTCCAAAGCCTTTCTCTCAGGAATAGTCAAATTAAATAAACGACTTTTAGGAAGAGTCGCTCCAGGGACAAATTCAATTGCACAATCATAATCTCTATGAGGAGGCAATACCTGCGATTCCTTATCAGAAAAAACTTTCCAAAAATCCTGAATAGGTACAGGTAACTCCCCCTTAACTACAGCAGCAATACGCCCGTTACAACACTTGTCATAACAATTAGGACTCCAGGACTTAATTTCATTGGTAGACCAATCCAGTACCGGATTGTGCAATTTTAACCAGGGTAACCCCAAAATCACCGGTGAGGGCAAATTATTCAAAACTACCAAATCCAAATTCTCTTGATGAACACCATTAATAGTAAGAGGAAATTCACAGATATGGTGAGTAACATTTTTCAAGTGAGAACCATCCACAGACACCACATTAATAGGGGAAGATAGAAGTTTGGGTTTTAATTTTAGTTTTTCCAAAAATTTCCCATCAATCACATTGAGAGTTGAACCACAATCCACAAATACCCGAAACTCCATTAATTCCTCCTCACCAGCAGTGGTAGCAGAAAGAAAGACACCTTTATTGTTTAAACAAGCTATGCGGGCGAAACTGACCTCATTTTTTTTTTTCTCTTTATTCATTCGAAGCGCACAGTTCTTAATAAAATGCTCAGATTTGCCACAATAGAAACACAAGCCCTCCGCAAATCTACGGTCTTTTTCATGAGAGTGAGGTGTCATTGCTCCAATTTCCATCGGCTCTGCAATGTCAGTACAGTCCCTTTCCAAACTTGGAGATGACAAGGCAGATTTACTCTCATTAACCCTTGCACGCAGTCTCCTATCCACCCGTATGGCTAATTGCATAGCCTCTTGCAAGTTACCAGGTATAGGATAAGCAATCAGCAAATCTTTAACCCTTTCACTTAACCCTGCAAGAAATAAACTTTTCAAAGCTGAATCGTTCCACCCCACCTGAGTGGACCACCTTCGGAAGTGAGTACAATATTTTTCCACATTACCTGATCCCTGTCTCAAACGTCTCAATTCTGTCTCAGCTGATGAAACACGATCCGGATCGTCATACAATAACCCCAAAGCAGAAAAAAAACTATCCACTGATCTAAAGCATGGATCACTAGGCTGCAGAGAAAAGGCCCAGTCCTGAGGTTCTTTGCGCAAAAGTGACATTATGAACCCTATGCGCTGTGATTCATCACCAGAGGATCTGGGTCTCAAACGGAAATACAACAAGCAAGCATTTTTAAAAGAAAAAAAATCTTGTTCACCAAAAAATAAATCAGGCAAACGTACCTTTGGCTCCACGAAATGTGCTCCAGAACAACTACTCACGTGTTGCTGGATTTCAGCCACCTCCAGAGAAAGTCCCTGCAGGCGTTGAGCCAAATCCTGAACCGACACCATGATGGAAACAGAAAATCTTTCCTTAGTGATTTTTTTTTTTTTTTTTGGGCTGGACTTACTGTTATGATCTGCTACAAGCACTAAGGAAAGATGGGAATTCTGTCCCTACAACAGAACTAAGCTGGATCCCTACGATGTAACGGGGAACCTGATCCTGCGACCAGACCCGCTAAAGTCCTCAGCTAGTCTGAACGAAGACCTATAGTTGCGAGGAAGGAATCCCTACAAGATCTAGGGACTGGGAGAAAAGGTGGACACCTCCTAACAGAAATTGTAGCAGGGAAAAATAAAACAGAAAACAAATTACTTAGAGATCCTAAGATCAAGCAAAACTGACTGAGTAAGGCACCTAAGCACCCGCTAGCTTAAGAGTAGGTAATACAATGAAGTCCAGCAAAGCCAGAAGGGCGGAGCCAGACTAAATAGGGAAAAAAGGTCATGTGACCAGCAAACTGAAACAAAACCTAACAAGAGGGTTCTAACAATTCTTTCCTATCCGGTCCTGTCTAAATAGCTTTTGTCCCCAGCGTTTGCGTACTCTATTTTCTGCCTGCGTTTATGTTTCTTCTTGTCTAACCGCCATTATATGTGTGGGGGCTGCCTATTCCTTTGGGGCTCTACTCAGGGGCAGTTAGCTTTCCTGTTTCTATCTTCAGGTGTAGCTAATCCCTCCGGCTGTGCCGAGGCATCTAGGTCACTGTAGGTACGTCCCACGGCTGCTTCTAGTTGTGCGGTTAGTTTAGGGGTCTGCAACCTTTTAGTTCCCAACCTCTCTGGTGTTCGGCTGCCTTGGCTGTTTTTTGCTCCTGTCCTCCTCAGCTACCAAATCATAACAGAATCACCGGCCTGACTCTAAATTCTATGGTACTCAAAAGAAGGAAAGAATAGTGAAAAAAAAATAAAAAAAGGAAAGGTAGTCAGAATTTTTTTTTTGTGTGTATTTCTTTCCTCTTTATCTCTGGAGGCTGTAGGAGGAGTTTTTCTGCAATGGAAATCAAGCATTTGTCTGATCGTGTGGAGCAGCTTGCTGCTGAAGTTTGGAGTATTACAATCGATCTCACTCAGTGCCTGTTGTAGAGCCTAAGATTCCTACCACAGATTTATTTTTTGGGGATCGGTCTAAATTTTTGAATTTTAAAAATAACTGTAATTTGTTTTTTGCCCTGAAACCTAAGTCATCGGGGAACGCAGCACAGCAGATTCAAATTGTCATCTCCCTGTTGCGCGGCGATCCTCAGGATTGGGCCTTTTCCCTGACACCTGGTGTTGACTGATGTTGATGTGTTTTTCAGGCTCTGGGGTTGTTGTCGTACAATGAACCCAATGTCACTGATCAAGCTGAGAAAACCTTGTTGGCATTGAATCAGGGTCAAGAAGCCGCTGAGCTGTATTGTCAGAATTCAGAAAGTGGGCAGTCCTTACTAAATGGAATGACGATGCTCTGGCAGCTCTTTTTCGGAAGGGTCTGGTAGAGACTGTAAAGGATGTTATGGTGGGATTTCCTGTTCCCTCTGGTCTCAATGACTATTTCATTAGCTATTCAAATTGATAGACATTTATGTGAGCTTAGAAATATGCGAGAGATGGTGATGCCTTGTGAGCAAACCTCTGAGCCCATGCAGTGTGATGGAGTGGTTTCTGGGGCTCAGTGTCGAGAGTTTCGAAAGCGTAATAAGTTGTGCTTCTATTGTGGAGACGCTTCTCATACAATTTCTGTCTGCCCTAAGCGGGGAAGACGTTTTGCGCGCTCGGTTGTTTTGGGTAGTGTTCAGACTAGGTTTCTTTTGACTGTTACCTTGATTTGCTCCGTGTCCACATTTTCGGCTCAGGCTTTTGTTGATTCAGGAGCAGCTCTAAACCTGATGAATTTTGATTTTGCCAAACGTGGTTTTCCCATTATACCCCTGCGGAGGTCTATTCCTTTGCTGGGTAATGATTCTACCCCTTTGGTGGAGAATAAACTCCAGTTTTCAACCAAAGTGATAATGCGGGTTGACCCGGACCACCAAGAGAATTGTAAATTTTTGGTGTTACATAATTTACATTACATTATTGTACTGGGTTTTCCTTGGTTGCAGACCCATAATCCTGTTTTGGATTGGAAGTCTGTGCCTGTGGTCAGTTGGGGTTGTCATTGTGTTCGTAGTGACACTCCTGTATTTTCTACCACTCCCCAGTCTCAAGATGTCCCTGACTATTTGGCTGATTTTTCTGATGTGTTTAGTGAGAGTAAGTCTGCGTCCTTGCCTCCTCACAGGAGTTATGATTGCGCGATTGAGTTAGTACCCGGTTGTAAATTTCCTAAGGGTCGGCTCTTCAATTTATCGGTTCCCGAGCATGATGCTATGCGATTTTATATAAAAGAGTCTTTGGAGAAGGGTCATATCAGACCATCCTCTTCACCCTTGGGCGCTGGCTTTTTCTTGGTGGCCAAAAAGGATGGTTCATTGAGGCCGTGTATTGACTATCGTCTCCTGAATAAGATCACTGTTAAATATCAATATTCGTTACCCCTGATTTCTGACTTATTTTCCAGAGTGAAAGGTGCTAGTTGGTTTACCAAGCTTGACCTTAGTGGGGCGTATAATCTTATTCGCATCAAGCACGGTGATGAATGGAAGACGGCGTTTAATACCCCTGAGGGGCATTTTGAGTACCTAGTGATGCCTTTTGGGCTCACTAATGCCCCTTCCGTCTTCCAGTCTTTTATGAACGATGTTTTCATGTTTTCCGGGATTTTGTGGATAAATTTCTGATTGTTTATTTGGACGATATCTTGATATTTTCCAAAGACTGGGATTCTCATGTGAAACATGTTCGGATGGTATTCCGGATTTTGAGAGAAAATGCATTGTATGTTAAGGGATCAAAATGTGTCTTTGGTGTACAGAAGGTTTCATTTTTGGGATTCATTTTGTCTCCGTCTGCTATTGAAATGGACCCGGGCAAAGTTCGGGCCATTTGTGATTGGGTTCAGCCAACTACATTGAAGGCTCTTCAGAGATTTTTGGGTTTTGCTAATTTTTACCGTAAATTTATAGGTAATTTCTCTGGTATTGTGAAACCACTGACTGATTTGACCAAAAAGGGTTCTGATGTAGTGAATTGGTCTCCTGAGGCAGTTTCTGCGTTTCAGGAGCTTAAGCGGAAATTCATTTCTGCTCCTGTTCTACGGCAGCCTGATGTTTCTCTACCAATTCAGGTGGAGATAGATGCTTCTGAGATTGGTGCGGGAGCCGTTTTGTCCCAAAGGGATCCTGAGACCTCTAAGAGTAACCCTTGTGCCTTCTCTCAAAAATTTTCCCCAGCTGAACGTAATTATGATGTGGGAAATCGGGAGTTATTGGCCATGAAGTGGGCTTTTATAGAGTGGAGACAATGGCTGGAAAGAGCCAAACATCAGGTGGTGGTCCACACGGACCATAAGAACCTGATCTATCTCGAATCAGCCAAGCGACTTAATCCTAGACAGGCCAGGTGGGCCTTGTTTTTCACGCGTTTTAATTTTGTGGTCTCCTTTCTCCCGGGCACTAAGAATGTTAAGGCGGATGCCCTCTCTTGGTGTTTTTTGGCGGATTCTCCTGATGTGACTGAGCCTGCTGTTATTCTGAAGGAGGGTGTGGTTCTTTCCGCTGTTCTAAACTTGGTGTTCAATTATCAATGGACAAACCGAGAGAACAAACCAGACCTTGGAGACTTATTTGAGATGTTTTGTGTCTGCTGATCAAGATGACTGGGTCTCTTTTTTGCCTTTGGCTGAGTTTGCTCTTAATAATAGGGCTAGCTCTGCCACCTTGATGTCTCCATTTTTCTGCAATTCTGGGTTTCACCCTTGATTTTCTTCGGGACAGGCGGATGCTTCTGTCTGTCCGGGTGTTGACTCTGTTGTGGAACGTATGCAGCAGATTTGGGACCAGGTAGTGGAGAGGTTGTCTTTCTCTCAGGAGAAGGCCTAACGGTTTGCCAACCGGCATAGGACTGATGGTCCTCGGTTTAAAGTGGGGAACTTGGTTTGGTTGTCCTCAAGAAATATCCCTATGAGGGTTGCATCTCCAAAGTTTAAGCCTAGGTTCATAACTTCGGCAGTGGCACAAGATGGATCATCTTGGAGAATCTATCACAGATCACCCAAATGACAGTCATTCTCTGAGAGACAGGGAGGTCAGAGATAAAATCCATACAGATATGGGTCCATGGCCTCCTGGGCACCGGCAGTGGCATTAACAATCCACTAGAGTGAGAACAGGGCTTGGAACGAGAACAAGTCCCACAGGACTGCACAAAATTCCTGACATCACGAGATAAAGTGTGCCACCAAAAGGACTGACTCACTAAATCTCTGGTACCAAAAATACCGGGATGACCAGCCAACGCGGAGCAATGAATCTCAGACATCACATTCTTCCTCCACTGGTCTGGGACAAACAATTTCCCAACAGGGCAGCGCTCAGGTTTATCCTCCTGACACCCCTCCAGAGCCAGTCTCAAATTGGGCGAGATGGCGGAAAGTACTACACCCTTTTTCAAAATAACAGTAGGATCAGATAACTCAGGAGAATCCGCAAAGAAACTCCTTGAGAGGGCATCCGCCTTAACATTCTTAGTGCCAGGAGAAAAGAAACCACAAAATTAAAACGTGTGAAAAACAAGGCCCACCTGGCCTGTCTAGGATTAAGTCGCTTGGCTGATTCGGGATAAACCAGGTTCTTATGGTCCGTGAGGACCACCACCTGATGTTTGGCTCCTTCCAGCCAATGTCTCCACTCTTCAAAGGCCCACTTCATGGCCAATAACTCCCGATTACCCACATCATAATTACTTTCAGTTGGAGAAAACTTTAGAGAGAAAAAGGCACAAGGGTTACTCTTAGAGGTCTCAGGATCCCTTTGGGACAAAACGGCACTAGCCCCAATCTCAGAGGCATCAACCTCCACCTGAAACGGCAGAGAAACATCAGGCTGCCGTAGAACAGGAGCAGAAATGAATCTCTGCTTAAGTTCCTGAAATGCAGAAACTGCCTCAGGAGGCCAATTCACCATATCGGAACCCTTTTTGGTCAGATCAGTCAATGGTTTAACAATACCAGAGAAATTACCAATAAATTTACGATAAAAATTGGCAAAACCCAAAAATTCTGAAGAGCCTTCAATGAAGTAGGTTGAAGCCAATCACAGATGGCCTGAACCTTGACCGGGTCCATTTCAATAACAGACGGAGAAAAAATGAATCCCAGAAATGAGATCTTCTGTACGGCAAAAAGACACTTTGATCCCTTCACCTACGGTGAATTCTCTCTCAAAATCTGGAACACCGTCCGAACATGTTTCACATGAGAGTCCCAGTCATTGGAAAAAATCAAGATATCATCCAAATAAACAATCAGAAATTTATCCACAAAATCCCTGAAAATATCATTCATGAAGGATTGGAAGACGGAAGGGGCATTAGTAAGCCCAAAGGGCATCACTAGGTACTCAAAATGCGCCTCTGGGGTATTAAACGCCATCTTCCATTCATCCCCGTGCTTAATACGAATAAGGTTATACGCCCCCCTGAGGTCAAGCTTGGTAAACCAACTAGCACTTTTCACTCTGGAAAACAGATCAGAAATCAAGGGTAACGGATATTGATACTTCACAGTGATCTTATTCAGGAGGCGATAATCAATACACAGCCTCAATGAACCATCCTTTTTGGCCACAAAGAAAAAAACGGCGCCCAAGGGTGAAGAGGATGGTCTGATATGACCCTTCTCCAATGACTCCTTGATATAAGATCGCATAGCATCGTGTTCAGGTACAGATAAATTAAAAAGGCGACCTTTAGGAAATTTACCACCAGGCACCAATTCAATAGCGCAATCGTAGCTCCTGTAAGGGAGTAAGGATGCAGATTTACTTTCACTAAACACATCAGAAAAATCAGTCAAAAAGTCAGGAACATCCTGAGACTGGGGAGAGGCAGAAAAAACAGGAGTGTCAGTATTAACACATTGGCAGTCCCAACTGGTCACAGACACAGATTTCCAATCCAAAACAGGATTATGAATCTGCAACCAAGGGAAACCCAAAACAATAATGTCATGCAGATTATGCAACACCAGAAATTTGCAACTCTCCTGATGATCTGGTTCAATCCTCATTATCACCTGAGTAGAAAATTGGGGTTTATTCTCCGCCAAAAGGGTAGAATCAATGCCCAGTAGGGGAATAGACTTCTGCAGGGGTATCATGGGAAACCCACGTTTGGCAAAGTCGAAATCCATCAGGTTAATAGCTGCTCCTGAATCAACAAAAGCCTGAGCCGAAAATATGGACATGGAGCAAATCAGGGTTACAGTCAACAGAAATTTAGTCTGAACACTACCCAAGACAACTGAGCACGCAAAATGTCTTCCCCGCTTAGGGCAGACGGAAATAGCATGAGAGGCGTCACCACAGTAGAAACATAATCCATTGCGCTTTCGAAACTCATGACGCTGTGCCCCAGAAGTCACTCCATCACACTGCATGGGCTCAGGAGCTAGCCCACAAGGCAACACCATCTCACGCATACCTCTGCGCTCACGCAAACGTCTGTCAATTTGAATAGCCAAAGACATAGAATCATTGAGACCAGAGGGAACAGGGAATCCCACCATAACGTCCTTTACATTCTCTGACAGACCCTTCCGAAAAAGAGCTGCCAAAGCATCATCATTCCATTTGGTCAGGACTGCCCACTTTCGAAATTTCTGAAAGTACAACTCAGCGTCTTCAAGACCCTGATTTAATGCCAACAAGGTTTTTTCAGCTTGATCAGTGACAAAAGGTTCATCGTACAACAACCCCAAAGCCTGAAAAAATGCATCAACATCACTCAAAACAGGGTCTCCAGGTGTCAGGGAAAAAGCCCAACCTGAGGAATCGCCGCGCAGGAGAGAGATGACAATTTGAACCTGCTGTGCTGCGTTCCCTGAGGGCTTAGGCTTTAAGGCAAAAACAACTTACAGTTATTTTTGAAAATTTAAAATTTAGCCCGATCCCCCAAAAACAAACTGGCATGGGGGTCCTAGGGTTTCCCCAACCGGCAACCTTGCAAGATAGGTAGCAATACTCTGAACCTCAGTGGCAAGCTGCTCCACACGGCCAGACAACTGTGGCAAACTCCATTGAGAGAAAAAAAAATCCTCCTCAGCACCCAGAGAGAAAAAGGGGAAAAAAAATAAAAAAACTCTGACAACTCTGACTCTTTTTTCTTTCCACACTATTTTTCCCTCTGTGAGTACATATAATTTTACCTTTGGGCCGGTGATACGTTAGTTTTAGGTAGCTGAGGAGAAAAAGCAAAAACGGCAATACACCAAGAGGCGGAACCTATTGGATTGCAGACCTGAACTAACCACACAACTAGAGGTAGCCGTGGAGCGTTCCTACATTGATCCTAGACACCTCGTCTCACCTTGAGAGATAACTACACCTAAAGGCAGAAAGATGAAAGCTATCTGCCCCGAGCAGACCCAAAAAGGAAAAATTTGGGGTGTAGTTTTTCAGCAT